>JAACJT020000001.1:13891117-13901688 GCA_009936485.2 Gymnarchus niloticus
TAGATGCCAGATTAGACTGATGAGTATATATAATATACCATAGATACCAGATTAGACTGATGAGTATATATAATATACCATAGATGCCAGATTAGATTGATGAGTATATATAATATACCATAGATGCCAGATTAGACTGATGAGTATATATAATATACCATAGATACCAGATTAGACTGATGAGTATATATAATATATCATAGATGCCAGATTAGACTGATGAGTATAGATAATATACAAGATTACATTGCTGACTTAATCCAGTTGCATTAGTATTCACTGTAAAATATAAATGCTTTTGATAGTAAACAGTCTTACCAGCTTTGCCTATCAAACACTGTCTTTTTGTGGATGGTTCTGCTGTAAACTTTGAGCGGTGTGACTGGCTGATGATGCTGTGCACCACTGTGTCAGTGCCGATATTCTGGAGGATGTGGATAGTTTGCCATGGTCACTATGGAGCTGTCATGTAGCCTAGTGGTCAAGGATTGGGCTATGCCCTGGATTCTTTTTGTGCACCTCTGTGTGCATGGTTGTGTAAAATTGTAATTTATGCATTGCTTGCTGATTTACCAGCATCTCCAGCAGCAGAATAATGTTAACAGAGCCTTGAATTGCAAACATGGTATCAAGAAAATGCTTGAAGATGGCAGATATGGCCAAAGTATCTATCAGGATGTGGACTTCGAAAATGCTGTTGAAAGATCTGCAGAATGTAGTAGGGTTCACTGCTGGTAGTGTTCAGTTGTAATACAAGATCTTGGCCTCGTCTAAAGTCAATTTTAAGTCTTTCAACACATTCTGTGCATAGGCAGTAGTATTTGATGTTGAGTGCAATTTTGTTTTCTTCCTTAACATGAATCCAGCGTGTTTGCATTATCTACAAGTATGGATTATGACTGTGGTTTTTGATACCTGGTGGCTGATGGTGACCACTTAGAACTGAAATTCAAAGGCTTTTAAGATCAAATTTGATCTGAAATCATGACAAAACACCTGCTGTGATTTCTACAGCTTGGGCTGTTCAGTATTTTGTCTTGCAGAAATTCTAAGAAGTCGCCCGAATGGATGATAAGCAGAGTAACAATATCGTTGTACTTTACTAGGCACTTAGTGCAGACAAGTACAGTTCTGCTGGAGAATAATGAGCAACCCGTGGGAACTTGGGAAATGGTCTGTAATGACTGCGGTTTGGGTCTTTTTTTTTTAAACTGACAAGCGACAGAACTGAGCAGCACTCCTGAACAGTTTAAAAATAAAAAAAAACAAAAAGAATTCTGAAAGCCAGATTGAAAAAAAAAAAAATGGATCTGTGGTTTGGATAGAAAACCATTTTAAAATGTTTACCGAGCCAGTGTCCTGAATGGGTGCAGTCTGTTTTCGTCAGAGGAGTTTAACCCCTTCTTGGCTGTGTTACCAGAATGGGTGAGAAACTGTTCTCTGCAAGGTTGTTTCCGAGACCTGTGAATTCATTCTGATTAAAATCACTGCTTTTTGAGTCGGGGTCACGCTGAACGGGAGTCTGTCCTGGAATGCTGGCAGTGTAATGCAAGCTACACCTTGAAGGGGACACCAGTTAACCCCAGCACCCTTGCATGTCCTATGGGCAATTTAACATACCCAGATTACCCTAGCCTCGGGATTCTGGGAGAGAGAAAATCCGGAACAAAAGTGTACTTTAAAATCAGATTCAGACCTGAAGACCTGGGAGCGCGAGGTGATAAATCTATGCCAGCAAGCATAGATTGGGTGCTATGCATAATCAGCTGGAAGAAAGAATAAAATATTTGTTATATAATGTATCATGTTTTGCACCAATAGTATAGGACAGAGAAACTGGCATTGTGATTGGTCTGTGCTGCCATGTGGAACAACTTTCAAATGCATTTACGAAAATGCAACTGGAGAATAATTCAGGGCTGGCCCTGGTGGGATGTTTCAAATGGCCAAAAAGACCCCACTTTCGTGACATTTCTGCCAGCTGCCAAAAGAGGAAGCTGAATACTGGTTCATTATTCTGGTTAAAATGTCCAAGTTTAATAATCTGTCATTAACTTTTGGCCTGTGTTTATTTGGTTTTTACTCTTAACCCTTCCTTCATAAAGTTCAGTTTTAATTATTCCTATTTCAATCAAAACTCACCTCCCCTCCCCTCGGCCCCTGTAATAACTGACATTCCATGTTATTTTTCTGTAGCAGACACTGTTTCTCAGTAGCAAAAGCCATATATCGTACGATAAAATGCTTCTTGAGTATGAGGGTTTTCCTAGTGCTGTATTTCCTACTGATTTATATTGACACATCAATGTATGAAACTGCAGATAATTGGCATTAGGAACCTGGATATAAGCTATTCAAAAACGGGATTGCTCAGATGGAGAAAACAGTCCTTGTGTTTAGAAAATCTGGCTAATCATGAAGCTATTGATTCCAGTTTAGATGAGTTTGTTTCGTACATCAACTGGCAACTGAAATTGGCTTGGCCTGCATAGTCTGAATCGTACTGAATATGAAGGAAAAACAAGTAATTGCTGTACTAATGTGGAACGGGATGCGTCGATTTCTGTCGAATTCTCTGTCAGACTTGTCTGGGGACCCCGATGTCTGACGGATCTTGCCAAGTGCTGTTTGTGATGAGGGGAACTGTTCCGATGTGTCTTTGAATGCCAAATTTAAAGCCTGCTGCCACAAACTTTGTCCGGTGCTGTTCCAGCTGAGAAAACTCAAGAAGTTGTAAATTCAGTGCCATCATCTTTTAAAATGAAATGTCATACTTTAATGTCAGGCCCATATACAGTAGGTGATTTGATAGACCTAAAATTTCCTAAATAATTCCTAAAGGACTTGTTTTTAAAGTCAACATATTGTCATAAACATGTCAAAACCAGGTAAAAGTAGTTTCTGGCATCTGTCATAACATGTCAAAGCAGCCAAGCTGAATACCCACCACCTTCAGAAACATTCGATTGGTTTAAAGTTGAGTTTCAGGCCCGTGGACCATGGCTGATCCTTGTTGCGGCTGAAGAGCCAGTTTAAAGTGCTCATTGAATGTCTGCTCTTGAAGACAAGCCAGAGGGGCTTCCACAGAAGCTTCTGGCAGCCATATGGCCTGTTCCTGACATTGAGTCCTTGGTGAGATGCATGCTGGGGGGAGGGGGGTTAAAACCCTAAGACAAGGATGTGTAGAACATTTGAGGGCACATTCGCTCAGCTATGACATGGGAAAAGTCAATGACTGTTCTACTTTCAAATAAACAAGCAACACTCTAGCTATGATGTACACAGAAATATATAATTACCGTTGACAAAATTGTAATGTGTCTCCTCAGTGCACATTCAGTAACATCTAATTTAACACTTGTAGAGGCTTTTTATGAGTAAACATTGTCATCTTGGTGGTATTTGAATACAATGCCCCTTCAGCGTCTGGCGGAAAATACACCAGACCAGGCAATTATAAATTCATTTATCGTGACTTTCTGACAAAAGTGACTTTTATTAAATTGATTTTTAAAAATGTAATTTTGCCTGCCATGTATTTTTTGGAAAAGCCAGTATTAATTCCCCCGACTAAAGTTAGAGCGCTGTGAAATTTTAGCGACGTGAGCTATGGGGTGTGTGGCAGCGTTTAAAAACGTGTGCACTGGCGACCTGCATTTGGTGGTCGCTGAGGATGTGACCGCGAACCTATCACCGCACCGTACCTTTTTCCAACAGCCCGGTCGCCTCCTTCGTAAGAAACCGGCCGCGTTCGTGTCACCAACTCGCTCCATCTCCTCCAACATTTCGGAACACGTTTCAAACTACGAAGACGTTTTCTGCTTGTCTCTCGTTCTAACCGTGAGTTCTGGCGGCGATATTGCAGATTTCCTACTAGCCCTGAAACATTAATTGATATTCTGAAAGGTATTCTTGCCCCTCCGCCTACTATGCAAGCGCATTCATTGAGAGAATTGCGTGTGTCTGACCGTACATCTCTGCTTCGTATGAAATAAAACCGATCGAAATAAAACTAGATAGCAAATGCTCAGGCGGGATGAAGGTACACGGGGAGTTATTTCACGCCGTTCACGCCTTTTTATGATTTAGTTTCTATAAAAACCAAGTTTCCTCCATGTTTGATTGCCCCTCCATCTGCGGATAAGGGACATCTCAGCGTCAGATATCGGTCAGCAGGATACACGGACGATGCGGGGCGCAGTAGGTCTCTGATCCACGCAAACCTGTTCGCTCAACTACCAAAGCGGATCCGGGCGCTGCTGGAAAACTGAGAAGACTATCAGAAGATAAGCTTCGGCTGAAGCAAAGTCACCAGTATACTGGATTTGCTGAGGAGAAACAAATCCGTTTTGTTAAAAAAAAAAAAAAAAAAAAACATGAAGGAAAGGGATTTGATTGAAACGGCAAAGATGCAGGGGAATATGTTGGTAAGTGTGGAGCGATCGCCCCCAAATTTATTTTGTGTAATACTCTGGTAGCCAAATAACAAAAATAAAGAGAAATGTTTCGGAACTATTTGATTGCGGGTTGTCTACACGTCCGGACGTCGCGGAATAAATAAGGCTTTAACCGAAAGATCAAAGACCCCCTTTATTCTGAAGGCGATTTCCATCGCGCCGCGGAAACCTACGGGCAGTTGTGGCTTTTCACTTATTTCAGACAGACGGACATTTGAATAATTTGAATACATAATATGTGTCCGTGATAGAGCAGCCTAACTGAGGATTCATTTAAAAATGAAAAACAGCAAATTTGCCATGCTTACCATACTCTCCCCACCACAGATATACGAGGTGAACCCCCATTTCTTAATTTTATCTGATCGTAGTTGTGTAACGTTACAAGTTTCCAAGTTTTGACGTTCTTATGTAAAAAAACGACATTTTTATAGCTGACGTCAAATGAGAAAGAAGACGAGACGTTCGCATAATTAAACTCCGGACAGAACAGACAGATTTCTGGAGGGAAGGAGTCGTTCACATTTCACCACGCCTAGAGCTACCCTGTTGGTTCAGAGAATGTGGTTTCTTGTAAGTGAAGGTGCGGTGTAGAGATCTTCCTCCACCTTTCAGGTGAATTACAGGAGCTGCTTCTGGAAGTGCTGTTCATAGAGAGGTGTGGTGGCCCTTCCTTTGGTACAGACTTTATTTCATGTCTATGTTTCTGGAAGTTGGTCAGGGTGGGACGCCTGGAGTGGTTGGGGCCAGCACCGCCATAGCTGTTGCAGCTGGAGACTTTGGTGTGCTGTTCATTTGCCTTTCAGTTGGTTTAAGGACAACAGCCAGGCAGGTCAAATACAACTTGTAGTCGTCAGAGGCAAAAACCTATCACAGATGCATCAGTAAGATTCTGTTGCACTCTACCAAGGCACCAATATGGAGATGCCAAGGATAGATGAAAAAAATAAAATGGGATGATGGTTTACTTATTGAATCAATATGCTTGTCTTCAACAGTAACAGAGTAGTGTACATCTGAAGTGAACAGTGGTTTTTAGGTGGTTCTCTAAGAAGAAGGAGATCGTTTTGGTCCAAGAATGGAAACATGGGCACACTTCTCTTCACACTGCCTTCTCATTATTGTAGCCATGGACATATAATTTCCACTTAAAGTTGAAGTCTTTTTTTTTTTTTCCACTGTCAGAGAAATGTCAGTGAAAGGAGTAATTCCACCTATCTCAGCTGTTAAGACCTTGCTGACGTCTGATTTGGAGTCACTTTGAAATTACAGGCCTGCACAGGGAATAGCATCCTG
Organism: Gymnarchus niloticus; assembly: GCA_009936485.2. Classification (NCBI taxonomy): domain Eukaryota; kingdom Metazoa; phylum Chordata; class Actinopteri; order Osteoglossiformes; family Gymnarchidae; genus Gymnarchus; species Gymnarchus niloticus. The sequence goes on from JAACJT020000001.1 coordinate 13,896,871, forward strand.
TTCCTTGACAGGGGACATGTTATCAAAAAGTTCTAGGAAGTTCCAGTACTCTGGAGGTAATGCAGTCCGGAGAAGGTTCTCTTAACGGTCGTTAAGTAACTGTCTTTATTTTCATGGCTGACTATATTTGGATGGTTGACTGCTTAACTGCTTATTAGACTGACTTCCCATTTTAAGAACATGGCGGTAGTAGGATGGAAATAGTTAAAATACGTACATGGAATGTTCTGGATATTCCCTGTTGTGCAAGTAAATAGGACTTTGTTATTCCAGCTGGAGTAAATATCACCAGCTACCTAATAACTGCTGAAAAAATAACAGCCACCATGCAAATAAATGACAGTAACAGCCAGTCAATAAACTACTCAATCAATCAATCAATTGTGTAACAGTTGTATCATCTGTGGATCATAGAAACAGAGGGCTTACGGGATGATGCCTTTCTTTGACGTGGAGCTCATGGTAGTCAGCTTTTACTTCCAGCGATGTCCAAGCTGGCATCACTTCTATATGTCTGCAGTTGTGCTCAAAGGCTTTGGACTTCATGGAATGTCATAGCAGGCAAATTTTATTTTTCATTTGAACGTTTGGCTTTTGACTGCTTGAAATACATGTGGAAAAGTCCTGCCAATGCACGTATAATTTTACTACTGTGAAAGGACAAGCTGGGCAGAAATGACTGACAATTCTACAAGCCATCAATCCTGGAACAAGAGACACCATGTGAGTGGACTGTCCTAGAACCCTCGTCTCCTAGAGCTACTTGTTACCCTTTCAATACCTGGCAGGTTGTTGATTTGAAAAACTTGATGGATGCTGCATGCAATCAGTCACTGTCTTGTTACCTCCAGTGGTAACCAGTCAAGAGACCAGTGGGACATTAGTTAAACCCAGTGATTCTTAATCCCAGCCACTGTGTATTTCAAAACTTTTTATCTGTCATTGGTTAAGCAGTCAATAATAATTTTAACTGTTATGTGCTTATTGCAAAAACCTAGTATCCACTTTAAAAAAGTATGTGTAAGTTCAGTTTAATGGTTCTGTTTTTAGAAACTTCCTAGGCAGAATTAATTGAATGAAACCCTTTAATTTTCTAAGAAAAAGTCATTATACTGTTAAGTCCAAATTTGTGCGTTCTTTTTTCATTGTACCATTCTGCCTATGGTAATCACCCTTTAAAGGTGTGAGTAGTCAGAAGAACTTGTTACTTTAACATGCTGCTTGATTACTTTAACCACTATGCCATTAATTTTGTGTTTTTGTGTAATTTATTCTCCAACATTTTGTTAGTGAGTTACCCGGGGGGGGGCGGTGGCGGCTGTGTACCTTCAATCCACCTGACTTTCATTTTTCTCTGGCGAACCACAGCGTAAGGGTAAGAACTTATGAGAAAATAAATATGGTGAGGAACGTGTGAGAAGGGACTTATAGCTGCAGGCACAGTGAAATCGCAGAGCTGGGAACACGTGTTTAAGGACATAGGGAAATGATCTCCCTGCTTGTTGAATTCCTCCCCTCGGCCCTTCTGAGTCTTGTTATTTACCGACCATCTATGGTTGTGTCCTTCCTTGAGGTCATCTTTGTTTTTGGAAGTGCCTATACATAGAGGTGGGGGCTTGATGCCCCTATACTGGGTGGTTGTTTGTTTATGTCTCTTTAACAATGTCCTGCTTATTTATTGTGGCGTAAGTTCACTCCAGATGGTGATTTACTCTTAAGCCTGTCGTAGACCAACGCAATGGATGGGGGCTTGGAACTTGTAGCCAGAAGTTGCAAGTTCGAGATGTGGCATGGCTGCCCCGGCGGAGAACCCAAATGAACAAATATAGACTGTTGTTTCAGGCAGAGGCAGCGATTTAGTGAACTTGCGGAGGCTCTCGTGTGACCGTCCCATTAGTCCATACGTATTGGACATTCTTCCATCACAAATGACTGTGACACAAATTTCTTCAGCAGTCTGCATTTGGGCTGCGACAGATTGAAAACGTTCAGTTGGATGGTCTTTATTTGATGGCTTATATGCCTGAAGCTTCATTTTGATCTGCTTATTCAGGACTCTGAACACAACATGAAATTACTTTTTCAACACTGGTGTGTAGCTTAAATGGTTGTATGATATTTACTGAGCTCACCATTATCTTCCCCCATTACTGTGTTCTATCCTTCAGGCAAATTGGTGTGCCTCTATGTTGCATAAACCTTTAGGATTGATGTTGTGTCTGGAATTGAATCATTTCAAGAGCTAGACTTGTCAATAAAGGTTGATTTAGTTCAGCGAAGGAGTTACTGTTCATTTTTGTGTGCACAGCACACAGTGTGCAGGTTCACACATGAATCGATCGACGGCAGAAGCGGAAAGACAGGAGAAGGTCTGGTTTGTTCAGCAGAGATTGAGGTTTCATGATGTAGTGGCATGGCTTCTGGCTGTAGGTCCAGTTCCTGGTCATGCATCTGCCACTTCTTTGGGCTCTTTCTCAGCCAATAAATAGCGAAGCCTGTCGAGGCTGATTTGTCATTGGCTCTGCTGCAGCCAATAGGCAGGAGATTTGCTTCTTATTAGAGGTTATTTGAGTTCTGAGACACATTCAGCAGTATTGCCTGCTACCCTGGGTGTCTGACAGGGGTGAAATGAAAACAGGTGGGGCCTGGATACAATCACATTATATTAATGTCAAGTCAGTTCGACGAACCGATGAGTAATTAAGGCAAACCCTCTGCTTTTTACATAATTAAAGTGAGCTCTTTGATGTTCATTCTGAGAGGTTGCATCTTTGAGGTATTTCTAAATCCTTTTAAATAAATTGAGAGTGTGGACCTTGAATGCTCCTGACCAGACTGGACCCCTGTTGTTTTTTGAATGTGTTACCCTTGTGGTTAGGTTCAAATGGCAAATGCATACATCGGGGAGAACAACTGTGTAGCTCATGAGTTAATACATTTTCTGTCCAGCAAACAACAGTGCAGGAGGCTTAAATGTTGAAAAGCTGACTTTCTTGTGATTAAAAAAGAAGAACAAAATATCATAATAGAAATTTTTAAAATAAAATAACATAGAAGAGTATTTTATCCTCTATCGTCTTTTTGTCTCCTTTACTTTCTCGCCAGTCTAAAGCAATCAATCACAACTTACCCAGACAGTAGCAGCAAAATAATGAGTTTATGATAGATTAATATTTCATGGTGCTTCCCTGACCCCAGTTCTGCCACTCTCCTTGCTTCAGTTTATTGAAACCTTCCAGGCACCGTTTTTTTGCCTGAAGTGTAGAAAAGCTCTCTTTTTGGTCCCCGTTTGATCAAGCGAACTCGTTCGGCACCGGTGGTTGGGTAAGGTTTCTTAATTTTATGTTAATGTTCGTTATTATGCATAAACAGAATCTATGTGTTCGTTATACTAAACTGGGAAATTTCAGAGCCTGATTTCATTCCAAAATGATAAATGATAGTGTTGGCCCCTGCCCAGCACCACCGAGCATGTTTGGGCAGGGTTCTGTAGCCTCTGCTAGACCAGAGTACCGGTAATAAATGGGACTAATTTAGTGGTCTGTTTTAGAGAGTGTTGTGTTTGGATGTGTGTGGTACATGCCATCGTGTGTGTGTGTGTGTGTGTGTGTGTGTGGGGAGCGGGGGGGGGTTCTCTTTTGTACTATCGAAGGCCAAAAGAAATTACCATTATGAACCTGAAGGGGACGTAGTCACCGGCTTTGCGTGACTCTGTGTGTGTCTCCGTATGTGTACAGGATTTGCGTGTCTCTGTGTGTGTATCCGTGTTCGTCCCCATGAAAACAGTATCTCTGCCATGTCCTGAAGGAAGGTCAGTTCTCAGGCTTTTTTCATCCGGTCCTGGAGTTTAGCGTGAGGCTGTAGTGGTAGGCTCTTGGAAGGTGGGGGGGGCGTCTCTGAGGTCCTCCAGCGGTCCTCAGTACCACACTGCTGTCAGAAGCCCTTGGTCTTCACATTCCAAGGATGGGCCTGTAAGTGGGGGACTATGAGCAGATGCCAGCAAATAGCCATTGTTTTGCTGCAGGGGCGCCAACGACTTTTAGTTTTTAGTGCTACAGTCGCCGGTCGATGGGAGTTGTAGAAACCCCGCTGTCTCGGTTATCTGTCGTTGATGATTGTCCCTGAACTTGTGGGCAGGCTGTCATGGTGCCTTTGCTCCTGTGAACGTGGGGTTTTCACTTGCCTAGAAGCTGTCCTGGCTTGAGCAGAGTTGCTAAAGGACAAGGCTTGCAACATTTCTTCTCCTAAATGGTTTTGTGTCATTTTCAGTACTGTGGTGGGTGGGATTACCATTCTCTTCCTTTCACTGCCTCAGTGTAATCATGTGAATCACTGTCTTAACCAATAAAAAGTAGTGACTCAGTATCTTTGGACTTCAGACGTCTCGGTACCTGTTTTTTTTTTTTTTTTTTTTCCTTTTGGAAATTGCCCAGTAATTAATTTCTGAATGATGGTCTGTTCCAGTGAATTGCCAAAATGGACAAGTGTTGTGATTCTGTAATGAGACATCATGTAATGGATGCTGAAGTATTGGCAACATTAGAGACGCGGGGCTAAATCGAAGTGACAGCAGTGATGAGCAGCACCGATATTCCGTTGTGAAAGGCGGTTCGCTCGCGTGGCCTTCTTACAGCTGCGCAGATATGATCAATATCTCCCACACTCTGAAGATAATCAAGAGCAAATGTGTGGCATGTTCACTTGACAAAACGATTATTTCATCAACAAGGCAGGGGACCCCCCAGCCCCCCTGCTACCATTCCCCCTTAGCCAATGCCAGCCTGCCCTCTAAAGGATGCAGCAGACTTGCTTCCTGCA
>JAACJT020000001.1:13901788-13919317 GCA_009936485.2 Gymnarchus niloticus
ATATATTTTTTTTTTTTTTTTGCGTGATTAAAATCTGTGGCCACTGAGCTATAAGGTAATCATGACTACGGCGAAGCAGCAAAATGCGCCAGCGAAAGCAGCTCAGCAACAAGATCAGGTAGTTCCTGGCTTTTTTAAATTCAACGAGAATTTGTCATTTTCAAGATTCGCTATGCATTTCATGAAAGAAGCCGACGTCTTTGTTAAAAGAATACAGTACGTGTTGGATTTGATTAGATGGAATTATTCAGTATTTTCACAGAGCTCGGAGACCTTGGAAACTTGCGAAAGGCTGAAATTCATAACGCAGGGTGCACCCGCTCATCGGTGATAAAAAGCCCGCGGTTTATGATTTCAAGGTAACTGCGCTGTAAATCCGCTTTGGCGCGCGCCGTTCCCTTATTTCCCGCAATAGATGCGCTTAGGAGAAATAAACGTTACAATTTAGTCTGTTAACTTTTATAAAGAGCATGTCTGTAGTCATTTGCGGTATTCATTGAGTTACTGGAATAATGCGCCCGAAGCTCGCCTCTTACTATAGAACTAGATGCCGTTTACCAATTTTTGGCAGCCAATGCTGAAATAACGCAATAGAAAAGGTGAGAAAGTGTAAATTAAAGAGGCAATTGCATTGTTGTATTTCCTAGGTTGCGCACAGTAGCACAATTCGGAAATCCGCTATTTTCCGACTTTAGTCTACTTTCGCCAACTTCTGATTTTTGGAAATCTACGAGTATTCTCATTATGGCTTTTAGTGTATAAATATGAAATATTTAAACCTGTCCGTGAATAAAAGGCTACTTTCAGATGTACAAATACCCAGAAATGTATAAGTGGTACACCCATTACTTCGATAATTAGACTTACTGACAAATGGGAAAAATCTTATTTGAAGGAATTAACGTGTGATGTATGAGGATTGACAGTTTTCTTAAGTTTCCTCCACGACATCCTGTTTCGGAAGATTCTCTAAAGCCAAGTTCTCAGGTTTCTACGTTCTGCTTCTGTTTGTTTTGTAACTGTTGTACTTAACGTTCCGTTATCGGAGAAAACACTTCACTAATGTGAAGGTATCCGTATAGAAATTTGTCGCTCGCGGTATGAATTGTTTATGATACCCGTAACACCAACGGGAAATGAGTTTGGAATCTTTAATGCTGCTGTGAAATGTTTTCTGGGTGTTTTAAGCTGAATAGTTAATACTGTAAATTTAATCAACTGAAAGCCCAAATATCAGATTCCGTTGAAATGGACACTGTTGACACTTGATGATGGCGTGTTGACATACTAAGATGGAGTTCCTTTGAAAAAACATCTGTTCTTTTTGTAATTTTCTTTATTCCTATTCATATTCAAAATGACCTATATTAGCATTTGGTGTGGAAATATTCAGTGTGTTCAGTTTACTTTTCAGTACAAACAAACTCTTCCAAAAACTGAAATCTTAATCATTATAGCCTGTGGTTGAACACTTTTGTGATAGATGTCTTTCATAGCCTCAAAGCTTTTTTGGCCTTTGAAGGACTGTAGGGACACATCCTATTTACCTTCACATCAGATGGGCTGCTTTGAGAGGTGACACACTTGCCAAAGGCGTAAAAACACATGTAATCATATCTTGGTTCTGCTTTTTGATGCAATATTTATTCCAGAGCACTGGAGGGCTTGATAAAAAGCAGGCGTGAATAGTATGGTCATGTTAGTGATATAGCTTGCTCGGAGTCTCTCATGAGGTTTTCTGCCTGTTTTTATTTAATATTATGGGGTTTTAAAGGTAAGCTCTAGATGCACTCACACAGGAAAACTCAATGTCAGCCTTGTCATTTTTGGGTTTAATATTAGTGCAGTTCCAGTGCAGGGAGGAGTGTATTGCCCTACCACAGAATTCCCACCTTCCAGCCACAGCACCTCCTCTCTGCCAGGAGGGTGCCCCAAGCGCTACCTGAATAGAGGCTAATTAAATTAACTGTCTGAGAACTCTGACAGGCTTCTCTGGCGGAGGTGTTCACTTGATGGGGTTACGCCAGTCTGTTCTGTGACGTGACACCGGAAGTGCCAGCGTCCTCTGAGGCTTGCTTCTGATGCTCATGTTCTGGGAGTTTCGCATCTGGGGTCCTTCTGTCCACTGGGACTGAATGGTGTAAGGCCTGGCTAACCGGGACAGATCCTGTTCTGGAGGACAGAATGAATTTCCATGTCAGACCTGAGCAGATGGAACAAGACCGTGCCAATACTCATAGCTAATGCCCATAAACCAGCACCAGGAATTAAACTTTCAGATTTGTGCTGCTTGTAATATAAAAGAGATTAAAATACTGAGCTTCCATGTTCCACAGGCATAGTTTTACAATGGGCTATTACCCATTCGTCAGCGTAGGTCGTTTGTAAGAGGACTATCATGAGACCCAAAACTTAGAACAGCTCACTTGACGTGCTGCAGCTGTCATTCCACGGGTCTCGTTGAAACTCCCCCTGTCACCTGCGACTCTCTGTTCCCCCTTGTGGAAGAACCTGGGGATGCTTCGTTGTCTCGGACACTCCAGTGTTCCGGAGCTTTCTCAGCCGCCGCTACGTTTTTTTTTTTTTGTTTGCTCACTTTCCACAAGCTCAGCACTATGTTTCTGTAATGCTGTCGATAAAGACCTGGGGCAGAAAAAAAAGAAGATTCTCGAAAGCCAAGTTCTCAAGCTGTGGCTTGGAATGAGAATGAATATTTTCCGGGCGCTACCACTGATAAGACAAACAGAGAAGATGAATTTCGCAGAGAATTGCGTTGGATGTTCTGAGAGCTGTTTGCCATATGTCTATTTTAAGTGTAATTATGAGCAATTGAACCATGATGCTGGCTCTGTGATTGTGATGAGTTGGTATTTCCACCAAGAATGTAATGTAATACATTATACACCCCCCCCTCCCCAAAAAAAAAAAAAAATCAAAATCTGACATAAATGTATTCTCAGCCACTACTTCAGTGTAGCTCTCGGCAATGAGGGTGAATTGTAATACAGTTATAAATATTTAACATGGGAAACTTTCTCCGTTCCAAACGTCACAACTTGTCACGTCTCTGGCAGTTGATTAGCTATGATTTACACCTGATTTGTAGGCTGGGAATTCAAAACTATCATTGAAAAAATCTTTCATCCATAATTTTGCAACCACCCAAGCAGATATATACGCATATTGACTTGCCAGCTTAAAGCACACTTCTGCGTCAAATATCACTTCAGTTGATTGTTACACTTCTGACATACAAACAGCCTTAGTTCCATGCATCATGATCAAATAAGACAACTGCTTGAAGCCTACAATGTATGTCACAAGCATGGAAAGGATATAGTTTCTAAAAAGCTATTGGAATATCACCGAGTAGTGCGGTGTTCTAGATGTTTCCATTAAACATAGCCAGCACCATCCTTTTGACAATCAGTTGTTTACGTCGGTGCTAATTACTGCTTGCAGCATTGTTCTATATGAAATTCTAATTCTGGAAATGTTAATGGTTGTAAATGGACCTCTTCTTTACAAGGGTTTTTGGGGTCCTTTGGAAGATTTTTTTTATTGCGACTCTGTGCTGCTGACTCAATCTAGTTATGTAAAGTAAATACAGTGCTAATTTGTCTAAGCGGTTTATTCGCCTACGAACAATAAATCACGCATGTAAATTGTGGATTCTGTGGCAGGAAGCCTTTAACGAGGTTATTTCGCAGCCAATCAGGAGTGAAATGTATTTGATATACTGCCGCCTTTAAATGTCATGGAGCACTTTGTAAATTGAGAGGAAAACATCCGATTCACTCCGTTGGCACGATAATTAGACTAATAGTTCGAAACGGTAAGATCCGTTGTGTGCACAATTGCTGCTCGATTGTCTCTATCACTCATTCTGTGTTTGTTTTCCCTCTGCCGGCGGGCCTGACTATCCTGCCCAAAGTGATTGGGACGGTCTTGGCAGGCTCTGATGCCGTCTAGCCTCATGTGGCCCCAATGGAAATTCACAGCTCTTGGGTGGTTTTGATGGAGATTTTTGCGAGGGGACCCTGACCTGCAGGCTTTTGGACTCTGGAGGCATCTTTTGGCACCGAAGCTCAGTGTTTCCCACGAAGCAGCCTCCTTGCCCTCACTGCATGGACGAGCTGACTAACCGCCTGAAATTAGCGCCGGAGTCCACCAGATTTGAACATATGGAGAGACGAATTCCATCATCTCTACTGTTATAACATTTAGGAGTAAACAGCATGGGTGCAATGCTCTCAAGCTTTAAATAGGGTATTAGAAACACACAAAAATATATCTTAAAATCTTACCATTTACAAAAACGTATAGGCCTAGGACATCAATTGTTTTCTTAATATTTGTGGTAATACTAAATATTGTGCATGTCATGCAGCTTTCTTAGATTTTTTTTTATACTCATATTCCTTCTTGGAGGTAGTGGTGGAGCAAGTAATAATTTTAAAAGGAGAACCCAAACATCGTTGTGTGTGTATTCACACTACCCTGCTGAGATGTGAGGGGGAAGCTTTAACAGCAAAGGCCATAGTGTTTGGTGTCTGTAAACAGTCAGGTGTGACATTAATACATTTGTAGGACTCTGACATTTATTTACATTATTTCTTTTACAGACGGCTGGAATTTTACAGTGGCCTACTCGGCCTGTGTGGCATGTAAACTTTTATGTGCGATTATAAATAATGGTAACGTGTCAACTTTGGGACCAACTCATTGCCATTCTTAACATGGATGCCGTTACTCCGGGGAAGTTGGAGAGTCTCCAATGAGGTCCTATCTGTCAGAGGTACGATTTATGAGCGGGGGAATGTGCACGAGGAACCTGCTCTCTCTACACTTTGACAGTTGCTGCTCTTGGGTCTTATCGTTGTGGCTCTTGTGTCAGCTTTTACCTGTATATATAGTGGCTTAACGAACAAACTCAGTAGATGGAGTAGCTTGGAGAAAATGGTGCCTTCGGTTGTCAACTTCCTTTCCACGGGAGGTCCAGTCCAGCTGTCTTTAAACTTTTATACTAGTATTGAATGAATGGGCAGGTGTGTGTGTGGGAGGGGTGGGGGGTCAAGCACTAGTCTCATTTCTGTTTATTTTTCCTGTGTCTGAAGCCCTTTCCTGTAGAATAACCAGTGTTTTTTTGTGGTGCTACACCCTACAGTCTCACCATGTCCAGTTACTTCTGGTGTTGTACACCTACTAGAAGAACTACTTTGTGTTGTCATTTGCTTTATGCTTCAGATCTGCTACAAAAAAAAGGACTGTTTTTAACATGCGGTCTACCCTTGCTCTTTGGATTGTCACCCATTTATCCTACTGCATGTGGATAAATGACATGGTATTAAACAGTTCCCGCACATACAATAAAGTTTTCTCTTCAGAGGTAAGATCGTTGCCCTTTCTTAGTGTCAAGCTTTCAGGCAAGATAAGGCACTTTTCTAAAAAAAAAAAGAAAAAAAAAAAAGTTTTATTATTTTTATTAACAAACAGAAGCCATATACAAGGAAGAGAACATAGACAATAAAAACACAGGGGAGCCTAGATTAAAAATAAAGATGGGAGAAAGAATAACAGTGGTAGTACAATTTCAACAAAAGTCTAATCGTATTCCTTTGATATACTCAGTCTATTTTATAAGGTGCTTTTAATACTGATGATACTGGATAATGTCCAAAAGCCACAGAGGTTTAAATAACTAAATAAATAAACCAGCGATCTTGTTTGGCATTTACCGTGACTATCATCAAAATATGCATCTTGGATTGACGTTGTTTAATAGTCGCATTAAAGAACAAAATCAAGATCAAAACTGTTGGAAATAGCATATGAATATCATGGGGAAGTTGCAGTGAGATCTCCACAGTGAGCTTTTAATGGGAACCTCAAGAGATGAAATGTATATTTACTGTGTGATTGGCTTTTGAGGTGTATCTGAAGGCCGTCTGCCTTTTATCGTTGTGCTTGGCGGTTTGGGAAAAAAAGCCCTGCATCGCATGGCGTGCCCAGCAGCGACAGCTTCATTAGGCGGTGATGGCCGTCTCCCGTTCGCGAGAGACCGGCTGTGGCATCAGCCTGATTACCGGAGTGTGCTCTGAAGGGAGCGACCTACTCGGACTGTCGTTGGCATTCTTAATAAAAATCCTCTAAACCACAAGCACGAGTGTATTATGGCTAAACCATGCAAATGTGCCTTGACTTATTCACGATGGCGGTTCTTCAGACAAGCCAATTTAGTGAGGTTTGTGCTGTTGGAAACCCTTTTTATGTGGTTGTTCCCCATCACCCTTTGGAAGTCGGGGTTGTCGCCAGGTGCTTGTACGACCGTCTGCTGTGCGTTCTCGTAATTATTACTCCTCCTTTTTGCTCTTGTCACTTAAAATGTTCATAGAGGAGGTCTGGCCTCACGGGAGTATGATGCCCAAATGACGCGGAGATATGCTCTCGTTACGCCTTATCACACGATGAGTCTCCCTGTAAATATCATTTATTTGCAGCATTTGTTTTCAGAGAGATGAGAAGAATTGCAAATATTATTTCTCCCGACATTCTGATGCCATCAGTTAGCAGCTGTAAGGTAAATGTAATTTGAAAGAGCGGAAGCTGCTCCTGCTTTGGTTCAAGACACGTTTATCTGTTATATGTGCAAACACTTTTTATATTCGGTTTCAGCTGCTTATACATATGTGCAGGTTCTGCCATTACATTGAAGTGTGAAGCAGCACGTTCGCTTTTGGCTTTATCCATTTGGACGGCGTTTCAAGACATTTTTATAAACACCCTCTTCATTTAATTTGTGTTCCTTGATTGAGGTATTTTTTAAAGCCCAGCAATGATTTTAACGCAGTGAACGAATGAGCATATTTTTCATTTGACACACTTTATTGATTATCCCGTAACGTGTAGGCTACAAAATGTGAAATCAGTGGCTATTGAATGAATATTACAATGTCGCACAGTTTCTAAATGCAATAACAGCGCGTATCTTTTTTTTTAAATCTTTGTTAAGCGCTTTGGGCCATCTGCGTTTTATAAAGTGAGTTTGAATTTAATAATGTATGGTCATGATTGTTCCGACGGTACGCCAGGCGTGTAATGAAAGCATTTTATTTGCTTTCGTTTCTACGTGCTATAACTTCATGAGGAAACTGGCGCTTTTGTTCAAGAGATTGTCAAAATTCAAAGTCTGAAATTTCGTTGAATGCAAAACGGGTTTGGTAAAATCCGAATAAGTAAGACAGGGAAACTGCCGCGGTTTACTGACGGTGTTTTGTTTTCTCCTGCATAGACTGGTTTTCATGGCTGAACTTTGTGCTGTAAACTTAGTGCTAGGATATAGCAAATGTATATATTTAGACAGCGTCAGGTTCCTACTGTGTTTCAATACTAAGCCACTTTTTAGGTTTCTGGGCAGTAGGGAGTGTGATGGTTATGGATTAGTAATTGGGAGATTAAAGTGCACTGCCAAAATATTAATCAGTTGCTTTTGAAAAATAAATAAAAAGACAAGCCGTGAAGTAAAGAATAATATTTTTTAGGACAGCTATAAACAAAATACAGTCCTCAGTTTACTGATTGTGTATGCCAGCCATTCCAATTGTAAGGCTCCAGAAAAAAGCAAATTGTAATAAGTGTAATAATAATTATCATAATAGTAGCTCAGACAATCAGAGTGATGCTTTTTATTTGCAGTGATATACTGAATATTGGTTTATAAAACTGGGTCACGATTTGTCATCGTACACATTCTGCCCATCTTTGGAGGGTTAGGGTTTTTCAGGTCTGAACCAGCAGCTTATGCAATTACATTAATATTGTGATAGTTTGCACCAAAGGTCACACCAGCCAACACAACGGTATTGAATCTGATACACATCCAAGCAATGTCCACAGCATGTTTTCAGTTCTGTGTTTGAGGACAGATATCCAAGAAACATTTTCTCCTTAGCAGCTCTGTGATGAAATCATGCAGCTCAATAGCTGGGTTGGAAGCATCTTCAAACAAAACGCACATTGGTTAATTTCTACAAGTTCAGAGATGGATCATTTCCACTGCACAAGTCTAATTTCCATTTTTGGAGGGGCTGAATGGTCAGCGTCTCCTGGCAGAAAATGGCATAACCAGCCCATCTGACACGTTAGTCAGCAAACATGGACTGCGGGGCCAAGGAACATGTGAGGCACAGATGCAAGTGCAAGATAAAAACAGGCTTTGATAAAAGGATTAAACACAACCAATGGGCTCAGCCCTGAATACTAGGGATAACCAAGAAGGTAAACACAACGAAACAAAGCAAGGTTATGTTTATGAAAGGAGGGGCACAGATAGACAAACTAAAGTGACTAGGTACAGACAGCACTACAAGCAGGATGGAGGATTAATGAACAGCACTCACATGAGGAAAAACACGAGTCTTGTATATCCAAGAAAAAGGTAGGACACATGAGGGTAATCAGGGCAGGGTACTTAGGCTTAATAGGAAAACAAGATATGACGGGCCCACACAAAACACTGGTCAGTACTCTGGGGACCCGGATCGTTGGTGCTGACGTGATACTGTCTTAGTACCAGGGAACTGAGCTTAAATACTGTTAAACTTTCCTGTTCAAAATGATTTTTTAATTTCATTTAAATACCAGTCAGAATTTTTACTTTATGAATGTGTAATCCATGTATCTGGGACAGGAAACTGTCCTGGAGTATGGGGATTTTGGATGAGGTTTTTAAAAAGAGCAGAAAATTGGAGTTTGGTCGGAAGGATGTTTGATCTGCGTGTAACTCCTGCAAATGCGACCATCGCCACATCCCAGCCTGTCTGCTGCCGGCGGGCGGATAACAGTTTGTTAAAGCCCCGCCTCGCACACCCAGTAAGCTGTCATATTATAAGGCTACTCCATGTCTTCTCACACGTCAAGCGTAATGCGGGCATCTGTCTTCCCGCAGGCGACCAAGGCTCACGCGTACGACAGCAGCTGATGATTACCTGTCATTTCTCCGGACAGCCCGAGTAATTTGCAACTCGAGTCTCAGCAAATGTTTCTGTAGCTAATAAATAACACCTATTACCTGGATGCGCAGGAGAAATTGGGCCAGGCACCGCAGCCCATGCACCTCCGTGGACCTATCAAAGCATGCTTTTGGATTTGTCATGGCCTGTGTACAGTTACATCGAGGCTGCCATGGCAAGGCTTCCATTGATTTTTCTTCTAAATGGACTTATTTTTGTGTAATTTTCTTCCACTGGAAAAAAAGTCATTAGTATGTTATCAAAGGCTGTTATTCCCCCAACCAAGTAAACATTGCTTTCCAAGTGCACATACAGAGTGCCTTCAGTTGACTACATTGAATTTCCTGTATTTAATCTTTCCCCAGTTTCCAAAGCAGTGCTTTATTGCTTGGCCGATGTTGCGATTGTTTCTGCAGTAAAAATTGCTGGCTCCCTTAAAACACTGGCAGAAATTCCAAGCATTGTGTTAAATGGCTAGATTTTTGAAATATTATTCATCACTTCTGGTGGAAATCACCTTTGGGAAGTACCAAACACACATTCGGGCTCATACAAAAGTTGAAAAATTATTTACTGAACATCACCAAAAATATCATCGTTATACCTGATGAACAGTCTGCTTAAGTTTAATTTTTCAGAAGCACAGGACTGTTTCCTGAAATTGTATTTCCTTGCCTCTCTTTATTAATGGACGTGCCTTGTGCTAAAAATGCGCCGCCTCAAATAAATCATCACAATTAATTTAGTTTGCCAGGCAGGTGGTGTGTTGCATTCCTTTGCCTTTAGTCTTTGGTGGGGGCTTCTTCATCTTTTTCTCATCAAAGCTACGCTTATGTGGTTCATAACAATCCGTGGATAGATTCCTCTCAGTACCAAGGCAAGAAGCGAACGTTTCCCCATAATCCCCCTCTTTCCTTCCTTTCGAGTGGCTGGTGATGGTAGCAGCACAGACACTGGTTCTTGTGTGTTCTGGATTTAGTTTGTGAGTCGACACTCTTCTTAATTCCAGCCGTTGTATTCTATTTCCATGTGCACTTCATACATGTTTCATCACAGTCCTTGATGACCAATGCCTGAATGTCATGTATGAGAAAAGATTTCTTAACCCTTTCTACACAGCAAAATGCTCCATTATATACTGTGCATAGGTGTAATATTAGGAAGGTTACCACAGAAGTTTGGCAGAAAGTGACTGTGCGTTGAGACCTTTAACAAAGGCACCTGAGTTTGTTTCTTTTCTTGTGTCTGGGGATCTGCCTTTTGGCTGCTTTTTAGCATTGCTTTGCGTGTCATGCTGACGGCAGCTGTGGGGAAGGACAGAGTGTCCTACGGCAAACCAAAGTGCTCTCTACATTTATTTACAGTGTCTAAAATAAATCATTAAGACCAGATCGCCTTGGGAGGCAGGCTGACAAACCTCTGTGTGCTTTGGGAGAGAAGCCCAATTTATTTATCAGTTTTCTGCACAGACAGTATATGCAGGCACTGTTTGACCCCTCAACCTGTTAACCAACTGTGTGTTTATGGCTCAGACGAAATCCACATGGAAAAATGAGCCAACCTAGGCCCAAGATTACTGGAAAAATGGTTTTTGGTTCTGCACACAGCCATATCGTTTTTCAGCAATATGTGCTTGTCCCATTCCCTTTGTCAGTGCTTGTGTAGTTGTAGTCACGGAGGGAGAAGAGCGAGTAGATGGGGACAAATGTGTGTCCTCACCCACTCTTCCATCAGCTGCGAGTTGCGAGTGAATCTTCAGTTTATTATGAGGGAGAAGTTTGTGAGAATAGGAGGGGCGGAGACGCCATCAGAACGGAGGAAAGCATGGAAGTATGTGTGGCCCACCTTTTTCTGGCCCCGCCTCCTGCGAGTTTGCCTGTACCGCTTTCATCCCCAATGGTTGGAGAAGAAGGGGCATACGGCAGTGGACGAAACTCACTCAGACCTCGGCCCTGGAGATAGGGACTCTCGTTATTACCATTGTTCAGAACATTTTGGACAGAAATCAATAAAGGGAGGCGAGAAGTTGGGGGGGGTGAGCAGACCATTTGTACTGGTCTAATAAGATCTTCTCATACAGGTTTAGCTGAAACATAATATATTAAGTCCCCAGAACATTCACGGTCCCAACATCCCAATTTATAGACTGTTTATAACAGGGCGGTTGGTTCATTACAAACCCTCCAGTACATTCCAAGCCAAAGACTAAAAAAAAAGCTAGCAGCTAAGGTTTGAAAAACGTATTTGGTGAATTTGTATTAGTATGGTTATCTTTGCTGAGCAGGTGCTGTTATGCTGAATGCCACAGTACCACGATTGTATATCTGTGTTTATAATGTTTATTCTGTCCATCATCATCCTATGGACAGAATATTATAAATCATCTTCATGGCCTAATGTAAGAGCCACATGAATTTTCCTGTGACCTTGACTTGTTTTTGAACGTTTTCAGCCAAACCGTGCAGATGCGGCCCACATTTGGCAATGCCGCATGTCTGCCTATTTTTAAGTGCTGTAGGGTTGCGTGAAGGTTTAGGAAGCCTGTGGTACCCAGCCTGACAAACAGTGCCCACAATTGGTTTTGAAGTTGTTGTCTGGTCAGATCTCCTTAAACCATAGGTCTCCGGGTGGTGGGCAGCTGCAGTGTTTTTAATATATCCTAATTCCAGTAGGAATTAGCTGCACACGGCTCTTGGAACTCGATACATAAGGGATGCCCCATTCATTTTTCTTTGATGTACTGTTAGCTTTCAGCTTCCTTAGAGTTCTGTGCTGCGGGTGCTAGAATGATTCTCTGCTGTCCAGGGAGGTGTCAAAGTGACTTTGAACGGATGTACTGAGCCACTTGCCCTTATTTCATTTCCCACTTGCACATTTTCTTAAATCAGCTGTTTCATACTCATCAATACTTAACAGAGGTTTACGGCACGACTCAGCCCATAGTCTTTAAACCAAAGCTGATTTTGTGCATTTCAATGCAGTTCTCTTTTTAAGGTCTGCTTGTTAGCATTGGTCGTTAGAATGTTGAGCTTCAAGAATCGATTCAGTGCCATTTGCCGATACACACAGTGCTACTCCCTTTGCCCCACTCTTCTGCCATCTTTGATATCACCCTGGCATCTGCTTCCCGTTCCCCTGTTAGATGGCAAACTGCACTAACGACAGAACGCTTCGTAGCTCTTAATGCTTTTACCGAAACCACGATTGTCCAGTTCCCCTGCAGAGGTAGTTGAGCAGGATTTCCGACATCCATCCAGATCTTTAGAAACCCAGTCCAGCTGAAGCCATTGTTGGCAATGTGTGGGTTTTGGTAAGATTCTTAGGTGCACATAGATCTTTGCCCAAACCTCCCCCACCTTCACAAGAACACCCAACCACCCCACCCCATCCCAAACCCCCGTTCCCCTGGAAACTGGGTGCTCGGATATCAGGAAAGATCCATTTCATACTCTATGTAGCATGGAGAGACAAGAGTGTCTGACAGGACTCAAGAAAAAAAAAAATTGAAGAAGCACAGAGTGAGGAGGAGCGGGGGTGGGTTAGGGGGTGGCAGCTTGTTTTTAGACCTCATTTTCTCTTGTCAGATGCGGTGGTGCGGCCTGTTCCGGACCTGCTACTTTCTGTCCTCTGCTGTGTCTAACAAGTCATAAAGACATAAAGACCTTCGCCTTGCATAGGACTCCCGCCGAGGACGGCAGGGCTCAAATCGCTCTGGCCTTCATTTATTGATGGAGCTCCCATTATAAGCGCCAGTGAGAGCCTGCTTGCCGCTCATGCTAATGCGAGGCGACAGCTCAATGCACATGTGTTCCCCAGCCACTGCAGGCTGGATGCGTGGCCATCAGCAGCTTTGCATCGACAGCAGAGAAAACTGCCTTCAGCTTCCCTTAAGGGTGGGTATATCTTTTCCTTAGCATCTTTGTCGAGCAGGACACCTTCCCGAGGGAGGTGGGGGGTGGGGACTCAAGAGACCTGAGTATGGCCCAGGCTTGGGCCATGGGATAACCATCAGTGCATGTCCACTTGGTATTTCCATTCTTTAAATTCTGATAAAGGATGTAGCTACCCCCCTCCCCCACAATGGGATAAGGCATGATTCTCACAGTGGTATCACCTGCTGCCTTCTGAATGTGGGACGTGACTGTGGGCAGAAAGAGGCCAGTCTGACTGGTCACCTTAAGTGTCTTCAACCTGGGAGTCAACAATGTTCAGTAAAACTGTGCTTTGACTGGTGATTCTCCTTGTCTTAATCAGTTTGGACTCATATGACAAACTGAGTAAATGGTTTAACCATGTTGACAGTAAGTGACAGAGTGAATGTTTCTCACTGAGGGCACAACTTTAGCAGCAGGTGTAATTTCACCATCCAAGAATATCTATCTGATCTCTCTCTGGTTCTACTCTCTGGCTGAGGGATCACGTCACCAAACTGCACAGATTCACTTATCATGTCAGTTGTGCAAAACCTCAAACTCATTGCATGTCCAAGCCATACAGATGAGAGTCTGCGTGAAGATGCATGACCCCGCATGCCCATCTGTCAGCCTGCCTGATGCTGAGAGATGTTAACAAGCACACAAATCGACTGCATTAACCTATTACCAAGTCTGCACAGACACAAGTGGCTGAGAAACACCCCAACTCCTCTCAGTGCTGGAAAAGTAACCCTCCCAACAACTAGTACATGTTCTGCATGGCCATGGAACAAACAGCTGTGCAACAGAACTTCTTGAAGAATGCCTCAGAAAAAGGAGCCTGTTATAGGTGCAGGTAACATAAAGCATTTCAGTCAAATAATTAGTACTGTGAAAGAGGAGAGAAGACACATTTCTGTCAGGAGTCTGGTGCATTACTGGGTTAAACACACAAAAATCGAATGGTAGCAGAGAAGACGGCCACCATTTTCTGAGGGAAATAGGAAGGAGTGATGCGCAGATCAGTCCCATCTGGATGGGTCGCTTTTGACCCGAAGCTTGGATCCAAGGGACCAGGGGATGCTTGAATCTGTGCCACATCTCCTCTAGCCACAGGCGTGAAGTTATGAAAAGGGGTGTGATAGGCAGTGATGCGGATAATGGTGGGGAGATGGCAAGGTGCAGTATTGTGCCTTGCAATGGCTGCAGCTTTTATGGTTGCTTCATTTGGTTCTATCATATGGCCGTTTTGATATGATTGACGTGCAGGCATAATATCGACCTGACAACACTACAGGAGGACATAACATCTAAGGTAAATGCAAACACACAAGAAACATTAGTAAAAAGGCACAACAGATATAGGATGAGAGGAAGGAAGTTCCATGCAGGATGTAGCCCAGCCATGCGTCCTGTGCTACTGTGGATAGGCACCCCCATGACCTTAACCAATATAAGCAGGTGGAACGTGGATGGTTGGGTAGATAGAGGACAGTTGACAAGAAACCTCTGGGGGAAAATACAGCCTAGGGTCCTGGACAGGCTAAACATCTCCAGTTAGCGACTCACAGCTGAGAACATTTTCGGCAGACTGGTCTCACACTGAGGGACCAATGGATGTACTGTTCAGAAGGTGGTAATGATGTAGGAGTATTACACTTAGCACTGGCAGTGGTGCAGGTGCCTGGCAGCTCAGACTATTCCGTAGTTCGCTGGCTAAGGTAAGTATACTGGAGTCCATTTCCAGGGTTTGCCAAGGAGGACGACCGGCTTTTTGTCTCGAGCCCTCAGTCGAAGGTGAGGCTGGATTCCATGTGGACGCCATTTAGCGCGCTTTCAGTTGGGCAGAGTGAGGAGGACAAAGCAGCAGTGTGACCTTCACGTTGAAATTGTGAGCTTATCACTGTTCCGCACGTGCCTTCCACTTGCGATTACAAGCCTGTGTGCACAGGCCTTGCTTATTTATTTCCGTCGTTGTCGCAGTATAAAAAAAATAAAATTAGACGATAGCAAAAAAGAACATAAATAGCCCATGGGCCCGTCATTGAAATCGAGTTTGCGTCATTGGAAAAGGAACAAATATTTTACCCTTTCTGCATGTTGGGGAGAGTGAGGTACAGGTTGTCATGGAGGTGCATGGTTGGATGATTCTGAAATGTACGTAGAACGACGGATGATAAAGATGATTCAATCAACAACAGCCAGGGGCTGCAAGCACTAACAGAGTCTTGGTGCTGTTGCTATGAGAACAAAAAAAAAATTGAGCCATTGTGTGAGGCTTCACTGCCATAATGGGTTTGACAAACTGTCAATAAGTATGGTTGAGGGCTTTAATGTTTGTTTTTGTTTTGCATATGATCAGTTTTTTGTCTATCTGACATTATTCCTTAGTATTACATTCGATGTCATTGTCATTTATACACTTTTACCACGTTTCATGCTATGGAATAGTTTTAATTTGAAATATGCTTCAACAATTTTTTAAAATGAAATTTCATTATCTCTTTATAAAAAATATGTATGTCTTGATCTTCAGTCCAATCATTCAATTTAACATGTTTTGGGGGAAGTGGGGGTTGGCGACAGTGTTGCGTAAGAAACATCTGACATTTTGTGATGCTGCAAGATGCAGGGTTTGATGTCTCAGCTGTCCTGTAGCTGAGATCCTGTGTGTCTTATCCTAGAGTTCGTTTGTAGCAATGGTAGCCACATCATGGGCCCTGCTCCTGTTATAGCTGGTAAAGCATTTAAATGGTAAATAAGAAACAGATGTAGCATTGGGCTGAACACGGCTGTGTAATGCCTTTTTAAATGATGCAACTTGGGGATATAATTGCGTTTCACAAAGAGGAGCGTCGGCCTGGCAGCCTAACCTCATTACGAGTCTCCGAATGAAGGTGTGTGAACGGCTTATAACACCAGGTGGCACTATTGTCAGCTAGGAGTGTGTCAGCCTCTGTGCCAGGCCAGTTGGTTTCCGGCTGCGGGTGCGATAGCCATGTCAGACTGGGGAGTGAGGGATTTTGGGAAACTACAGCTGGACACGTACAGGACACTTGGACTTACGCGTATTTTAGAGAGAAGTGAGAAGGGTTTTTAACACTGGGAGAGCGCATTGTATGGGTTGAACAAGTCTCCATTAGTCCTGATGTTGTTTATGCCTTAATCAGTTTTAGGAAATAGCAAATGTAAAAGATATACAAAAATAGCCACTTTGTGTAACAGTTTTATCACAGGCAAGAAGGGAGATGCAAATTTTTTTAAAAGATTTTTTTTTTTTAAATCAGATTTTTTTTATTAATCATATGTTGTTATTTATGAATTTAACTGAGATTGCTAAAAGTTATCACTGACTTTCTGAACAGAGAACTAAAATGATCTAAACCTGAAGGATGTCTATTGTTTTAAATTTGCGGCAAGGTGTCCGGGAAGTGGCACCATAACGCCGTTCGTACCTTCAGCAAACTGAGATGGTTTTTATTTTTATGGATTCTGTTTGGAAGGTCATACCAGGATTGGACCAAATAAAATTAAATGGACCTACAGTCATTCCTGTGTTATTACAGGACTTTGGGGTTATTTGATTTAGAAATGCATTTGGAAGCTGTCGCTCAAAGCGTGTCATTCAAAAAGCAGACACATGCCACCTCTGTCATAAGAGTGGGATGGAAGATCAGTTTCAAACCTTTGGGCTTGTTTACCACTGTCTGAAAGACATGCGTTATTAGAATTAAAATGAGTTTCTACTTTGTTATTTACTTCTTCGATAAAACCAGATGAAAACATGAGGACTAGTCTGGTGAACAGCAAACTGTATGGGAATATTTGCTGATTTCAGGAATTTGCTGTTTGTACATATTGTTTGTTATGCTGTTGAGCTACATTTGTATGTGTGACTCGCATGGTAAGGCAGCCCACTTAGAGATGAACAGAGATGAATGATTTCTGCTTAAAATCAAACAGGACAGACTGGAGGCAGGGGGGTGGTATGGTGTGTAGGAGGGAGGATTGTGCAGGGAGTGGGGCTGTTTCCCAGTAGTAAATGGGGGGGGGGGGGGGGGAGATTTAGTTAATCCATCTTGGTCTCAAGCCTCTGGCTCATTGGGATGCAGCTGGGGAACGCTGATATTGTTCAGAAGATTGCTCAGAATCTACCCGCTACCACCGAAATTACGGGGAGAGGGGAAAAATTGGCCTTGTAAGAAGGCAAATGACAGAAAAAATACACTTCTTCTTTACATAACACTGGAAAAGTAAGAACAGCAGAGAAAGATTGTCAGTCTCACACATTAGTTGAGTAATTTCTGTAAGAGGAATGAATTCAGGGTTGAAATGAGAAGATAAGCCCCCCCACCATCACCACTGGACTCAATGGGAATAGTGAGCCAGCTGTGAGCAGTGTCCTGCTCGTCCATTCGGAAATTTCAAAGACATGAACTATACCACACTACTACAGCAACAACAGGGAGAGTAGTACCACAGTGCTAACTGTACTGTGGTGATACCCAAAGTGTGCCTCGGTGATATCTGTACATCAGTGCTAACTGTACTGTGGTGATACCCAAAGCGTGCCTCGGTGATATCTGTACATCAGTGCTAACTGT
>JAACJT020000001.1:13928048-13971154 GCA_009936485.2 Gymnarchus niloticus
TGCCAGGCAAGAGGAAAAGAGGAAGGCCAAAGAGGAAGTTTATGGATGTAGTGAGAGAGGACATGCGGTTGGTGGGTCTGACAGAGCAGGATGCGGAGGACAGGAGGAGATGGAGACTGTTGGTCTGCTGTGGCAACCCCTGACAGGAGCAGCCGAAAACGAATGATGATGACCAGTCAATGCTGGTACTAAATGAGGCTTCAAAATCCAGCAACATGAATTGGTAGTTTGGGATCCTTCCACCTAATATGGGTTTTGAAGTCTCATTTGTCCTGTCACATGCTATACTTCTCTGGGGGAGTGTGTTGCAGTAACAGTGTGATTTGTCGGTATTCACGTCATACCATTCCAAGGAACGTGATTGGCTGCCTGGACTTTGGATCTCCCCTCTTTCAGTTCAGCTCCTCTTTTGTTTATGTTGTGTTTCTTTTAGGATTAACCCCCAAATGTGTAATGCAGTCCATGAGTAGTCTCCAGACTAGGAGAATACTTTCCAGAGTCTTGGACCAGTCTTTTAGGGTGGTCTTGCATTCATCAGGCCTGAGGTCTTCAGATTGTTTTCAGCCGGCTTTCATATCAGTGTAGCCTACTGCCTCAACTTATTGTTTGATCGTTATCCATGTTCATCTAGACTCAGTGTGCCCAACCTGCAGCATTATGTTTCAATGAGGCTTTCTGGAAGCTTCTAGAGTCTGAGATGCAGGAACAAAAATTTTGCGTAGTTATAGCACAGAGACCCAGAGTCAAGTGCTGGTTCCTGCCTCTACCAGCGAGGTCTGCTTCTTCAGCTATATCTGAGATATAATGAACTCACTGTTTCAGGAGAATCTCTGCAACTTGCACTTTGAGCTTTTGGCAGGCAAGACAAATTGGTGGTGATCAAAATCAATCGTGTAATATTTCTGCTGCAAGTTAATATTCACTTAGGTTAAATGGTGGAGGTGCAGAACATTAAGGTAGTGGGAGAAGGTCGTTTGTCTTGCTGCTGCTGAAAATGTCACTGATGCCTTTCTCTGTAAGGGACAGCAATGTGGATTTTTATGCTGTTAAGACTCAATGATTGTCCAAAGCAGTGTATAATTTCACTCACATTTGAATATGGTGGTCTGATTGCTTTGGAGTCTGTCTGCTCAACAGTGGGATGTCATGGACATGTCTGGGTTGATGGGAAGCTGACAGCCTCAGGACCATCCCAGAGGATCCAAAAGCCCAGACATCACACTCATTAGGGTTAGATAGACCAACTATAAAGACGAAACAGGAAAAAAAACACACGTCTCCACAAATCTCCACATAGCTCTTGACTACCGAAATGATTCCTGCAGGAATTAATAGGGCTTTATTGTAATAGAGAGAAAGAAATCACTTGGATTCTTAGTAGAAAATCATTAATGAGATGTGTGGATCAATAAAGTCTAAAAACAAGTGAGGTTGGCTGTGGGGCTCTTCTCCTTGCATGGAAATGGTGGTCCAGTTTATCAGGCTCTCCCTGCGATGTAGCGGGATGACTGGAGAGAGACTGTAGGCCTTCCCAGTAAGGATTCAAGGACAGCTTGGCTGTATGCACCTGCCTGAGGAAGTGGACGCTGACTAAAACCTTGCTGTTCATCATTCTGGAATATGGCCCCCTTTTGAGAAGGCTCTCAGTGCCAAGCTATGTCGTCAGCAGAGAGGACTCTAGCTCTTCTAATAGCAACTGTAGCTTAATAAAAGCACTCAGCGACACGCTTTCCCTGCTGAGTAGACCCACCTGGGCTTCTGGTAGGTAGGTCAGTGTTCCTCTGAACACTCGGGTGGGGAATGGCTGACAGAAACTGAGGAGGGAAACACAATTCAATTTATTCCTCAGCAACCTGTACAAATGGAACGCAAAAGCCAACTTAACATCGAGCAAGAATGGTTGAAGAAGCTCAATCTGACCTGATGAAGGACAGTGTCATGTTTTTTGGCTCTGTATTTCATTGCACAAATTATACACAATATGTGAGATTTTTACCTCAGAGTTCTATGTAATTGTGTATAATACATATCCTTGATTTATTTCTGTACAAGAGGAGGATTCCTGATAATTAAAATATCTGAAATATGCTCTTTACAAAAGCCCTATAATAAAAGGCTGCTGGCAATTGGTGGGTTTACAGTGGCCTCACTATTCCCAAATTTTTATTCAGATTTTTCCCTTTGAGCTGGAGGGCAGCCAAAAATGACTCTGTCTTTCCAACAGCTCTATTAACATGACAGTCTATCGCAACACCACTGGACAGGTTTTCTGTGGTCACCAAACGCCGCTTGGATGTCTTGTTAATTCCCGGGAGACGGACAACATACAAAATGCTGCTTCTCTATACTGTCGTGCGCCCAAAGAATGCTGCGGTCACATGACCCCATTAGCTCTGGCAACTCGTCAAGCTGCCGGGCCGTTTGTGCCATTGGTTGAAACCAGACTGAGCAACGTAGCACAGCAAACGGCATTGTTCCCCCACAACTCTGGAAGGTCAGGACCTGGCGGTCTGGACCTTGCACGCCTTGCTCTGTTCAAGTGGATTATCTCTGGGTACTGTATTGTCCACTGTCGGCCCAAGGAAACACAGTTCTAAACCAGGGAGTTGAAGTGGCCCTCAGTTATGACTGGGAACACGTGCACACACGTGTTTACGCTCAGGATGCCCAAGCTGGGTCACGCCACCTTTGCTGGACAAGCGGCCCGTCAAAAATGGATGCTGTCTGCTTGTTTTCCCTCTTCTTCCTTTTGCCTCCCTTGGGAAAACAAACACGCCTGCAGCTTCTGGCAAACACCAGACACTTGACAGGTCATGTGACAACTCTGTGAAATGTAATTAAGACCCAGAATCCCCTTGGGCATGCCCAGAGTCCTCAGTGTAGGTTTAGCATGTGGCAGACAGGAGACATGTCTTGCTGGCCATGTTCTGATTGGTTAAGACCCCCATGTTATTCTGTTCTTTCCTTCCTAACAAGGCTTCTTTCTGTGAATAGCCTTCAGAGAGAGCATGGCTAACGCCATGAACATCGTGTTCTGCTTTGTCCGTATGCAGGCTGACAGGCGGACCGTACCACGTTTTCCTGAGCAAACACTTCACTGGCTGCCAGTAATTGATTAACTGAAGGGTCGCCTTTCTGCAGAACATTACATTACTGGTGGCAGAGCCCTAAAGAGGTCCGAGGGTATTTTGGGTGGGGATTGCCCACCCCCCCTGCGGTCACTGGGAAGGACCCCATGGCATGTGTGGTTTCACAGGCCTCCGTCACCCCGTACTTCCACGCAGCTCAGACAAAAAAACACCACCTTACTTTCTCATTACCCTTTCATGGGTCCTAAATGGCTCGTTAGCTCAGTGCCCATGAATTAAACATGCACAACGCGAAGATCTTTCATCCGGGCGCGTTGGAGGCAGTCGGAGCGAATCTCGGCAATTCAGAGAGACGTCTCCACTGATCGAAGACCACCAACTGTGTTTGCCTCGGCTCTGGTCTCGGGAGTTCGCTTCTGGGGATTCAAGTCGTGACATTCAAATAGGATGTGTGAAATGCTCACTGCCAGCCCAGGAAACGGCCTCTCTGCTGGGGGAAACAGAAAAACATCACCAGCTGTGGTTGTAGAGTTTGAATTCACCGTGAATTTATACCTTGTACCTGTTTGATTACACTAGCTCTGCTACTATGTAGAGTTTTCCTTACCAGCCGAGTGCCATCGGCATACTCAAAAGTAATCTCTTTAAAGGTCTTTTAAGCTACGTAGCTTATCTGGCACGTGTTATATTGATGATATAATTACGTATCAGTTAATTGGTTCATTTATTAATAGGTTATTTTTGCAACTCTATATAGCTGGAAGTAATTTTCTGAAGGATACATCAGCAGGATTCCTCTGAGGATTTCACTGGCGATGCATAGTGGTCTCCTCCACAGCTGCATCAAATGAAACCGAGTGGAAGGCTGACGGAACCACCCCTAGTCTCCACACGAGCCGTCTCCCGTTCTTTGTTCTTGTAGAGATGAAGCCTTTTGTGACACTGGAGTGAGTCCGACCTCAGTACTGGGTTACCCACACATGCATGCACGGTGTGTAAGTATAGGTGGAGCTCTGACATCGATTAGCATGACTGTCAGACATCAAACGCTGTTCAGAAGAATCTTGCAGTTGAATGTTTGGTCTGGAGGAAGGTTTGATGCTCACGGCGTAA
Organism: Gymnarchus niloticus; assembly: GCA_009936485.2. Lineage (NCBI taxonomy): Eukaryota > Metazoa > Chordata > Actinopteri > Osteoglossiformes > Gymnarchidae > Gymnarchus > Gymnarchus niloticus. The sequence goes on from JAACJT020000001.1 coordinate 13,932,251, forward strand.
ACAGAGGGCTGCTTGTGCTGGAAATTGTACACTGGTGAAATGGCGCATAGTGCTGACCAAGGAAGATTCCTCAGCTGATAGTATTATTAGACTTTTGTACTGTGTTTCTGGGGGTGGGAGGGCTCTTCCCAAATGTTTACCCTGTCCAAACACTCTTTTTCCCGCAGGTGAGGATGACAGCCTTGCTCTCAAGCAGAAGGTTTCTGTGGAGCACATCTTCAGTGAGGACTTTAAGGTCCACGACCCTGAGGCCAAGTGGATTAGTGGTGAGTGCGACCCGGTGGAGGGTCTGGTTTGGACATGATGGGCATGCTGGAGGGACCCCTGCTGAAAGCCAGGGTACTGTTTACTCACAGCCCTGTCTGTGTATGATTCAAAGCAATGCTCTGATCACTGTGGCAATACCAGCAGGTCTGTCTTTGGTACTCGCAGGGAACTCCTAGCGCTGAAGGGGACTGGCCCTGAACCGCCAGGGGCATGTCCAAACTAGAGTTAGTGAACATGCTGCATGCTCTTCCTCCCCCTCCTCCTCTCTTCCCTTTCTCTTCAGAAAGGCATCAGCAGGGGCAGCTCCTGCCTGGTGACATGTACGCAGGTAATTACGGGACTGCGGAAGAAGGAGGTCTGATTTGGGGAGGGTCCCCACAGCTACAGACCACAAGTGGCCTCCAAATTACCACTCTAATGCTGCTGACATTACTGAAAGGAACACTGACTCAGGATTTTATGAAGTCTTCATTTCTATCTTGACACTTGTTTAAAATTTCTAGGTCGTATGAGTTGACTGAACTGTTGTTGACCAAGCATAACTGTTTCATTTGTGCATGTAGCTGTTGTAAGCAACTTTCTATACGGACCCCTTTTCATATGCAGCTTCTGACTGAAGCAGTGTCAATACTGAACTTATCTCGTCTGTAGCTCTAACCAAAAATAAGCTTGCTTGGCTGTTTATTACACCAACCCAATGAAATGATTTTGTACATGTCCAGAGTAAGTCAGTTGCAGCCTAGCTGCTAATTGGAATTAGTCAAAGACCCATGAAAAAGAAGGTGCTAGAAAGAATTGCGGCAGAAGACAGTCAGTCAGCGGAGCTGAGATATTGCTTTTTGATTGAAATCATCATCAGCCTGTCGGGTTTTGTTGTCTGGCAGGCAGCATATAGGACGCAAAGTCATGGATTGCTAGAGGCATACTTTTTCACCAGGCACAGGTGAGAATGTATTTTTAGATTTGAGAGCCGGCTGAAATACGATGTTAAGCCCCTCCCTCCCATGTCCCTCACCCATCAGTCAGTGTCCATCTATCACGTTTCATGTGTTTTCTTGTCAGAAAACTTGTGATGAATCCACGGCGAGTTGTTCTGGGCATATTTCTTCACCAGCTAGCCTTGTCGCGGGTATTGTTAATGCCGCGTGTCAGCGTTGTCACGAGAGACACATTGCTGTTTAATCTTTAATACATGCTGCTGCCCACCCCGTTACCTGGTTCTGCTCATCGCTATCACACAGAAAGTGTCAGTGTGAAACACGGGAGTGGAGCAGCTAAAGGGAAGAAAGGATGTACTTTAAATTTTGGCTGTCCGTCTTTAAGTCAGGATGGGTTTATCTGAGTCGGATATAGTTGGAAGGATAGAGACAGGCTGCCGAAATGTGATTATTGCTGCCTGAGTCCTCATGTCATTCATCTCTGATCAGACAGTTGCTCTCTCCCAGCGGCTACTGTAAAACGTATCACCTGATCATCTGGCAAACACGGAAGAATGAGGCTCTCAGCTTTTTGGCTTTGAATTTGTACCTCCTGCCCAAGTCTTACCTCACTCTCCCTGAATGAGTGAAAGCTGAGTACAGAGAACTTTCCAGAACATGGGGGTGTGCAGGAGTAAATACCATCTGGGTTTTTTTCTTTGGAATTTGGCTCTGGAGATGTTCTTCCGCATCATGTAAAAACAGGCACCATGTGACCCGGGAACCTGTCCCAGGAAAGCCAGGGAAACCACCCAGAAGACAGGGGGCACCCTGCATGGGGTGTCAGTCTTGCACAAGCTGCACGTGATTTAGAGGACCCCAATCAGTAGAAAAGAGACATAACCAAACTGCGGGAGAAACTGGAGAACACCCATGTACACATGGGGGGGGGGGCGTGCAACATCTGGGCACACAGGCGCACGCAGACAACACATGTAAACAACGTCTTTTTTTGTCTGAAGTTTATATACATATATATAATTCCATGAAAAGCCTGAGGGGTGTAACTTGTGTATCGTGGACAGAGAAGTGCAGCAGCAGCATGAAAACCAATCGCTTTAAACATGACAGGCTCATAAAATCCAGCGAGAGAGTCACAATTATCTGCCTGTATTTTGCTGCATGCTCTAAACCCTCGTAAGTTAAGGTCACCAGTGCTTGCGGCTGTAAACAGTTAATTAAAAGCCCTGCTGTAGGTTACCTGACAGCTCAAATAGCCAGGAAGTGGACCGCAATGTCCTGCTGGGAGTCCAACTGCTCACAGCCCAGGCAGAGCATTAACCACTACATGTGAACCTGGCTCTAACTTTTCCAGTCGGACCCTTAAAGTTAAACCCGGAATCATGGAAGTGCATTATAGGAAATGGTCCATGCGATCCTTTCTCTGAAATGGTGGTCTGTTCCATTATGCCAGCTGCAGAGCTCATGGTGTGGTGTGGATACGACAAACCTCTTGATAGAGTTATGGAAATGTGGCCAAGACCACCAGTTAATGTTCCATGTGTGTTTTCTCTGTAGTACTGACGTGCAGAATGAGAATGTATTCCTCAGTGTAGCAGTGTTGGGTTACATTACTGGTAAAATATCTGTTCCATGTAATCCAGTACAGCGTCTGTGACATGTTCATTTGGTTAGCAAAAACACCATTAGGCTAACAGTCACAGGATTGGCAGAGTAAGAGCTTATTAGCCTTGATGAGCAGTGACGATAGCATCTCGACGTTAACTTGGTGGAAATTCTCTGCTTCCTGCCAGAGAGCACCCCCTAGTGGCGAAGGCATGCAGCAAATGCTCCTTCTTGGCAGAATGACCATAGATATAGAAATGTCTGCATTTAAAAAAAAGAAAAAAACAAATCAAATACATCTCTCCATTCTCAGCAAGTGGCTAGCCCGATGCTTCTGATTGGTATCGTTCAGCCCTTTTCACAGTTTTTACTTTTACCAGTAATATAATGCAACTCAGTTCCTCTGGCACTGTGGTGGCCGCCTCTGGCTGGGAGTTTGGTTTCCCCGATTAAGCAGAAATGAATATTCATTAATATGATGCATTATCATGCATCACATATTTAAAAACGTAGATAATCAGAGCTGGGAGAAGTGGCCGTCTTGGGGTGCTGACATCTACCGCTTGCCCAGGTTTTTCACAAGGGAGGCACAATCCACATCATACATGCTAATGCACACACCCTGGATTCTGTTGCCGTCTCTGCGTGTCTGTATCGCTTACACCGTTACACCCCCACCCCCCCCGCCAAATCAGGTTCCATCGCAGTCACCAAAACAGCTGCCCGCGGGGAGAGGCGGTACCGAGTGCACCAGTGCTCAAACACTCGAGCGCTTCACGGTTGGTAAACGCCGTGATTGTTTCCCGACAGACGGTGCGTTTCCGTCTTAGTGATAAAGAGGCGTCCTTGGGCTTGGAATTACGTGCTCATGGGCATATTTATATGTAAAATAAAGGCTGATTTAGCATGTGAACACGTCGCACGTTTTCCTGTTAATGACATGTTGGCAGTGTAATCTCTTAGAAATAATGGTGAACATGCAACTCTTTTCATAGCAATGCCAGCTTTGGGAGAACTGTGATTCCAGGCATTCTGGCTCAGGAGGGAATTTCTGAAGTGAGCAGGCCCACAAAGCAGGAGAAAGAAGGAGGGACTGGATAGATGACACCGCTAATCCTTGTCGGCCATCCTGTTCGGCTGGGAGACTCCTGTCGAGTAGCGCCTGAGGCTGTCTCTGGCTTTTAGCAAATGCCAGCAACACAAATAAGTGATGGAGGCAATTAAAGATTTAGCCCCAGGACTCACCAGGGGGCCCACAATGCTGATGACCACCAAGTCATTTGCAGACGAGATGACGTCGGCTATAAATAACCGATGTTGGTTAAAGAGGCTGGTTTTCTGGCAGCCATGGTGAACTTCATTAAAATGGGGGAAGTCCGGCCTGACGAGCATGAGGCCCGCCAGGCTGCCGTTAATCTTTCTGTCTGGGTCCGAGTGGTGAATGCCTGGGCACGATTGATTAATTCTCTCTTTAGGGCCCTTGACTTATAAATCATTCTGGGGAGGAAACCAAAACATAAACAGAACTTATACACTGCCCGGCCAAAAAAAGGCACCGTTTCAATTTAAATATAACCAAATACAGTATTTATGAGCCAATGGTCTAGTCTAGGCTCAGCAAAATTATGCAGCAATAAAATGAAATCAACGGATTTTTTCTTACCTGACAGCACAGGTGTATCCCAGGACAAAAATGCCAAGATTCTGTGGCCTCAAATTGTGAAAGAGTGGTTCAGGGAACATGAAGAATCATTTTCACACATGAACTGGCCACCACCGAGTCCTGACCTTAACCCCATTGAATGTCTTTGGGATATGGTAGAGAAGACTTTATGGTGTGGTTAAACTCTGCTGTTATAAATACAGGATTTGATGAAAAATGAATGCAAATCTAGGATAAAACGAGCATAAGCTCGTCCAAAGAATGCCACGGCCAATGCTCCTTAATCAAAGCCAAAGATGATCAAATGAAAGACTGAAGTGTGTAACTTTTTTTTGGCTGTGCAGTGCATTTAAAAAAAAAAAAAAACAACAGAAGGAAAGATTTATAGTGTGGCATTAAAATGTGTTTTTGAATTCACACAAACTGGTGTGCAGTATTGGCATGGTTACAGCATGACCAGATATACCATGTCTCAAAGGTTCCCTCTGGATAAGAAATGCATTTGATAAGGAAGTGAAGGCAGCCTGTCACACATGGTAACTTTATGTCCAGGAGTTAGGGTTTTGAAATACCAAGGGAGACACTCTTTGTGGTTTTCTGACGGTGACCCTGGGTGACCTTTAACTTCCCCAAGGGGTGACCTTCATGCCAGTAGCGCCCCCTGGGGGAAAGGCTGTTTCAGAAATTATATGGGCATTGGTTTGAAGAAGGGGTTGTGATTGGTCTCGTTTTTAGACATAATGTGATGTGATAAAGACACTCATATGTATTCTGAGAAAACTAGTTGATTGTTAACAAGCTGTAATGTATTTCACAGATCCTATATTTCAAATTGATCTCTGATGTCATGCAAATAGGACCATGCTGTTGTTATTGTTATTAATACTGTTATTAGTGCTAGCAGTATTATGTTTCTCTCAGACTACCCAGAATGCAGCTGATAGGTTTGTCTGCCTATAGCAATGTTTTTATGAAACATGAAACGTATTGTGATGTATGTGAATACAGCTTGCATTCTGCCTCTGGGCTTGGTTTTATCCTCGATATTGCCATCTTCACGTTTTTCAGCATGTTCATGATGATCCCATTGTTTTTTTTTTTCCGTCTACCTCTCGGATTGATGATAAGCCGTGCTTATTTAACAGCGCGTTCACGCCTGCACTGTGAATCATCACACGAACATGCGAACGTCTCACACTTCTTACATTTCACGTTTCTTTATATGGTGAAACATCTCAGTTTGTGGGTCATTATTATGACACCTCATTTATATATATATATATATATATATATATATATACAGTTTATTCATTTTGGTCAGTTAAATATATACAGTCTTTGGCTTTGAATGTGATGCTAAGTTATTGTTTTTTCTGCCAGCAGTTACCGAGCTGTGAACTTTGGTCATTAATAACGTTCCCTGCTCTGTATAACACTAATATGCCCAAGGGGGTGAGTGACCAATTGACCTTGAAGCCCCACAGAGCTTCTTTTTGTCCTTGCTGAGGAGTTTTTTGGTTCCTCTCTTTTGTCATCTTCTGGCCTTTTTTCTTATTGTAATTACCACACACTCCAGTTAAGTGGCTTGAGGCAACTTTGCTGTGAAAGGCGCTATAAAAATGAGTTGATTTCAGTTCAGTGAATTCACGTCTGTGTCGTATTTTATTTCATTTCATTGAATCCCCTCCCCCTCGTTACTCTCTCTCAGGCCCATTTGAAGTGAGTACATGTGTTTGCGCTTCTACGTGTCTCTGATGAGAGTCATAAGCACAAAACACTGAGCCGTGGGATGTGACAGTAATAATAAAAAGATCTATGCCATAATGTGCTGGTTTTCAGCATCATTTGCCCCATATGGGTAGGATTCTGAGTTTTGCTCCGGTGAAAAATTAGATTCAGAAATGTCCTTGATTGCCATTGCTGGTAACCGTTAACCTGATGGAAAACGTTCTTATCAACCTTTTAAGAAAAGATTCACTGTTGGCACGTTTGAGTCAGTCTTTGCTGGGCTTGCAATCGGATAGACGGCTGGATAGACGCACATAAACCTTGTTTTTTTTGTTTTTTTTTAGTTTGTATTGCATCAGACCTTTTAACACAATAATATGATTTACACTTGTGCACTGGGATGAACAAAAGTAATTTTTCTGAGTACCTGAAGCTCAAAAGATGTAATAAAACTGGTCAAATGTGCGGTGGGTTTAATTAAAGGCCTGTTGAAATTTTTATTAACCCATTTCTTTTTATAGCACTTTTTTGCTGCTGGGCACCTGAGATTTAAGACAGCAACACTGCTGGGAAAAGATACTTTTATTTGTTGCTGACGGCTTCTATAATTCTCTCTCGGAGCCACATTAGAGAGAGGAAAAAAACATTTTCCACTTTAACACGCATGGTGAGACACTGCTTTGCAAAAGCCCAGATGAAGGCATATATAAAATACATCAAAATGCTTGATTTGCTGGTACAAGAGCAGAGGAAAAACAGAAAAACTGGCCTTGTCTCTCTGTGTTATGATGTGAGATGTGTCACTCTGCTAGTAGCACAATATTAGCCTGCTGCTCGCCCTGATCAGTGCTTCATTTGTCAATGGAGTTCGTAAGATTTGCTCTGGATGAATGGCTAGCTAGACTCTCAGTGTGAGGCACTGTTGACTAACACCTCCAGGGATATGGGTTTGAATCCTGCCCCCCTGTGGTTGGAGTTTGTATATACACCTCATTGTTTCTCTTCAAAACGCAATCAGGTGAGCTATTGTCTCTAAAAGGCCCATGGCGTGTGGGGTGTCTCCAGCCTTATGCTGCCTGGAATCAGCTCCAAGATTTCTTGTACTGGATAAGTGGTTGGAAGATAGATAAGATGGATGAAAGGTGAGCTCTATTTCAAGATGTTTTCAGAGGCAGCAGAGCCTGACCATGGCATCAGTCTCTGCTTTACCCTCTGACCAGGGGACAGGGTACCAGCAATTCTGTTATCCTACATTGTTACTCCGTTTTATGTAACAGCATTTGTGACTGCAGTCGCCACTGAGAGGTACTGACAGCAGACACCCTGGCTGTGGTTTAGACAAGGAGTTAAGTCTCCCCCCCACCCCCCAGAGCTGTGAGCACAGTGGCTTTACATGGAGATTAATTGGGCATGTGTTGTACCCTAGATTGTGAGGCAGTACAGAGGGTGGTTATCAGGTAAGGTGGGACTCGTGGGAGGCATGGCAGACAAGAAGCCAGGGGTTTAAGACTGGGGAGGATGCTTCTGTAGATCAGCCACAACACTACGGAATTTTCTGGTTTGCAGAGAAGGTGTTGTATCAGAAGGGGGGGCTCTGAGGGTATGGTACTGCAACATTGAAATAGCAGGTAGTGTAGCTCAACCTTCATTAGCTTAGAGGAAGTGGTGCATAGCTCAGCGCATTGAGGAACTTGTCTGTGTCTATAAGATTGTCCCATGACCAGCAGAGTAATCGTATCAGCATTAGCCAGAACATGGACAAATATACTGGGTGATCCTTCTCTCTGACTGCAAGCTTTTCTTAATTGTATGTCTCCTTGGAAAATAGCATCTGCTAAATTAATGTAATTTAAATGTGAACGTCATAGGTCTCACAGCCAGAGACTACAGATTAAAATCTAGCACATGCGTTAGCTTTGCTTTTGCCAGAGGAGAGGTTAGTCAGGATATTGTCGTGCTAATCTGATGTGGCATGAAGGAAACTACACTGATACAGTAAACAGTATTTTTTTTATTACTTGCTATCATGTGTACTTTTTCATTGAAGTGAAAACCTTATTCAATGTGAATTTCCCAAGGCTTCAGGCCTGCCTTTTGCTGGTGCTGGTGGAAAGGTCCAGAACTGACATTGAAGCAAAATGGGAGCAACCATGGCAGTAGTCAAAAGTCAGATGGCAGAGACTGTTAGTCTCAGTTTGGGTGGGGGGTATGGGGGGTTATAAGGGAGGGATACCCTTCTAGTTCTGCCCTCATTCAGAAGTAAGACTGGGGGGAACTGGGAATGGGAGTCTAGGAAGGGGGGAGGGGGTTGAGGACAAAGGCAGGAAGCTGGGTGTGACATCATGGATGCTTGCTAAACAGTAGCATGAGTGCGGCATCCAGTGGGCATACCATGACGAGTAGAAGGTCCTGATGAGAAGGGAGAGGAAGTGGGGGGGCCTTGAGGAGGGGGTCCTGATGAGATGAGAGAGGAAGTCCTGGACCCCAGAGCAAAAAACAAGTCTCTATTCACAGTGAACAGTATGATATGCAAGGTGGGAGGATAATGACAGTTTTAGACTTTGGCTGTTACCAATGTGAAGGGTTTTCAGGGGTTGAGAGAGGCTGAGGGTAGCCAGGAATCAGACGAGGGATGCCACTCTAGTCAGATCCATGGTTTGGGGAAGTCCCACCTGATGTAAACAGTGAGCGTTGAGGACAGAGAGGTTCAATCTAAATAAATCCTCTCCATGTTGTTAAAAGACAGCTGAAGGTCACTTCTAAGTGAGGAGAAAATGAAATTTTACTAGTCTCCTCCTGTGTTCACTACCTTGACTACTGGGTCTCACAGAGATCCTCCTGTGTTCCAGTGATGTGAGGGCACTGTCACCACCCCCCCACCCCCCACTCTTGAAAGATGATCACTCCACTTCTACAGTCACGAGTGTCTTCTTGCTGGATCCTCATTAATTATTTGTGTTTCAAGGGGATGATGTGGTCAGCCTAATTAAGAGCAGTCCAGATGTGGTCATACTCTTTGGGAGGGGTCCTGAAGTCATCATATTCATTGGAAGAGGTCCTGTAGTGGTCATACTCATCGGAAGCGGTCCTGATGTGGTCATTCACATTGCATGCAAATTCAGAGTGGTCCTAATGTGGTCCACACAGCTCTAAATTAAAAAAAATCTTAAGGGATTATCACAGATAAACAGGGACTCAAAGTAATTTTGAACAGTTTTGTAAAAGGTCAAACTCTGACATGGGATTTTAGAAGCAATAATAATGGTTTTTTTTTCCCCAAATATTTCTGTTGATCCACCTCAGGGAATGAGACTGGTGATGGGGGGGGGCACAACATGTTTATACTCCCTAGGAGGAATGGCTGACAGAAGCTAGCCAGAAGCTTCTAGAGATGCCAGTGGGTCACTGCATTGACACGATGGTCAGTTCACATTATTCTGATGGTGTCGTATGCAACATGGCCGACCAGGACTCTTAGCATAAGTATTTACAACAAAAACGAGCCAAAATGGAAGATCAGCCAGATGTTAGTGTGAGTTAACAGGCTTAATCCGTCAAGAAAGAACATTATCAAGTCTTATGATTTATTAAAGAAAGAATGTACACAGACATACTACACTCAAACTGCCAGATAAATAATTACAATTTGCCAATTACACACCTGTAGTTAACAAAACAAGCTGTGGTAAAATGGTTTAGGCTTTTACAAAATATTCTTATTCAGCAACACCCTTGCAGACAGACTCAAAACCATACTGCATAGGTTTCAAATGCTGTTTTAATGGTATGGGGTTAAAAATGCTGTGCTAATGGTTTATAGCCTTAAAATGCTGAGGTAAAGCTCCGTAGGTTTAAAATGGCAAGTTATTTTAAGAGTAGAGAAAACAGAGAGTAACATAAAACTGGAACGAAAGTCTCAAGCTCTTTGAAACTGTTTTTAATTAAGGTTAACCTATTCAATTAAGGTTTCTTAAATTTTATTCTAATTCAAATTTCCCTCTTAAAATGTACTTTTTGTATTGAATATACTTTTAGAAAGGGATCTGATGTAATCCTTCAGTCATACTCTGGATGGAACAAGCTGTTATTGTGGTCTTAATTTGGAGGGAAAAATAGAGTCATGTGATCACGAGTACTCCAACCAGCTTGGTGGATTGCCTTTCTGTACATGTGCATGGGTGAGCGAGCCTCTCTTTCTTATTTCTTTTCTTTAATGTTTTACAGGCAATGAGCTGCTGTACCGCACACGAGAAGGGGACGTGGTTCGGTTTAACGTCGAGACCAAAGAGAAGACCATTTTGGTCAAAAACAAGATGTTTGTAAGTTTCTCTAATTTCAATTGTTCACGTCACTGAGACTCATGAGCAAATGCTCTTACTCTAACAAATGTAAATAATCATGTTTCCATTATTGCCCAGTATTTTATGGTAACACTTAATCAATTACACTGGTTTAACCCATAGTGAGCTCGAGTACCTTACCCTGTTAATAGCTACCCTGTTTAATCCACTGGGAACAGAACTAACCTGCATGCTGACACATCTCCATAAACTTCCGTGAAATTTACGGGCTGCTTGTTAACATTTTGTCTCGTTATCTTGTGATTATTCTGTGAAGTGCGGAGCCAGGACAGAAATCGCCAGGGTAACAGTGGAACACGTTATGTTTGTTTGACGTCAAAGTCGAGAGGCAAGATTAATGGCTGCGTGTTGGCCTTCAGTAGGAAGCCATCTGTCAAACTCTGTGATTTAAGAATTGCATTAATGAAAATCCCATGCATGGCCAAAGGTCCCGTCTCTGCTTTCATCCCCAGCAAATGTACAAAGCCAGCAAGTACCAAGTGTCCCCTGACATGAATTATGTGCTCCTGGCCTACAACGTCGTACCTGTAAGTCACTCATCTGTCTGTTCGATTCTAAGTTATGGAAGGTTGCTATAGCAGGGCTGTGTGAGAGCTGGTGGGGAGAGGGTCGCTACCTTGGTGATCTTCACATTAAACCAATGATCTGCAACTGTTGTGAGCATCAGTCTCTCTCATCTTGGGTTGAGAGCTCAACTCTTCTTTTTCTTTAAACCAGAGCCTCTCCATCTCTCTCTATCTCCATAAATACCACAGCCCCCCTCTCTCTTCCTTATCTTCCTCCCTCCTTCCTCTTGCTCCCTGCACCACAGCCCCCTTCTCTTTGCCTCCCTTCTTCCTCAGATCCCCACTCTCTCACTCCTTGCACTTCCCTCTCTCCATCATCTTCCCAATCGGTGCAGTCTTTGGCATGTCCCTCGTTGCCTGGGTGGGTGGGTACGCTTTACATTGGGATGCATTTATTCAAATGCGCTGTTGGTGCTGTCATGCTTCGTCTCGCAAGAGAGAAGTCAGCCTCTCCCATCCTGAGGGTCAGGTCGACCCTGAGGGAAGGATGTGCGATAAAATTGTGAAACAGATTTAATCGGGATAACTAATTGTGGAGTCTGACATACATCGACGTGCACGGTTCATAGCTGAATGAAGAAACACCTGCTCACCGGCTCAGCTGGAAAATGCTGATGTGACGGGGGGTAGGAGTGGGGTGACACCAATAAAAGGCAGATGGGGGCCAAGGGGTCATCTGCTCTCTGTGGCCCATCCTCCTGCACATGGTCAATGGCGACATCAAGGAGCCTCTCATCACGACCCCCGCTCCATCCCGGCAGGGCTGTAGTTTGGCCAAGCAACCTCTGAGAATGTACAGCGGTGTGAGCAGGGAGCTGAGGTCCAGCTGTGCAGAGAAATGTACTGTGGGGGACACATTTTCCTTTGAATGAGACTGATGCATTATGGGAATTATACAGTAAGGACATTTTTCAATAGGTCACGATACTGTTCGTCATTACACATGAAAGATATGCATGTAGCTGATACAACCTGGAATTTTAAATATGAACCTAAGTGTGTATCTGTATACTGTATATTAATATTTAATACATGTACAGTAATTCTGGAACCCCTCTAACACTTTGGTTTTTGACCATAAAGTCCATCACCTCAAACATGATCATGGTCAGTTTGATCTATCTGCTTGAATGAGTGCAGAGACTCAGCATGACTCTTTTTAAATGACTCCTACAGGTGTATCAGCACTCCTTCACTGCCTACTACATTATATGCAGCCTGGTAACACCGTAAGTACTGACTCTGTGATTTTAAATATTTGATCATTTATGTACTTTTAAGGACAACCAGGAAGTCCCTTTTGTTCTAATGCAGGTTAAATAGTGATGCTGAAAAATGAATTTCATTAGTCAGGTAATTATAATGTGATGCTAATTTATTAATGTGCACTAATTGTGCAAACGGGGTCTTAGCTAAATGATCTGCCTGTGCTACCACCTGGTGGAGGGTATTGGTGCAACAGCCTGCCTTGGCATCTTGTACCTGCTGCTTGCTAGCTTTTTCCCCATACCCGTACTCGCCCATTGTCCCAACAAATGAGTCACCCTGGGTGCATGTGAAGGCTTTATCCAGCTCACAGCCATTTGGCTGCAACACCTCCCCAGAGAGCCTTTTGAATTTCCGTTTTTATGAAAAGACATGAAACGGGAATGTGGCAACAGCCAAAGAGAACACCCTGTGGGTGACACATCAGCATAGCCGTCCAAGCCTCAGGTCATTTCACCGAAAAGGTGTAGCTAAGTCTCCCTCCCCCTGGGGGCTACAGATGGAGCTTCCCAGATAACGCCCGCCAGCTTCTAAATGTGTGTGTCTCCCATTCTTCTCAGCGAGACTTGGACCCTGAAACCCCCGGAGGAAGAACACATGCAGTTGCAGTACGCTGGCTGGGGGCCCCGGGGCCAGCAGCTGGTGAGGCCTTTTCCTTCCTCTTGTTATCATTGTTTTTTCCAGTGGCCCTTTTGATGTGTGGATGCCCGGATGTCTCATCGATACCTTCGCCAACGAGCTGCTGCCTGTCTTGGTCGTCGCTGAAGACACGTAACTGACACTCGGCCGTCCTGGTCACAGATCGGCAGCCACGGGATTATGGTGGGGTTGTGGAATCGGTGTGGAGTGCAGATGTGCAGCTGTGGAAGAAAACATTTCCTGACAGCAGTTTGCCATTCTCCTTGGTGGTAGTGGTGGTGGGGGGGTGTGACTGATTAAAAGAAGCCATGCTGTGCAATTAATTTCCCATAATGCAGCCAGGAAATCGTAAATCAAGTGTCTGAATTGATGCTGTGCTTTATCTTTCATCATTCCTCACACTTTCTCCTGGATTTTTGTCCCGCTTCCATCTGCTCAAGGCTTTCGTCATGTATCTCCGTATTTCTGTGGCTCACATGCTCTGTTCTAGGGTGGGTCACTGTTGAAGCCAGACCTTGTGATCTGTTTTAACTCGGACCCGGTGGTCCGTTTAAGCTGGACCCGGTGGTCTGTTTAAGCTGGACCCGGTGGTCTGTTTATGCCGGACCTGGTGGTCCGTTTCAACTCGGAGCTGAGGGCCTGTGTAACCTCAAGCTGTCCCTTTTCATGGTGGTAAGCCAGTGTGTCCATCAGTCTACATGCATTTGTCTTTCTGTTATCAGTATATCTGTGTGTCTGTCACAGTCTGAGTCTGTATGTACCTCCTTAAACCCTATGGGAAGAACGGGGGGGAGGGGCTAATGAAAATAGCTTGGGTATGTTCTGCCAGTCGATTCAAGACTGTCCAACCTTGTTTTTTAGTATTTTTTTTTCCTCGGCTAGAACTGGGGCAGGCTCACTCTGTGCTGTGTCCTAGATATGGCTTTGACTAATATGTCCAGCACAGAGCAGACTGACAGGTTCTGTGACACTGTCTGACATGCACTCTGGTTAAGAAGAGTCACCTCATCATTTAGTCCACAGAGGATAAATGTGGGTTTTGTTGATTTATTTGCATATTTTTGTTTTAAGCACAGATCATTCATGAAGGCAGTCTTCAGCAGTGACCTGAAAGCCAATTTACAAAAAGTAAATACAAAAGTATTAAGGGCCAAAGTATTATACTTCAAAAGCTATGAAAATCTTTGTTTATACCCTGTATATTTTCCTTAGGCTCATTTTAAATACAGCAGCTCAAAGTGAAACCACTTTAAAAATATTTTGATCTGAAATATTTTCCAGATACACGTCCACCTGGCATTTCCATTGGATTCATAATTATACGTTACACCATTTGCAGGAAAGAATGGCAAAAAGGCAAAAACAAAAATAGCAAATTGATGATGATTTTGGATTTGCGTCATATAATTGTTTTTAATTTATTTGCTGTTTACTGCCTTGTTGGTTTTAATGGGGTCATTCTAATCTGCTAAAGGTCTCCAGCATTTGAGTTTACAAAAACATCTCAGAAGAGGCTTTTTGGAGCGTTAATGACATGAAAGTGGAAGAGGTGTAAATGTGAGCTTGGGATGTTTGAGTCTTGCTGGCATGGGGCTATTCATGCTGGTACATGTTGCCATGGAGATATGCACAGTGCACTAGGTGTGATCGAGGCCACGCCCCCTATTCTCCACCCAATCACACAGCGGGAATTTGGACACGTCCAGTCAGCCACAGATCGAATGGCTTCCAGCTTCCATTCCGGGGTGAAATTAGGGATGGAATAGCCTGCGGAAACAGGGAATGCGATTTATCCTGTTGTCTGTTATCGATCCTGTGCATGGCACGCTACAAGGAGCTATCCCACACAGCCAGTCGGTCTGTGTTGATCAAGATGTGCCACATGTTCATGGTCGCCTGGCTATAGGAGGGAGGAGAGGAGGATGCTGGGTGAGGCAAAGGGATGCACGCTCACTTGTGCACACAGGATCTTGTCACCTGTCATCACACAAAACACAACTGGACCTTCCTGCGCTGGCATGAGTTTGGACCTCCCCAGGTGCCGCCGACATCCCTCCAATTAAGCTTTACTCCTAAATTAACCATCAATGTAGCCATTTTGGCATTTCTTAGCAGTATGTGTGCGGAATGCAGAATTCGTGCAGGACACAGCACCTTTAAATGCACCCGATTCCTGCTGCCAGACCCTATGGTCGACTCGTGGCTGTGCCTGCCGGAGGGAGAAATAGGGCCACTCCTCTCCAGTGAGCTCTGTTAGCTGGCCTTCAATATACATGATATTTCTGGTTCCTCCATCTCTTCTGACGTACGGCAATGACAATATGGAACAAATAACTGCTCCCAAACTCACGGTCCAGTCACTCGCTCATGCTTTTACTGCATGTGCTAGTGGCCTGGAGTACAGAGTGCGTCATGGTCATCCCAGAACATGCCAGAACCCCCTCATCCTTTCCCCTGCATCAGACCAGGGTGGAAAACATACATGCTTTATGAGCCCTGGTCCTAGTCCTATAAATGAACTGTGAAAGTAACCTTCCACGGCCATTTTGTTTATGCTGCTATTTCTTAAATCCTTTTAGAATGCATTTTCCCATCTAAATAATGTAGAGGGAATCCTGACTTTCAGATGAATGCTTTGGTTGAAGCACTGTTTTTGGCTTGTCCTGATTAATCTTTAAAGTGCTGTGCTTTCAAAATGGCTCGATATCAAAACAGTGAAGCACTTAGCTCACTGTAAGTGTGTTTTCTGCAAAAATCCCCATCACTTTCTTGTGCTGTATCTATGGAAATTGTATTTTTACTTTCTTGGATCTGGACTTGAAAGGCTGTGGATGAGTTCTTATTTATTTTGCGTGTACGTGTTCGTATCTGTCCTGGGTCCGCCGCCGTCTCGTTTGTAAATTACGTTCCCAGTTCCATTCTGCTGTCAATGGATTCTTTATTTCCTGTTTTGCCTGTGTTTGGGTTACACTCCGATCCAACACACTTTAACAACACCACGCGGCCTCCTTGTGGGTGACCTGGCCTACGCTTCTAGGAGTTCCACTTCGGCTCTGCTGGGGGGAGGCCATACCACAGGACTTCTGACAGCTGTCTCTACTGTATATAATCCAACAGTCGGCGGCCAGACGACCCCCCTGCGGTCACAGCAATCTTAGAGCCATCCCCACCTGACATTCCTGTCGGCATGTTTTATACAGGGTGAAATGTGGCTTTTTATGGTGAATGTGCTTATACTATTCTAATAAAAAAGCGTGAGGTGAGGTTATGGGCTCTGGGGTGCGTGCTCTGCTTCAGCGATCGCCGGTATCTGTTCTTCGTGCTGTCGGTGATCATGGGTGTCAGTTTCCCATGGCACCTTCTGTCAGTTAATTTGTATTTTTTTTTTTTTATTCCACAGGCATCCGACTGATAGTCTCTACCTCTTGTAATTTGTTTTGCCACGGTGCAGTCACAGTGGTGTTGTAGTAACTCCCCGCAGTAATCTCTCATCATTAAAGCAGAAACTAATTGTGCTTATATGCTTGAGTTTGATCTTTACAGGAAATTACAGCTTTGTTATATTTGAGGGGAAACCTTTCAGTCTAAAAAGTTTTTATTTTTCTGTCTTTCTATGAGCTATGCGTCAACGTGAGTAATTTCATAACATATTTGTGGCTGCCAACTTAATGAATATTTTATTTCCCTTTTTTCTGCTCCTTAGATCTTCATATTTGAGAATAATATATACTACCGGGCAACGATGACGAGCCGCTCAATACGCTTGGTGTCTTCAGGAAGGGAAGGAGTGGTCTTTAACGGCCTGAGTGACTGGCTTTATGAAGGTAAGGTGTAACATCCCATCTGCCGACCACTAGAGGTCTGCCTCCAACCCCGGTTGACTCCCTGAGCCTAGGTGCTCACCTGCCACCTGTTGCCTGATTTCCTCGGTTATAAAACGTGCCCCATCCTAGGATGCAGTCTTCAGTCATTGAACCTTTGTGCTTGGAGTTTGTCAGTCTGTCCCTGAGTTTCCTGTAGCCTGTTTCCCTGTTCTTGCTGCCTTTGTGAGTCATTCTCCCTCCATGATCAAGTCCATCACTGGTATTGGCATGGCATTAGGAGAATCTTAACCATGTCACACATCTTTTAATCAAAAGTTAATTTTGCTGCACAGCAGCAGATGCTGTAGTTGTTTATTACCATTGCTTCTGCTTGCACTGGTTGTGATTTGTTTCCGATGTTGATGGGACTGCTATTCTTTTCCCTACAGAGAGTGCAAGCTTAGTAAACAGATCTTCCAGACCCTTCCATCATCAGAGACACCTCTTGACAGCGATGATATTCTCGGAGCAGAGGCTCTGTTTCCTGGTTAGCAGGGGTTATGCCCCTTGCATAGAGGGAAGCGCGGGGCCAGGGAAGGGCTGGTAGTGATTTGTGTGGCTGGAGTGTCGGTGCAGATGGACCCCCATAGACCCGTAAATCGGTGCTTTATGCAGGAGGAGACAAGATAGCAGGTAGACAGGCCAATGATGCACCAGGGTGTCTGAGGGTGGGTCCATAGTTTATCGGAGGGTTCCTCCAGTTGACTAACCCTAGTCTTAACCATCACGTATGTGAGTAGGACTGTAAAGATTACAAACTAATGCAACTGATGGTCATGATCCAACTTCAGACTACTGAGTATCCTGGATAAGACCCCATTTGATTCATCCACTGAGGAGTGCAGAGCATTCGAGATGGTCAGCTGATTAAGCCTAGGCAAGCCCAGAGTAGAAACCGCCAAATTCTAAATACACAGCCATCGAAACTGGCTGAAGCAGACAAATTTGAGTAGAACTTTTTGTGTCCCCTTATGTCACTGGTATTGTTTAAAGTGCAAAGTACAGATGGAGCGAGAACCACTGGTTAGTTTAGATTAACGCTGGCCTGCTTTGGTCATTTTGAGGCTCATTACAAATGGATTAGTTTGAAAAATCTTAATTATGCAGCTCTCATTCAAATGTGGGGGTGTCATCCACTCAACATGTTTACGGCTTTCTGTGGACGATGGACCCCAATCGGCTTTGAGGATCTGGCAGCATGTAAATCAGAAACAAATCAGAAGACAAAGGCAGTCACAAACATGCCGGGACTGGTGCTGTGACTCGTTAATGCACAGCCCTGTTTTCTGCGCCTGTCAAATGTCTCCTGCTATAATCATAAATATTAATGAGCAGATAAACATCCTGGCTCTGGCTGATTGGCAGCTACAGTCATTCTGTTGGTATTTGAGTGGCTGGAACGAGACCCAAACAAGTGATGGACTTACTGCTGATGAATATTCATAGGCGTCTGTCTTGGGCAAGCATTTGGCAGAAACTTTTGTGTGTAAGTACTGAGGCCTACAAGCTGTGTCTAATAGGCACCTACTGATGAAAGGTATTCAAAGTAAACCCATATGAGGCGACATCACACAGAGCAGGGGTCTCTCATGCAGGGTTGAGCTCCGCATGTTTACCAATTTCTAAGGGAGTTGAGGTGTGTCATGTTTTTGTGGAGTAACCAGAGTCATCATCCATTTAAGTGTTTACACAGTGAGTCACGAATGAGGCTAAGACAAGACCCACGTAACCGATGTCTGCCCTACAGTTTTTTTTTTTTTAATGCTCTACTTGGAAGGTGGAGGCTTTCCTGCCAAGAGTATCCGGGACAGTGACACTGCCGACCTACGGGCGTCCTCTTACAGATTTGAACCCGAAAGTCACTGCAGGGCCTTGTGTGATACCTCCACAAATTGATCAGACTAAAGAGCAGGGATGGTATGACACTCCACCACAAAGAACGCTGCAGAACACTGGCATCTCCACTCTGGTTCTGCTGAGGTATCTCAAGAGAGCGTGAGAATTAATCATGCCTTTTGTAGGACAGGTAATATTCTGCGTGGAGTATTTTAGGGTGCATTGATCTGCGATCTCTGTGTATCCCGCATGGACAAGCTTGGCTTACACCTGACCTGAAACGAGAAAAACAAGATGAGTGTTTTCCATTTGAATCAGTGTTGAATGTGACACACGTAGATTTTAAAGTACACTGCTCATCAAAACATTACACTGATGTAAAATAAAAAGTCCTCATTGCAGTACTACCCCATATTAAGAACTACTGAAACTCTTCAATGACTCGACGGCTAACTTTTCTCCACCATTTCACCTCTATGTATGAAGTCTTAACGTGATAGTACTTTCTCTTCCATGTTTTATTCAGATCATTTATGTATTAAATGTATAGGTGTATGTCCATCCATTCATACCTACACTTATCTTCATCCTGCTGGTTCTTGCAGTATGTGTACATTTATATACGAGTATGTTTGTATAAATATCTTCAGACTCACTTGCTGCTGATGTCAAAACTAAAAGTGAGATCAGCACACTGGCTGGGGGGAGTTGTATTAGTGGTTTCAGCGTGGCCTTGGTGTGATCTGGCATCTGCTTTTTCAGAATCATACTTTTCAGTTATTACAGTTTGTGACATGTTAAGGTATTGGATGTGTGCAAGTTGGAGTTTACATTGGACCACTATAAACTAAGGTATGTACAAGTTCAGTCATTTTATTTAAAACGCTAGTTTAATTTTCAAACCTGTTGGCAGGATTTTGAACTGCAGGCTCGACACAAAGCTGACAGCTACCAGCTAGGGCCTCTGCTCAGAACCTGTCACATCTTCCAGGTTCATCAGCCTCATCGTGTCAGATTATTCTGGGAATACTTCGATTCAGTCCATGGTTCAGGTGGCGTACTGCGTCCCACCCAGGATGTAGCACCCTGTTCTATGAGATTGATGGTGCCCCCATTTCACAGGACCGCTAGAACCGGAGTATGCTGTAGTGGGCTTTGGATGAGTGACACACTGGGGAAACACAGACAGAGACACTTTTAGGGCAGGCAGACTATTCCTCGTTTGGGAGCAGCTGCATCAAAAAAAGACTCAGCCTGACATCAGGCTTGGCAAGCAGCTTTGCCTCCCTATTGGTAATGGGGTGACTCAGGGTGGGATGGGCTATAATCACTGTGGATTTCTGGTGCCACCTGGTGGGCATTTAAGGAATTGTCCCATCCTTAGATTTAAATGCAGAAGTTTTGTACAGTATATCATGCTAAAATTTACATAAAACCATCATCCACATTTCCATATTCATATAACTTTGCCTAACGGTCATTAGTATTTCTGGTATAAGGTTGGAGAACCTTATACCAAATATACTTGCAGTCAGCAGATTTTTGTCATGCCCCAACTCTTGATTTGTGTGCCAACATCATTTGCATAGACTGTGGCTGCGCCTGACCTTCCAGATGCAGACTTGAACCCAACTGGACCGGGAGCATGCTCTCTAAACATCGGGGCAGGGTTTCTATAACACTGAGCAACTGCCTGTGGCACTTTCTTCAGGGCGTGGTGATTTTCTGTCTGCAGAGCCTCCCTAGACCAGGCCTTAGAAGAGGAGGTCACCATGGCTACCCCTGATCTGCAGCTAAGCAGAGGGGTTGGGGGAGCAGGATGGTGGGAAGGCAAGGAGAGAGATGCCAGTGCATAAGGCTGGACCTAGAGGCTGGGGGGCCTTTATGGAAACAGCACAGCGCTCAACCTCTGTAGCAGGAAGCGCTAATTAGGATATGTACCACTGTCAGGCAGGGGTGCCCTAATGCTCTCCACAGGAATGTACAATTTAGCAGCTGGAGGTGGGCAGGCGCAGATATTTGAGTGGCATGCTTCAGAAGAGGGGAACATTAGAAAGTTCCTGGAAGGTTCCAACAGTAGGTGGGTTACTCATATTGTCGCAATCCGTTTAAGTGGGACAGCATTTATGAATCCATTAGGGCTGTGTGTAATGTTCTCTAATGAAGCAGAAGGCTTTCTATTAAAATACTACAAAAATAATTCAGAAAGAACCAAATGTTGAATTAAATTGCAAAAAAACCTAATCACTGAATTATCTGTCGAGGGTACACGTTAACATGTAATCAGTAACGTCTAACATTTAACCTTTATACCACCTTGCATCCAAGATAGTCACATTAAAAGCAGGCAATATCCTGTTTTGAATATCTTCTAGATGTTAACAAGTTGGAAACGAATAAACACTTCCAAAGTACTCCTGCTGTGCATAACAAATCACCTCTAATGGCTGTCGATGGTTTTTCTGGGTAATTAAGCTGCTTATTGGTTAAAGATGTTTATCTCTGTCGTGTTCCTCGGCAGCCGCCTTAAATTCTGAAAATCGGAAAGGTAACCGACAAACCAAATCTCTTCGTTGATCGAGCGAGACGAATTATCTGTCAGCTGAAGTGTTCGGCTGTTTAAAGACGCGATGATACGAGTGTCACGGAGAAGTGAGACCGCCCTCTCCCCGCGCATTTTAGACTAAAATTTAATCGCAGTTTTTTTGGTAGCCCCAGGAGAATGTCGCCTTGCTCGCCATGCGGGTCGCATCTGGGCACCAACGCGCTGCTGGTGATTCTTCGCTGATCGCCAGGGGAAGCGGTTCCATTATGGAGTGACACAGAGATTGATGGGTCCCCGTTTGAAAATGAAATGAAATAAAACAGAACGCAGTCACTGGCGCTGCTCCGTACCGCCCAGTCGCATTCAGCTTCTTGTATCACGCTTATTCAGCAGACTTCGATTATCAACCGAGAGATTTCAGCTCAGATGACGGTGATGGGGGAAACCTGGACCTTATCTGCTGGCGTTCCACTCTCTGAATCAGAACCCTGTGTGTGTGTGAGAGAGAGAGAGAGAGAGAATCTCTAGGTAAAGGACTCCTACTCTGTGATTGTAGGGCTGCTTCACAAATTCAGATTCAAAGCCCTGAACGAGTTAGTGTTCAAAATTAACCTCATGGAACAACCAGCGACATGGTTATTGCCGTGGTCAAAACACTGGATGTGAACGCATGTGCAACCGGATACAAAACATGTTTTGACCAATTGTAGAGGGTGATCTTAACTGAAACAAAGTTTTGATTGCCTGTTTGCACATGACACAGTGGTCACTGCTGTGAACACTGCCTTTTACTGCAAGGCACTGCATATCAAGTAACTGATGTGTTTTCATCTTAAGTGTACTGTTATTCAATTTTCACCAGTTTATACAGTTGAGAGGGTCAGGTTGTGCCTAACTAAGCCAGTAAATGTAAGGTAATGAGTGCCTGGGCTTAACTGCTACACCTCCTACTGGACCAGATTCGGGTACAATCGTCAGGAATATTTCTCATCTATATAATTTGGGAGTTCATTTCCTTATGCAGTAAACACTAACACATCTTGGGTTGGGGGTTTGAATCAACTCTGGAATGTATTCATATAAAGGAAATGTCATTTAGTACGTCTCTCTAGGTACCTCTAGGAGTCTTTCTTGAGCTGTTTCTTCACTCATTATCCTGTCTTTTCCCCCTTTGCCTAGAGTGAGTCAGATGGCTTCTGTGCCAGCAAGCTCTGCTGAAACCTTTCTTGTTCAGTGTAGCATCTTTGCACCAAATCTCTGCCTGCCTCCCCCTGGGCACCGTCCTCTGTTCAAACACACTGAAAAAGCTGTTAGGGTCCATAATTCTGCCGCTTTAATAGGATCTTTATGATGGTGCTGTTGGAATCCTCCTGTGGTTTGTGTACATAATTTCCTTATATAATAGGATGCATCATGTGGTGAATGTTAGGTTCCCAATTCCCTACGATGAAGATGATGATGCATCTTCCTGATTGTGTGGAGTAACTTGCTTTTTTAATTTAACTTTTTTTTCCTTCCAGAGGAGATATTTCAAACCCACATTGCTCACTGGTGGTCTCCAGACGGTGCCAGGTTGGCATATACAACCATCAATGACACTCTCGTACCAAAGATGGAGATCCCCATGTATACTGGCTCCCCCTACCCTATGGGAAAGGAGTACCATTACCCTAAGGTAAGTTTGACTGAGGTGGGGGTGCAGCCCACTGGAATGACATGAGAAAGCAACAATGAGGATGTATGGATAAAGCAGGTGGGGTTCTGACCAAGGGCTCCTGGCCTGATCTCTACTCTGTAGGCCGGAGAGGAGAATCCGCAGATCCAGTTGTACGTGGTGAACCTGAACGGCCCAGTGCACACCATGGAGATGAGGAGGCCCGAGGACCCCAGGATAGGGTAGGCAGTTCTGCATAGACCGCCAGAGCAAACACTCATCAGGAACACGAGACACAGAGGCTGTTTATTATCCGGTCAAGTAATGTGCCCGTTGTTGTGTATCACTGTGAGGCCATGCCAGAGTCCTGTCTCAGTGGGTGGTACTCTTTGGCTGTAGCTGTGATGGCTAAACAACGGCTGAACATATTGGCAGGGAGTTCTACATCACCATGGTGAAGTGGGCCACCAGTACCAAACTAGCTGTGAACTGGTTAAACCGGGCTCAGAACGTCTCCATCCTCACTCTGTGTGAGGCCACCACCGGAGTCTGCACCAAGGTAACAGGTTCACTATACAACCAGGGTCACTCAGGCTCTCTGCATGCTCATTACCACAATGCCAAAACCTGCCACTTCGGTAACATACTAATGTGCTTCCACGCTATGAGGTGCCACTAACAACAGGTCAAATTGATGTTGCTATCCAGATCTAAAACCACAACTTGATCTTACCTTGCTTCACCTTCGAAATCATTACTTTGTACAGCTTATTCATGTAAACAGATGGCAGCCTGTCCTCTGGCTGCTACCATCATTTAATATGAAGTTTAATACGTGTATCACCCTACCCTCCAGAAACATGAGGATGAAAGTGACGGCTGGCTACACAGACAGGTGAGCAGGAGGAACCGCAGTCCACAAAAAGAAGGTTTCAGGCTGGGGTCATGGGGAGTAGAATGGAGCCGAAATCTAATGAGCTATATTATGGGATGTGCAGCATGAGGTAGTGAAATGTGGAAAAGCACTTAGTGATGTGGAAATGTGTGAAAAGTGTGAAAATCACATCAGTAAATACAGCTGCAAACACCATGTTGTGATGATTTGTTTATTTGTTATGTGTAATACTATATTTAAAGTGATTTAACAAGGCAGTATTTACATATCTGGTGGAGTGGCTGACAACTGAGGTCATTTCCTGGAAAGTAGGTCACTTCCTGTGTGTTCTTGCAGAATGAAGCCCCACTGTTTTCCAAAGATGGCCACAAACTATTCTTCACCAGAGCTGTGTTCCAGGGTGGGATGGGCAAGTTCTTCCACATTGCCATGTCGTCTTCACAGGTGAGGCCCTCTCCGTAGCCACGCCCTCCCACGGCACAGTGTCCGTCAGGATGCCGACCACAAGGACGGTTATCATCACTCCAGTTGTCCTGGGAGAATTTTTGAGGCACTAGCGACTCCACTGGTCTGTCTCTCACGTCTCAGTCAGGAGGGATGGGCATGGAAGTGGGGTGTGATAATGAGCCTGTTAACAGTGCTAAATAGTGGGTTGGGCATGGGAGGGAGTATGATTTTAATCCCATTAATATTGCTAGATAGTAGGGCCTCCACAGACACAAATGGGCTGGCTGCCTATGTGAAGGCTTCACAACCCTTACTGCATGGCATCAATCAGAATCCTCTGTCCCACCCCTAGCAGAGCGTCCTGCCAGGTCCCCCAGACATTGTGCCAGCACGTGCCATTGTTGATACTGTCTCATGTATCCTTGACATACTACGCTGAGAGACCCTACCTATCATCTCGCCTTGTCTCCCTCAAGCCCAACGCCACCACCGACAACCTCCAGTTCATCACTTCCGGCGACTGGGATGTGACCGAGATCTTGGCCTACAGTGAGGAACGTCAGGTGATGTGAGTATTGGCAACGCTCTGAAGCAGAACAGCTGAACAAGACAGCAGATGGTGGGATGGATGGTTTTATAAAAGCTAGGCACTCCCAGAGGGAACGTCTCACCCCCAAGTGTAGTTTGAGTTTAACTACATCTGCTGTTGGCTGTAAAACTGAGATTATTCTAGTGGTTTTTCGTAGTCTATTGAAGTGTGTTGCAGAAATACCCCGAATCTTCTTTTGCAGTCCAGATGCATTGTGGTTTATTCAAAGCCGAAGTCCTCAAGATATTCTTGTCTTCATTGTCATTTTGAGATCTCTGGAGCACCTTGTGCAGTTGTGTTGGGCACAGGCGCTGTAGTTGCCGTTTATTATAGCAGGCAGGTTTTCTTTGACACTTTTGGGACGATCTGTCTACGGGTTTTCTGTAGGATTAAGGTCTGTAGCTTTGGTTGGTGGCTTGGGTTTGTAATCACCAAATTTCTCCACTGTTAGTCTTGTACTGTCCAAAGACCACAGAGTTCAGATGATTCCTTTTTCCAGCTTTCACACTTGGGCTAGAATGGCTTTTGACCCTTCTCATCCAGAAAGAAAAACCCTGAATCCACAAACAGACTTTTTAAATGCTGGTCTCTGTACGTGATTGCAGATACTTCCTGAGCACCGAGGATGATCCGAAACGACGCCACCTGTACAGGTAAGCTGGCATTGACCCAATCCCATCCACTTACAAGTATTAGCAGTTGAAGTGGGTGTCCATGGAGCTGCCCGTAACATGGCTGGCGGTCCCTGTTTCAGCGCCCACACCGTTGGCCACTTCAACCGGCGCTGCCTGTCCTGCGACTTTGGTGACGACTGTGGTTATGCCGGTGGCTCCTTCAGTCAAGACATGCGCTATTTCCTCCTTGACTGCAAAGGTACGTGGCATCAATCCCCTCAGCCCTGTATAAAGTCCTTCCACTCCACGTTGGTTCGTCCCCCAGATAAGTAGAGAGGTCACATCGAGTACGACATTGGCGCAACAAGCGAGGTCAACATTTAATGCTAAAGAAGAAACATATCTCTGTTCTTGAAAGGGTTTGGGGCTTTAAAAAACAGTTGAAGCAGTTAGTTTTAGACCATGTTTCTGCAGCGATGACCTGTGCTGTGAAATGGTAGATGTTATGCATGCCCCCAGAGCAGCTGGGTCACATTGTACATTTGCAGAATGACCTGGTTAGCTTCTCTTAGCCACAGAGAGAGCACAGGCGGCACAACAGCATAAAGCTTATGAGTATTAAAAAAAAAATGATAGGATCTGACAGGAAGGCTAGAGGACATCTGCAAGGGAGCAGCTCAAATGGGATCTGTGCCATCGTTCAGAGACTGACGTAACCACAGCCATCTGGCATATTTGCCTTCCAAGTGGGCATATCCATGATCTGATGTGTCCTAGCTTCCTGTTTGAAGTCTTACTTTGATATATTGATTATCAGCAGCTTTTGTTGGGGTTTTTTCCTCATCTCTTCAGCTATCTGTAATTTGTTTGCTATATCTAACCAATGACCTGCTCTCAAAGTCAGTTGAGCTGCTGTGAATACGCTCGAATCTTCTGTCACCCACTGGCACATTTGTCTCCTGGGATATTTTAGTAATGGTTCTACCATGTGTTTGTCCCTGAGCTGAGGTAAGATGCTATGTTTGTCTGTCATTCTACCTACATGCTCATTTTTGTGTGATAGAATAATGTGAGCTTGCAGCAGCTGTGCTCAGGCTAAACCAGCTTTGATGTAAGCAGGGCGTCAGGTCGGGTATCCCGTTAACCCCTGGCTGCATTGTGGTTCGAGAGACCTCTCTGGCAGCGCCCCATTGCTGGAAGGGCTGTTACCAAAGCAAGAGAGCATTTAGGAGTTAATAGACCAAATGGCCACCGGGAACACGTGCCCCTAAGCTGTCACTTTAGTGCTCATGGCAGGACTGCTGATGACAGAGGATGAGAATTTTGTGGCTTCATATTGGTCTCTTTTTTTTAATCTTACATTTCTCATTTTGATTACATCCTCTTGTTGTCCGTGTCTCTGTGGAATCTCTCAGCATGGTGGTATTTAATTTTTATCATTGAAGCCTTGCCCCATTTGGGTCGCTGATATGTTTGAGTTATTTTTTTATTTAGTGATATGAGATATTTGCTGTTTGGTACCCAGTTCGCATACCAACAGCAGCCAGTGGCTTTGTCTTGCAAATCTGGGAGGCCTTGTCACTTTTGAGTCTTGTGCTCTGTCAAATCAGAATAACCGAAATGAAATCTAGACACGTCAGTAAATGGAGAAGGTGTCCCATAATCATCTGTCCCTGAGCTAATCTGTGCTCTAACTCAGTCAGGCAGTTCTGTCCAGCCGCATGTCAACAACCATTCTCTCCAGTAGCAGTTTCCATGTCATCCAGATTGCCATAATGCCATTCCAGTCTAGCTTGCTGGACTCGATCATAGTGCCAGGCACCAGCTGCTGACACTCAAAGCTGTGGGTGCTTGATGACTGACACTAGAACAGTGCCATTCTGACCTGAACACCACAGGAGTACTGCGGATGGCAAAAAATAACAGTCCAAGCTCATTAATCAACATGACGTATGGAATGGCTCGGGAAGTCTACTGTCCTGCTGTTATCCCCTGAGGAGGCTGCACTGCTTCTTTAAGGTGGCTGAATGGCCTGCCAAGAGTTTGTTAATCCTGAAATGAAGGATACACAAGGAGGTAATTAATGTAGAAGTACAACAGTGAGGGCAATTTTGGTCTGTTTGGGTATGACAGCCCTCCCAATGTCAGAGGGCCACCAGCAGAGATGTGCATTCTGCTGAATACCTTGCAAGGAGACCTCCTTCTCCCAGGGTGCACTCCCTCACTCTGCCCCCTCAGCCCTTTCCAAGGCTCTTTTCCCACAGCTGAAATGTTTCTGACAGAAACCACTAACACACAGCAGTCAGAAGTAAAAATGACTTGCCCCCTCCAGTTTCTTTCAGGGGCTTTATAGACCCCTGATTACTTTTACTACTTGTCACATTGAATTTTTCAATCAAGATGGAATAGTTAGAGCTCAAGTCTCAGCTGTGGGAATCACCACTGCCCCCCAAAAGGTTCTGACCAGGTCATGGAGTCCCAAAGCATTGACCTCCACATGTATATTGCAGGGTTTGGTTTTTTCCCATTTTGGGAACATTTCTGAATGTTTTTCTCTTTTCCTTAGGGCCTGGAGTGCCGTTTGTCACCGTGTACAGCACTGATGAGAAGGAGAGTGAGTATTCTGACCTTCCGCAGTAACACCATCTCAACCATCACTCATCTGCCTCAGACACAAGGAGCCTGAATGCTTGTAACAAAGTGCTTCAAGTGGATTCAGCACCATTTATGAATGCCATCAAGTCATTTTCTTTTTTGTTGTTATACCCCCTCTAGAAACAGCAGCAGTAAAGGCAGGAACCTTAAGGTTCATTTGTGACCGCTCGGTCTTGTCGGGATGTATTTCACCATACCAAAATCTTCCCATTCATAGAAGAGGCGCAGCTGTGCTTGGATGAGTGGTGAGAAAATCACACTCTGTTTATAACTCAATTAAGCCCTCCAGTACTATTTACTGTTTTCTGGCACTGGCACCAAAAGCTGCTTTAAATATAGGTTTTACTAGAGATGCCGCTTTCACAGATTTGGTTTATCAGAAGGATTTCTTCGGGACTGGGTGGGCTGTGAGATTGTGTGATTTGCCCGTGAGAAAAATATTAGATACACAGTGACGCAAGTTAAACACCCTCTATAAAGCATGTCACACAAATGGTGCGTAATTGGCAGCACACTTCACAGGAGCAGTTCTGCCCTGGGACTCAGCAACCCAATGCAGCCAATACCGATGAAACAGGAGAGCATGTAGGCATTGAAGCCTTTTGGCATGTAAACTTTCCCACATTTGACCTGTGAATCATTAAGCGGTTTTGAAGTGTGACCTTGGTGTGTGTTGATGCCTCCCATCCCAGACAAAGGGCCCTCCTCTTGACACAATGGCTTCCTTTCTAGCGGTACCTGAAAACTTCATGCTGATTTATTGTCAGACAGGCTCGGGGAAAAGCCATTTCTGAAAGCCCCACACCCAGTAGCTGTAATATTACTCAGTTAGCTTCTGGGAGTCAGAGTTGCCATTTCATGGGTGGTGGCAGATGTGGGTTTAGCTGGGGTGCTGTTATCCACAAACGCTGGCACCGAGGTTGGCAAGGGCCACCAGGGTATTTCATGGTGACGTGGTCCTTTGTGCTTGTGTCACAAAATAAATTGCTGAATAGTGGAGAGGGAGGAACAGTCTGGAGTGAGCAGAGAAAGACTCCACATCTCTGGGCTTAATTAGCAGGAGTACTGGACCCACCTAAGAGGACACTACTTGATGTTTTCTCCTGGCCAAGCCCGGGCTTGCTCCTGTGAATTTATTTACACTCCCCTCCTTCCTCTGGCAGGCTTCACAGTTGCCTGGTAGTCAGCAAAGCAGGTGATAACTCAAGCAACTTTGCTGCCCTACTATGCAATTAAACAGCCCCTCATTCCTTTACAAGGTCACCCTGTGCAGGAATCTGCCCAGGAAAACATTACCCTAGCCATAAACTACATCACCCATCTGGGGATGCCTTGCCCCACTAATAAAATGAAAAGCTTGCTGTTAATTAATTAATGAAGCATCAGAGTCACATGATTATTGGTTGTATGAACAGAAGAGACACGTGCTGCAGTAATCGCAAGTGCCCAACTGTCACACCATGCCCATTGACATTGGGCATGCGGGGAAAGTTCCTATCTCGATTTCAAGCAGAGCTGTGTCCTTTCTTGACAGAGGTCTTTGATCTGGAAACAAACGAGGACCTGCGGAACATGCTGGAATCCATGCAGATGCCCAAAGTGGAATACAAGGACATTACCATTGAGGATTACAGTACGTTCCCTGACCTCCTTATCTGTCCTGGAGAGCTCATGTCCCTCTTCAGGGAATCGATCATGTTAATGTCGGGTCTTTAGATCTGCTGTAGGCCTCTCAGACAGCACTAAGAAGCTTGCCGATATTTGTCCAGGAGCACTTATTGAGGTGCGGACACGCTTGATTGTTGTCAATCATTGCTGTCTGTAGGTTTGACGATGCAGATCCTGAAACCAGCTGGCTTCCTGGATACAGCACACTATCCCCTGCTGCTCCTGGTGTGAGTGTGTGATCATTATCCTGTACCCCCCCCCCCCCCCCCCCCCCCCACACCCCCCCACCCCCACCCCACACCCCCCCCCCCCCCCCCCCACACACACCCACACACACACACACACACACACACACACACACACACACACACACACATACACATACACATCAGCTCTTGCTCATGTGAGGATGGCATCACTACTCTAGGCACTTAGACCTGTTTCGTGGGTAAGGTGTAACCTCACCAAACTAAGGTTCTGTTGTGGCACAATGGGCAATGAGTTGGTTCTGTAGTCTAGAGATGTAAAGTTGAAACCTACCAGGCTTACCTGTATTGCCGTAATTACCTGTGGAACAATGTCCTTAGTGGGAGAAAGGTAGCAATCAGTTTAAATAGATTTTGGTGCAGCAGGTAAGTAGGTCAGCCCACTGATGGCAAGGTCAAAGGTTCAAGCCCCGCTATTCAGCTCAGCTAGAGTTTTTTCCTCCACCCCCCTTCTCCAAACACACATTGACTTTATACCACAGACAACACACTCTCATTCTACCTCCTTTATATGACTGCTGTGGTGGCAGAGTGGCATAGTGGGTAAGGTGCTAGCTTTGTAAAAGAAGTCAGCAGTTCAAAGCTGGTATTAAGAATTCTCCATTAAGCCTCCTTTTGCCCATAACACCCTTAGAAAACATATATGAGAAAGTTCACCAAACCAAAGTTCTGTTATGGCACAGCAGGTGTTTGGCTTGCTCCATATGCAACAGGCAGAAATTTTAGCTGTACCAGCAAGGATTCTTTGTTAAACAATCAGCAATACCTTTATTGCTGTAATTACATGTGGTACTTAAGTCCTCAGGAGGAGGAAGGCAGCAACAGACTTTTTTTTAAAAACTTTTTAGCTCTGGTGGCATTCTGGCACAGCAGGTAAGTAAACAAGTCTGCTAAACACAAGGTCTAAGGTTCAAGCCCTAGGTATTCAGTTCACAAAGACTGAGTACATGGATGAGTGGCAAGAATACTGGTCGGAATCAACTTGTGTGAAAGTAGTAATGCTTTGATGAAGAAAGTCAGATTAAATAAAAACTGTGCCCTGTAGTGGGGCAGTCATACTTTAATAAGTATTAACTTAATTTTTTTTTTTTCCCCCCCTCTCCTTTTCCCACCTCCTCACTATTGCCACCAACACACCAAGGTTTTGAACCTAGAACCTCTTCTACCACAGTCTGGGGTCTTAACCACTCAGCCAAACATGAACCCCGCAGGACCCTTAAGAGGAAGGCTATATCAAAATGGTTATGCTTCTGGGGCTCACTGGGTATATGAAAAAGGTTGCCACACTTGATTTCAGCTGTGACAGAGTGGTACAGTGGGTAAGGTTCAAGTGCCTTAGTTTTGAAGTTTAAGGTTCAAGTCCAGTGATGATCCTCATCAATACAATACATAGTACTTTACCACTGATCACAAGAAAATATATATGAGAAAGGCTGCCAAACTTCACTTTGGTCATGAGAGATTGGGTAAGGTTCCAGTCCCTCACTTTTGAAGTCCAAAGTTCAAATGTGGTGGATCATTAAATCAGCTGTCTCATCTCCTGCCCTGAAGACTTTTCCTCCATGCTCTTCCACAGTTACCTCAATGAGCCAGTTTAATTTGCCAGCCACGTTAATCACACAAGCACACCCATAATCATGTCATTAATCAGAGCAATGCCACGGCTTCCCGGGTACCTCAACCTTTGTAATTAGTTTGAGGATGAAAACGGTTTGACTTCCCGTTAATTAACTTTGGTCTCATCTCCTGTTGCAAGCCACACTCCGAACAAGGTCGGGGGGGGGCATTAATAGGACTGGGATGTGCAGCCATGCCTTGCCCAAGATTAGGCAGCTGGCAGTGCAACATCAACAGATACTACGTTTAGAGGATATGTACTGGCGAAATTGACCCTGTGGCCCATCATGACAACTTACTGAAAGTCCTACGTTGCCTCCCGTATTCTCCCACAGGGATGGCACGCCTGGCGGACAGACGGTCACTGAACAGTTCCAGGTGGACTGGGCCACCGTGCTGGTCAGCAGCTTTGGGACTGTAGTGGTGCGATTTGACGGCCGGGGCAGCGGCTTCAGGGGGACCTACCTACTCCACAAGGTGCAGCGCAAGCTGGGGCTGTTTGAGGAAAAGGACCAGCAGGAGGTGCTCAGGTGCATATAGCGAGCAGGGGGCATGGAGAACAGAAGTTGCCCAGTCATCACATGACATTGCTGGGCCTTGCTTTTCATTTTGGGTATCGTTTAATTGCTCAGAAACTGCTTGGACTTCAGAATCGGGATCACTGGCTCCTTAGTCAGTGCTCTGCGTTTTGTTTGAATTTCCTGTGACCGGTGACCCAGGTAACACAGCTCCTGCAGCTGTTAAACATCACATGACAAATGGCTAACGTGTCATGTCCCCCTCTTTTCAGCACCTTATCTACTGAGCCATATATTGACAAAACCCGCATCGGAGCCTTTGGAGAGGTAAGGGCTCTTATTGCCACGAGGGAGGAGGCCTGTGTTATTGCCTGCTACTGGACACAGCCAGTGGCTCCATTGGGGAGTACAAGACACTGAAAATACCTGGGTCCTTGGTAACATTTTAAAGAAGGCCCAGTATGTCACCTCTCTATTAAGGGGGCATAATGCAGGAACCAACAGGCTTGGGGGGGTGACAGAGAGGGAGTAGGGGAGAGGGACAGAAAGAGAGAGGAGGGTTCTAAAGTAGGGTCTAGGTGGGGGAGAGAAGCAGGTCATAACACAGAGGGCTTTGGGGGGCGAGGATGGTTCCTCTGGCTTAGAAAATCCATCTGCAAAAACAAATTATTTAGAACAAGCTGAGTTTTTTAGCTGCCAGTGAAGTATCTCATTGCATTGGCTCCTTCTGGTCGCTTCTGTTCTTAACAGTCACAAAGAGGATTGTATCCCTGCAGAACTGGTGCGCCTCCCACTGGAGGCTGCAGGGAAAAGTGACAGCTTCACGGAGCTGCATATATGCTGCTGTATGCCCCAATCCTCTCACTCACTCACTCACTCTGAGTATGGGGTTACTGAGCCTCAAAACAAACAAATTCCTATATTAACTGTTTGTTCAGAGCCCGTTGCATGCAAGGCTCTGTAATAACGTTATGTAATCGGGTGGACAATGTTTGGGAGGTCTGGCCACAAGGTCCTATCACCTCCTGCAGGTTTACGGTGGCTATTTAACCAGCCTTCTCATGAGCTCCGAGGACACCTCATTGAAGTGTGGAGCGGCTGTCTCGCCCATCACAGACTTCGAACTGTATGGTAGGAACCAAATAAGGGTGTGGGGGGTATAAATTATGCATAAGATCTCCCAGTTCAAGGCTGGAGTAGCATCTAATACCCCAAGGAGGGCTGTGTGCATGCTGGGGGGTGTAAATGCAGTATTCTTTGAGTCACAGTTGCATCAAGCAGAGAAGTTGACTGCCAGCTGTCAACTCATCTGCCCAGTTTCTTCCAGTTACGACAGCTTGAACTGTAAGGAAAATGTGATTATTAAAAAGATGAGCCAAGAACTGAAGCAGCACATATTAGATACGCTGATGTGTCATAAAACAGCAAGATGACTGAAACAATGCCCTCAGTGTCATCTGGCTCATAATGTCATTGTCCTGCACGGCCAAGGGAACCTGTCTGAGGGCATGACCTTAAAACGGACTGAAAACATGATGTCCAAAATGCCAGTCAGAACATGGCAGTTCACGACAAGTTGTCCATGCATGCAGAGGACTGACATTACCTTCACTCTTCATTTCAGCGTCTGCTTTTTCAGAAAGATATCTGGGACCACCGAAGCCAGACGTGAGAGCATATGGGGTATGTTTATTTTGAACAAACAGGAAACCCCATAATGCTACCAGGTGTCTGTATGGTAAATGTATGGTAGGTGACATCATCGTGCACCAAAAATCAGTGCCTAGTTCAGACTAATTCAAGACAGAAGTAACCAATAAGAAGCAGTTTCAATGCAAGTGATTGACAGGGCATTATAATCCCACCCACCATGGGGTAGAAGAGTCACTGTATATGACACACACTCCATTTATTTCCACAGATGGCAAATTTAGCAAACCGTGCATCTAAGTTTGTGGATAAGAAGCTCCTGATCATTCATCCAACTGCCGATGGTGAGTCACCTTCAATTCACTGATAAATGCCCCCCCAGCACTCCCTAAAATAAGTATGATGGCAAAACGTGAGGAGGATCGTTTCCATAAGTAGCCAGATTAAATGGCACTCATTAAAATTACATCCGGTAACAGGAACACCCTTTTAAAATTTCTCTGTCTCTCTGCAGAAAAAGTCCATTTTCAGCACACTGCCAAATTCATTAGCCACCTCATCAATGAGAAGGCAAATTATACTTTACAGGTGAGTATTTTTCCAGCACTGCTCTGCCTGTAAGGTATGCATTTACATTCATGCATTTAAAGCCTAGGCTAATGACTTTTAATTATGTGCTGAAATACGTCCACACGGAAAGCAAACGGACGAATACATTAAAAAACCCACATCTGGAGGGCCAACGACCCACGGATATCGGATTGTTCCACAAGCGGTTTGAGACTCTCCATCAAGAAAGGATTATAACCCCCTTGCAATGCCTAATTGTACTTAAAGCGATTATTTCCCCCACCGTTAGGGAGGTGACAGTAACAGGGATGACCGATCCCATTAATACGGGACTTGGAGGGATTTTCATGTTCCACACCTGGAGTGGATTTCCTGCTTAACATCACCATCTGGAAAGCAGGGGCTTTAAACCCCCCATCCTCCAGGGACCATCTCTAAACCTCTGGTTACAGAGAACATACAGCTGCAGCACGTCTGTGCCTGATAGTAACTGACCATAAGGGTTACTGATAAGGGGTATGCGCACACACACACACACACACACACACACACACAATTGGAGTATCACCAGAGTATATCATCAGCACTGCTGCCCAATATTTTACTGTTATAATTTGATTTCTTAAACTTGAATGTTGGTTTAGGGTTGCAATTATTTGCCAAATGAATGCTAATGTTTTCAACAACTCTGCCTTGCCTTCAGATGAATTGGTTTTTGCTAATAAATTCACTCAAGACGGGGCCTTATGCATTTCATATCCCTGATTAATTCCTCTTCTGGCTTAACAAAAGGAGGGGCCATTAAATGCTGCTATGCCGGTTTCCCTACAGATCTACCCCGACGAGGGACATTACCTCCACGGCAAGAGCACCAGGCAGCACCTGAGCCAGTCGCTGGTGAACTTTTTCGAGGAATGTTTCAGGCTACCGGACAAGGCCTTCGAGGAGAGACTAGAGGAGGAAGGTGAAGAGGAGGGTTAGCTTCAGCACTCAGCCAGTTGCTCGACACGCAGCCAAGCAGTTCCTCCCCCATCTGACTCGGCCTGTCCAGAGCATCCCTCACCCCATCAGCGGCGGCCCACCATACCTTTCCCCCTCTTCATCATCGTCGTCCTCCTCCTTGGCCCAGCAGGTCATCGTGACGCCAGCCAACTTCGAGACAGCAGCAGCAGTGTGTGCGACATCCTGCTGGCATCCTGCGATTCTCTGAACTGAAGAGAACGCCCTAAAGGACCGCGACGGCCTCGGTCAGCCCCATGCTGGTGGTCCCGTAGGCGAATGGCCGCAGATACATCTGCTGCCTGTAGATCATCCCTCCACCCTTTCCACCGACCATTTAGAATCCACAAAACAAAAGCAGGTTTTATAGCACAAACGTGGGTTGTAACTCTTGACTCTTTCTGCAGTCTTTAAAGGGTTAATAAAATTCTGAATTATGGGATTGGGGGAGTCTTCTATTATATGTGGTACAATTTTTAAACCATGATCACCTTTCCACCCCCGTCCGTATCTGTGTCCACTATTTCCACGTAAAGTAGCACACAAGGCACTGTTAATCACTCACCAAGTTCTCGATTATCCTCACCTCCTTCTCAGTGTTAACGTTCATCCTAATTTGTCATGGCCTCAAGTGTGTATTAAAGTGAAGAACTTTTGAACCGACACCGTTTCCGTGCTGCCTGATGGACCCTCTGAGACCGAGAAGCGTGGGTGGAATCAATATTTATTTTGGCTTGGCGTCACGCACAGAGATTATGGCCGAGTGGCCGGACTGTTACTCACTGGCTTTTTTTTTTCCCTGCGGTGCAGCGTCTTCATTATGTTACAGAATCAGAATCATCCGAACCAGTATTAGTGACTGTGCCTTACCTGGGGGAGAGAGATGGCATGTCTTTCCAAGGACTCTTCCTTGAGGAACAAACGGGGCTCTCTTCAGCTCTCTCTTCATTCACTCCCGCCAGTTATGGAAGGAGCATCTCTCTGTCAATGGCTATTAGCATCACCTCTGTGCTTTGCTGCCACGTCACGTCCACCTACTGCACCACGGGTCCTCCTAGCAGAATTGGGCTTGTCACAATCCCTGTCGCATTCATCATTTGCAAAACTCGCAACTGGAATAAGTCATAATTTTGGCATTAAAGCTTTATGATCAAACTATATATTGTAATTTTTATAGCTCGGAAGTTCTTGAGGCACAAGTCCTGTTCTTTTTCTTCTGAATGTGTATTCTCGTTGGGTTCAAGTGCATGATGGCAGCCATTTGTAGCTGTTGATTTTTTTTTCTTAAAGTCATTTGATTTAAGGGTAGTACTTCTGACAACTTGAATGTTCTTCGCCGAACTGCATCCCATTTTCAGTATCGTGAGTGAAACGTTTCGTCGGCTTGTTGTACAAAATGTTCCTCGACGTTGTCCTAGTCTCTCAGTAAATTAGTATTACCTGTACATATGGCGTTTTGAAAGATCTTTTTTTTTTCCCCCAGGGTTCCCATGTTTCATTCTGTGCAAGGGTGCGCCGATGTAGGCTGGGGACGTGCAGGGATATACACTTTGGCACGGGATCATTGTTACTGGTCATGTGACTACACACTGCAATGTTAATGGAAAATGAATAAAAGAATTGTGGGTACACGTTGTAAGAATAAAAGCTATTTTACCATCATGTATTGGGAATGTTTTTTTAACCATCTTTGGTACGACCTGTATGTCGCATGCAGGAGCGGGATGCAAAAAGCAGTGAAATGCTGCATCTCCCCTAATTCCTCCTTTTTCCCCAAAGTTCTTTCTGTTAGATACCAACAGCAAATGAGACGGCTAATGTCATATTTAGATGGTAACAGCTAATGAAAGTATGAGCAGGGATTTAAGGGCCCGTTAGATTTCTTCACCTGCTTTTACAACATGATGATGATTCAGACATGAATGGACAAGTTCTCAAATGCTAGCGCCATATTGCAGAGCTAAGGAATGCGGGTCGCATGTTCACTTTCATCATCTCTTACCTTTTTCAGCTTCATGTCCATATGCAGTCAAGCCCTGAGGTCTGTGTACCAGAAAGCTGAAAAAACACCAAAGCGAGTATCTCAGGATACTTTGATATCCTAGCTGTACTTTTCAGGAGTGACAGTGTAAACAACGAAATTGCAACCACATCATAAAAATAGGTGAATAACCTTAAAGTAGGGTCAATTGAACATGCATGACTGCAAAGATCCATTTCATCCAGAATGCTGGTAATTAGCAGTCATGGTTTTATATGTGCCATCTTTCAATCAAACACTGGTCATTTGACCTGCTGCAGTAAGACCATGGATGACTACAGCTCAGAAGTCTTAGTCCATGCTGTCATTCATTAGTGATGGCTAAGGTCAAAAGAATGCATGAAACATGACTGAGACACACAAGTGGATTTTAAACCGACTTTCAATAACTGCATCTTGTAAAATAACTACGGCCGAGAAGACAAGTATACAGAGCTAAATCCCCCTTTGAGTACACTGATGTACAAGAATGTCTGGGCCTGTTTGGACCTCTCAGGAGGAGAGGTAAACACTACAGATGGTGGAGCTCATGCTATCTCTGTGGAAGAGCAGTATATACGACAACATCCATCTTCTATAACGGCTTACCCAGTGCAGGGTTGGGATGACCGCTACCCCCATCAAAGCTGGGTTTATTTCAGCCACTCAGGAGAAGGATGAGTGGCTACCACAGCAGAGCCTGTAGCTGGAGCCACAAAATGGGAGCTTTTGTTCCCTCAAGGACTCTCATTAGATACTAGATGGACCTTTGCCACTACAAAAAGCAATATTCGCTTGGTAAAAATAATTTGAAAGATTTACTTCAAAAAGGACACTGCTTCATCTTCCATGAATTACCTGAAGTGGCAATTTTGTGTTTTTGCTTTCACACTTAAAAAAAAAAAAAAAAACCATCCATGAAGTGGAACTGAAGGTGTCACTGGTTTGCAGTTTTGCGTCGAGCGGTGTCTCCCAAAAAATAAAGCAGCACCTCTCCGACATGTTCTCAGCCCTGCACTGCCATAAACAAGCAAAGAAAATCAAACATGGTGTTCCACAGACTGGATACCACACAAAAAAACTGCCTCCTGCAAAAAGGATGTGCGAATAAGGGGTAGCAATGTAGGGGCTGGGTAGTACAGCGGCTTTTATGAACAGTGACACAATGCAGCAGATACCGGTATGTTTTGTGAGGTGCTGCCTCAGTGATCAATCTGTCTCAAAAAACAAATGACTTAATTTTGCCAAATGGGAGAAAGTAACTTCCCATTGTTAAAGTCTTCTGGATGGCAGAGCATTCTCCTACAGAATTCTGCAGCTTTGAAATGGTCTTCCAGCAGCAGTGCGGGAATCTGGCTCACTCTCTACCCTTTTAGTCTAGCTTACAGAGACCTCAGGTAGCTACTCACTCCCCAACTATAGGATATAGGTCGGGGTGTAGAGCTGGGTGGGGATCAGTGTCATT
>JAACJT020000001.1:13971254-13993233 GCA_009936485.2 Gymnarchus niloticus
TCGGATTCAAGAGATCTTCATATCGTCTGCTGGTCTAAGTGCCCTCCCTCAATTTCAGCTGTCCTGTCTGACCTGCTCGCTGCCTTCTGAGCCAACGAACCTGCTCTGATCACTGGACTGCATCCTCCAACACCCTGTTGTCCTATAACTGTTATAACTTATTTGTATTAATTTATTTGTCCAGCCCAGTGCCAGCCAGAGGGAGAGAGGCTTCCCTGTAGAGTCTGGTTTTTCCCAAGGTTATTCCTCCTGAGGGAGTTTTTCCTTGCCCTTGTCGCCATTGGCTGACTCTCTGGGGACTCTGGGCCTGGGACTATGTAACGCACTTTGTGACAGTACTTCTTGTTAAAGGTGCTATATAAATAAAAATTTAATTGAAAGTCCGCTGTCATGAAAATGTAATGCACCTGCCACACCTATTTAGCTGCCTTAGGCCTTATTAAGCCATTTGTAATCTTGAAATTTAGAATTCTCAATCTCATTATGAGATCAAAATCTTAAATCAAGTCAGCCAGTGAAGGAAACTTTATTTAAAACTAAGTTTTAATGTTATAACATTCACTGCTTAGGGGTGTAATTTTTCTCCACGGTTTCAAAGTTGACAGTCCTTAAAATAAGAGTTTAAAATAACCCAAAATGATAATACCTTCATTGCAGTCTTGCCAGAATTGAAATATTGTAATACAACTGAAAATACATTTCCCAGTACCACAGTGCCCCCTGGTGTTCAAAAAAATTCTGCTTGCTTGTTTGTTTGTTTGATTAGCTGCCTAGATCTTCCTAAATTAAGCAATTAAAGGAACATTTAATTAGCTGACCCAGAGCCCTGCCAAAAAAAAAATCAAAGCAGATTGCATTTCCAACCAGGATAGTACAACTGTGTCAGTGATATTTATATAGCCTCTCGTCAGCTGTTTCATCAATATTTCAAACAATTTACCTACCAGCTGGTTCCCTTCGGTTAACAAAGCAGGCGCGCGAATAACCGTTTTAATGTAACACAGATTAAACGCGACAGCGTACTTACCACGTGGGTTCGCAGGCTTTAAGGTTCAAACTCCTGAAGGTTAAAAACCGATGGATGTTAATTAACACCCAGCTGAGGTGGACAGGACAGGAAACGGCGAGCGGGTGATTGTGACTACTGCAATCTGCAACTGATTTTAAAGATTTTGTCCCATTTCACCTAAAATGTGTTCATGATAGATGCAGGTCTTTCCAATGCTAAAACTGAGAAAGAAGCTACAGTAAAATTGTTCCGAATTCGTGCCGGTTTTCGCCAGAATAATCTCAATATGACATCCTTATACATGTATGCCCAGTCATTCTTCAACTGAAATCCTTTCTTAACGACAAACAGCCGCCGCCCAACCTCACCTCAAGGATAATTGATTTTGATGGGCGTTTAAAAAGATTCATCTGTTTAAAAAAAACCCAAACAGCACTGTCAATGTAATTAACAAATGTATCTACAGATTTTGGTGGCATAACTATTCAAATGTTCCACGCACTGCGAGTTTCGAGCTGTAAGCTAACCAACGGTGGCTGGCTTTCGCCTAGAAAGCAGCGGAAAGCCGACCGCGATCAAGTCAGCTCAACTACTGCCATCTAGTGGAACGTGAAGGAACTAGACTGTTTTATGGCGTGCAACTAGTAAGGGCGAATAGGTGAAAGTGTAGAGCAGGCTTGATACTGTAGGCATGCAGGAAGTAAGAGGAGTGAATGAATGACTCCCGAGCATCCAGTTTATTACCTTACTTGTGTCACAGGTGCACTAGGCATGGCACGTTATCTATACAAAAAAAGAGCATCACGTATCATCACATAAAGAAGTTTATTTCCAGTGTTTTGGGGGCCAGCGATACTCAAGCATCATACAATGGTCCAGTTTCAGGAAGCATATTCTCATGCAGTCTTGGGATAGGGCTAGGATTTGATCTGTTATTTCCCAGGTTTGCTAGCTACATGCTCATATTATAACACTGGCACTGGAGTAGGATTGGGGGGGGGTTGCTAAACATAGTATATACACATTTAAGTTACTTATTTTACAGAAATATTAAAATTCAAGTCCCAACAGAATCCAAAACAAAAACAAAGCACATTAAGGTTCATCTGGAATGGCTGACAAGTGGAAGCTCATGATTTGCCCGCGACCAACGCCCATGAAACAACTGGATAAACCACTGGTAACGGTAAGCCATTTTTTTTTTTTTTTTTTTTTTAGACCTAACGGCACCATGGTGAACCCAGAAGCAAGTCAACGAGGCACTTTTCTGAAGAGATGGCATTTGACATTTAATTTCTGTGTTTCTTCTTCGTGTCCTAATGCCAGGAATAGTCAGACGGAAGCGAGACAAGCCGTGTCGCGACCCACGGCATGACGCAGATGTTCATGACTCCGTTCCTGTCGTCTAAAAACATTTTAAAATATATACAGTATATTTTAAAATAAAACTCACATTGTCTGGCTGTTTAGCACACGCCGCAAAGACTTTCCACGGCGCACAGCTCAGAAAAGCAGCCCGCATTCAGGCTGAATGTTAAACACTCGCACTTCAAGTACGGAGAGAAGTTATGTACACTCTGATGGGAGGACAAGACCAAGCTTCTCGCTTCGGCCATCCAAGCAAGCACCTACATTCACAGCATCCCCATACGGAGGATGCTGACCGCCATGCCTTGTAAAGCATGCCCGTTACCGACTCACTGTGACGTGGCCACCATTTGTCACCGCACGTCCACATGACCCATGCTCAGATCAACAACAGCTGAATCGGACCATGTACACACACTTTAATGTGACCGAAACCCCTACAGTCTGTCGGCACAACTACAACTTGGAAGAATAAGAGGAGGTCGACCACACCCCTGCCGTTGTGTGGTCATCGTGTCAATTAAAATGAGATTAAACAAAAAGAATCCAGTTATGTTTGTTACGCTATACATATGCACATACATACACGCATATATCCGTCTATATGCATGTTAAAAACGGCTCTGATTAAAAACCTTCACGCGTACTCACGCCCTGCCTTGAGCGTGCACTGCGTGGCGTTACAGGTACTGATAAAACCTCGACCGTATGACTTGTGCTCCCGACAGCTTGTGCGGGTGCGCATCGACCGCCAGACTCAGAGTGGGTTTGTTCTTGGCCTGCAGGTTGCCTCCATTGGCCTGCTCGGCCTGCTGTGGGCCTGCAGCCATGGCGGGTGATGGCTCGTCCTGGTCTGACTGCGAGTGGCCCTCCTGGTCTGGGCTAGGCTTGGGGCCTCCGCGGCAACGCTCCCGAGCAATCCACTCCCGGATAGAGAAATCCTGTGAGCTGCACTTGGGCTTCAGCCTGTCCACAGCCGACAGCTCTACTTCCGCACTCTTGTCAGCTTGTCCCTTCCAGTTACCGACGACTGCCAGCTCGGCAAAGTCGCGCTGCCCGCCCATGGTGTGCCGGCGCCGGACATTCTTCTTCTTGCGTGTCTCCGGTGAATGCTCCACCTTCTGAATGCCCGTCCCAAACATATCATCCGCCGATGTCTTCAACCGGAACTTCAGCCTCTCTGTGATCTTCAGCTTCCATGCAGGCTCCTGCTTTTCCGTCTC
The DNA here is from genome assembly GCA_009936485.2 of Gymnarchus niloticus. NCBI lineage: Eukaryota > Metazoa > Chordata > Actinopteri > Osteoglossiformes > Gymnarchidae > Gymnarchus > Gymnarchus niloticus. The sequence goes on from JAACJT020000001.1 coordinate 13,974,855, forward strand.
ACCCCTGCAGGCGGTGCTTGAGCTCCCAGTAGACCGGCCTTTCTTCATTACCTCCAGGACGCGGGACAACCGGTTGGATTCCTTGTCGCTCCGCCCTCCTTCAGATGACTCGCTATCTGTCTTCTGCCGCAGCGACTTCCTCCGGGACAGTGTGTCGCAATCCACCAGCTTGTGGGACTGGAAGAGCCTCTGGCCATCCAGCTTGGCTATGGCATTCCCCTCGGTGTTGATCGGGTCTCCTCCAGTCAAGTCTGCAGGGCACCCTGTGACCTTCTCACAATCTGGGGCCGGACTACCGCTGGCAAACACAGATAAGTCGCTCTCACTGTCCGTCTCCATGGGCCTGCCCTCGCTGACCAGCTCACTGCGTTCGTCATCTGCCTCGTCCCCCCGGCTCTCTGCCACCGACCGTACCTCGGGGCTGAGTGTGCTGCCGTCGGCCCCCAAAAGGAAGGTCATGGAGGAGGTGGTGGAATAGTCTGAGGTGATGGAGCTCACCTCCGCCGCAGCAACCACTGCCTCAGCTCCTCGCCCCTCAGGACCCAACCACTTCCTTTGTCGGCCCCTCTGTGCAGAAGCCTGGGAGCTCATGGTGCCCAAGTCAGATGCAACCTCATCAAATTGCGAAGAGGGGTCTGACAGAGAGGACTTCCCCGGTGCTGGTGTGCGGTAGCCGAAGCTGGGAGAGCCCGTGTGCCTGGGGCTCGGGGAAGGGGAGGGTGACGGCTGGGTCGGGTGGGGCATCTCTTTCACGATGAAGGAGTTCCTGTGCTCATTCTTGCTCTTGGTCATCAGCTCGGCACCTTTTCCGTTTTCCTTCCCAGACTCCTGACGCTCCTCTTGGCTGGTGGTGTCCCGAGGCCTGCGCGTGCCACGGTTCCGCTCCTGGTCTGGGAGCCCCCTCCTCAGGAGCCCGCTCTCCAGGTCATCGTCCGAGCTGCTATGCTGCGGCCTCTCCTTGGGCTTCTTTCGTTTGCGGCTGGCCGCAGCAAAGATGCAGGACACCGGCAGATCTCTGCGCAGGTCCCTCCCGGACCCCCACGAACCCTGCCATAAGAGGATGAGAGAGAAGAGAAAGTGGCAAGTGAACAGAAAGAGTGTTGTTAGACATAGAAGTCATTCTTCTGTCCAGGAGCTGGTTCTTAAATGGTCTCGCCTGATCCCCACTGCCTCTGTACCACAGACTGTGGGTGACGTGAGCTGGCCATCCCCAAAATGAAGTGCCTTTTAGCAGATGAAGACGTATGGCAGTCCCCTGAACCAAAAACCAGAACCCATGCTGATCCATCTCCCAACTGTTTTTGTGTGTAGTAGCCAAGCATTGCTTTCGTTAGACTTTTTTTTTTTTATTTGTCTTTATCTCAGAGGGGGGATGAGAGGACGTCTGCCGAATGTCTTAACGGAATCTTCTGCTGAGTTTCTGTTGCCATACTCCATCAGGATGGTTCCGGAAAGACTCCCCCCGGGGAGGGGTTGGAGGTAACAACCTGGACAACCTACCTCACCATCCACATTCTCTCAGGTCCCCATGTCAGAAACTCACCTTAGATTTGGCAGAGTCACTAGCTGAATCTGGAAAGAGAGAGAAGAGGACGAGAGAGAGGCGGTTAATGCTCCGCTCCCCAAACACTGCGAAACAAGGAAAGCCATAAGATAGGCCCCATCCACACCACATCCTGCCGAGCGAATGACAGAGTACGGGTCAAAGGTCACAGAACATGGAAGCGCCACAGAGAGCCGTCACCATGACAGGGGGCTGCGATGGGCATGGACAGCCAGGTGGACAAAAAAGATGGCTAGATAGAGACTGGGAGAAACAGATCATGCACTCACGGGCACTATGTTACACTCAGGTCAATGTTTTATCATTTGAACACTTTCCCAACTCCAACACTGTCATCTTCACCATTTGCTAAAGGCATGAGTGCTGTGTGGCCATGCAGATGTGTTCCAAGCTGTCACGGCCGATTAAGCACAGACGCTCCAAAGAGACCAGTATTTTACAGGATGTTCCCAGCAAATGGAAGCTGACCCTTCCTACAGCCCACACTTGTGTTTCTGTCCTTTTGGTAACACACTGACTACCTGAAGGTCCCCCAGAGAGAATTTTTGAGTCCCCGAGTATTTGACCCCAGGCCTGCGCTTAGACAAGACGTGCGGCAGATAACGTCAGTTCAAAGCTTCGCTTCACTTCACAGATGCTAACGGACACACCGATCACAAGGTCACCTCAAGAAACATGGCAACGGGGGAACAGGCTGTGATATGACGGGGTGCAGGATGACGACCACACAGCGGCAGGGCGGGACGCACCACAGAGACATGACGGGGGAGAAGAAAGGGGCTAGCTCACCGTGCGAGCTTCTGCGGGCGAGGGACAGGAAGACCCCCTACCAGCTGGCTGGGAAAGTGCCCGATTTCTCCACGATTGAGTTTTTGTTTTAAGAAAATTTGTGGATTTTTTGTGGGGTTATTTGCCCCATTAAGTGCTAAAATGCTCAGCCCCCAACCACACCCCTTTCTGAGACATGGCGTTTTATGTCAAATGAATCAATAAGAACCCGGAAACCATACCATGCTATTTCTCCTCATGGACTGCTTCGGAGACAACGAGAAACAGCAGAAAGGCTTAGATGGCGTTACTCGCCTTGTGAGGTATTCTTAAATATGATCACAGATGATAGCATGGATTCTTTTTTTGCTTTTTTCTGTCTCTCTCTTCAGTTTACAAGAATCGGGGATTTCTGCAGACTAGGCAGCTACATTGGGGACAACAATCCTCCTTCTTCCTACAGTTCCAGCTGTCCATCAGAGATATTACAGAATCCATCAGTGACATCACCGTGTGATAGGCTCCTCCCACTTGGCCTGTTTCAAGATCAGTATGTGTGAACGCTGGGAAAAGCCTTAGACACCCAAGGAAAACTAGGCAGAGGGATCTCTTCATTGGGAAAGAACATGCCAAGTTAGTGCAACAGTAGGCAGGAACAGGGAAAGTCAAGTTTAAACATGGGAAAAAGAGAAGAGTAATGATTTGGGGGAGGGGGTATGAAAAACACAGAAGTGGAAAACTTTTTAGGCATTTCTGGTAAAAGGAGCGTTTTAAAAGAAGCTGAGACAGGAAATGATACTGAACGTGGACACAGGCCTGTTATCATAAGCAGTTTTCCATTTTCATGGAAAACCCCCCTAAGGATTATGACACAATCATGACGACAGGTTAAAACAGTTAGCCTATCAACACTGTGCCTGACCGAAGGCAAATGGAAAAGGTACAGACTGAGGGAACAAACTCAACAAGATAGTTGTGTTCTTCAACAATGCTTTTTACCTTCTCAGCTAAAGCGAATTAGCATGCTAGTGTCAGAATATTAAGAAGGCGCTGACCCACCCCGTAGATGGTCCGGTCCATGGAAGTTACCTGATACGTCTCCTGGAGAGGTGCCGGTCCGCCCGATGTTGGTAAGCAGATGGTCAATGTTTGGCACGGGCTGACACTCAACCGTGTTCTCCTGCTGGACCGCAGTCTGGAAGGAGGTGAGGGTGGACGGATTGATGGATGAGCCATGGCAGGAAAACCGAACATCTAATCTTTAACCTTCTGCCTCAACTGGCCTTCGATCACCAAAACATCCAAGGAGGATGTTAATCCCGGGACGTTCCTCCAAGAAGTGATCATGCTAAGGAGGTGGAATTTAGCCCATGCCCCCTGTCAGCCAAATCCCAGGGTGATGATTAAAGCCACACCTCCCACCTCAACACCCAACCCCCATGACCACTCATCGATACACACCATTGGTTCCTCATTCCCGTCTTCTGTGAAAAACCAATCATACTGAAAGAGAAATGGAGGGAGAAGGTTGGGATCGATGAGCCGGGGAGCGTGGAACGTTGGAGAATTATTTGGCAGGGCGTGACCACAGCGCTCACGTGCTGAATGAGGGTCTCCACGATTTTGTACTGGTCTGGCATGTGTGTCACCATGTGTGTCATGTTGTCTTCCGAAGTCCGGACCAGGGTTGGCCCAAACACGATGGCCAAGTTCCGCGGCTCCATCTACAGCACAGAAGAGTGGGGTCCAGTTCAGGTACAGTGCGGTACCGGCTGAAAAGTCATCAGCGGATTCTGGTGAAGAGCAAGCAAGCTGCACAGGATCCACACCAGCTTGCTCTGCCAATCCGCTACACTCCCATCATGCCTCAAGGTCCAAGCCCCAAAGGCAGGCCCTTACCTTGTTCTTCTCTGAGTTCTCTGCCACGGTTTTGAGATGTGCCGAGAGGAACTTGAGTGTTTCATAGTGATGGTTTGGCAATTCATGGAGCTGCAACAAGGGCCAGTTATTATAAATAAAAGTAGTCAAGTCAGAGTGACTCCTGAGCGAAGGCCCACAGACCAACTCACCAGCCTCTTCAGGGTTTTTAACCTCTCCACCGCGTCATCTAGTCGGTTGGCATCAATAAAATCTCCGTATTTTTCTGTAATGCCCAATTCAGACCGGTCATTAGCCACATCCCTGCTGAAAATGCCTGAGTGACATGCACTTCTCAGTCTGCCCACTAGGTGGTGAATCATCAGCATTTTGCTATATCCAAGAGTAAGCAAAAGAATATTCCTCCTGCCAGTGTGCTCCATTTAAAAACACACACAAACAAGATAATACTGTGAACAATAACAACAGGCAACATTTTAAAGCACATCAGTGTTAAACAGATTGTATTATTGTTTGTATTGATTGTATTATACTGTAATAAACCAAAAATATGAAGTCTGTCTTTATTAAAATTTCAGTAATATTATGGAGTGCTCCTGACTATTACTCAGGTTTATTGAGTGCAGTTAGGACTTGAAAGTAGATATTTAAGCGACCTTTTCCTCAGCTGAGGAATCAGAAGACTGCCACATCAGATAATAAAGGAGATTCTCTTGTGCCCTCACCATTGGTAAACAACGGTTCTGGAAGCTTCCGGAAGAAGGATTTGAGCAAGCTGCTGATCACATTGAGGTCCTTCCATTTCTGTAAAGAGAGGGGAGAGGTGAATGGGGGGAGGGGGGACAACGACGACATTTTCTGAGCTGCACTCACGTCGTCCTGGATGTCAATATCATCCAGGCCTTTGTTGTTCAGCTCCTCTTGCATGCTGGAGATGGCGGCGTTGTTGCCCGGCACACGGTAGATGCCTGTGTACTCCAGGCCCCGCTCCTCCACAAGCTTACAGCACACCTCCACGATTAGGGGTACAAACTGCGGATGGAAGGGGGCTTTTTATAGCCTAGATACGTCACTGTACTGGGTGTGTGTGTGTGTGTGTGTTCGCCTAAAACAATGCTGCTCCATCAACAGTCACTTTCAGCTGCAGGCAGCGCACACAGAGAGAGACACACACACACACTTACAACTGATGGGAGTGATGCAGTCACACTGCCATTGGTTACCAGGTAACTGCTAGCTGAGGGCACCCAGGTGGACTTACTGGGTTGGTCTGGGCGGGAGGGCAGTCGTCCAGGCGCACGCCGAACGTAATTCCTGGAGACGGCTTCTTCTCAAACGGCTTGCGGATCAGACCGGGGATACCCTTCCGTCGTGTGCTCTTGTCCTTCGGTGGACTGCTGTCGTCTGGGTGGACCGTGCACAGACCGCAAGTGAGAAAAACACACCATCTCACAGGCTCACACAAAAACACAGCAGGAGAGAGAACAACTGCCTCACACACACAAATTCGGCTCGCACCTTTGTGCATGGTCTTCCTCTCCGGGTCCTGCTTGGGTGAGTGCGGACCGCCTGTCTTGTTCTCCCCTTTACTCCCCAAAATGTTCTGTATCAGGGACTGGCGGGGGGGCTTGGGTGATGGCTCAGTCTTGCTGCTGGGGGGGCTGTGAGACACACACACACAGAGGTATTCGCATATCATATCAGCTAGTTCCGGGGGGGGGCTCTTCTCTGCTTACCTCATCATGTTGTTATATTCCCTTATCCTCCTGCTAATGAGGTCCCGGCTGGTGACACCTTCATTCTGGAGACAGACAAGAGCACGCTGTAGCTACCCACACATGGAAAAAAACACAAGCTTTAATGAATAACGCGAGCAGCCGGTTGTATTACACTGCGCCTCGGATAGCCAACACTACAGTGTAACCTCTGAGCAAGCTTTAAGGCCACTCAAAGAGCCTGCCTGTCGTTCAGGCTTCATGGCCCTGTGAACTGTGGTTAGGAGACCCCTTATAGCAATAAAACAAAGACTGTATGTATCTTCCTTAGGAGGAGACCCTAGGGAAACGGGTTAAGCCTTCCATCACTCTGAGAAGCGGCCATCCCAGGAACTGTAATCTCTGGGACACTATGTGGTGGCTTCTGTTTAACCTTCCAACATGTCTCACCTGGCACCATTGGTGTCAAATCGTAGTTTGGACATGCCGATATGAAGGCGGCCTAACGATTAATTACCAGGTGAAATCCTTTCAATTCATAAGGGCAGTGGCGTGCCTCTACATGTTAGGTATCTATGCCTGTGATCGAAAGCTTGCAGGTTCAAGTCCTGCAGCCGGCAGGAGTGTTCATATCACTGTTGGGCCTTGGAGCAAGGCCCTTAAACTGAATCACTCCAGGGGTGCCAGACTTGAAGAGCAAGATGTGAAAAGCAGAAAATATATGAATTTCCCTATAGGGATGAATACTTATTATTATTCAAGAGGACTGCCACATTTGCCCTGCCCACCTCCTCATCCAGGTTGCTGTTTTCCTGGATAACCCGGATCCAGGACAGCATGTCCTCCCGGTCCTCTGCCTGGAAGAGGTACTCGCAGTCCGAGGTGGTGAGGCGCAGCACATTCTTGCGCTTGGTGTCGCTGTATGAGATGTCAATCAGGCAGGCCTTGATGCTGATTGGCTGTGGCTCATCCTCAGACTGAGAGTTGGCATAGGCCAATCCCTCCTTCTTGTCCTTGTAGAGGCAGAGGGAGTGACCTCGCAGCACAGCGTACATCTGTTTCCATGGCCTCATGCCCCCTCCCACCCGCTGAAAAACATAATGACCAGCAGTCAGCATTTAACTTCTTTTTTCATATTTGACAAACATCTGGCAAATTTTCTGAGATCTCAAAAAGACACCACAAAGATTTATATGTTAAATAATTTATATACAAGAATCTGCCTTGCTTATGCAAGTGAAGTTCAGTTTTTCTTTTTTTTTTTGGGCAGTGTCTTTTGATCAGAAAGAGATGGACTTGGAAATTAAGGAACGCCGAAATGGATTAGGCCATGATGACTTGTGACGCGGCTGGGTTGAGACATTCCGACTTTTTCCCAGCCTGACAGAATAAACACCACAGTGGTTTTTATGCTCCGGTTATCCTAAACACACACGTTCACACCTGCACCTGGGTTGTCCTCTGAAATGTAACCCTAACCGGCTTACAACTGAAAGGAAATTTTGGAAAATTCCATTATCCCAAGAGGGAGGGAGAGAGAGAAAGATACAGGGGCTTCTACTTGGAGTCCAAGCCTCGCGTGGGCTTGCAAACGTGTCACCGCAGTCTCCTGCTTTCATTTTTCAAATGAAGACGTCACAGGTCGTGACTGATTCCAGGCCAAACAGAAGCATGAAGACACACTGAAAGTACACCTTACAACCAGATTAAAAAATAACTTCAGTGATTCCTGGCGCCAAGGCATTGGCCGCCCAGAGACCAGCCTACTTACACATTTCCTGTAACTATGGCTCATTACTGCCCAAAACTCTGAGTCGGGGGGGTTAACGGAGCCATCTCTGTAGACAAACACACAGCGCGCTCTCTTCTGGAGTGAGAACTTAAGTCTGCTTGTCTTCAAGCCCCACGAGACCCCAGACCCAGCAGATGACCATTAGTGGCTGAGCTATAGCTATGGCGATGGACAGAATAAGAGTGTACTTCTATTGCACATGGCCAGAAGCAATTAGTGCTCTTCAAGAAGCGGGATTATGGGATGACAAACCAAACCTCATCAACCTGGGGTCCGTAGAGCAGACCCACAGGATCCGCAGGGATTTAGCGACATTAAAAATATTAAAGGGGACTCCCCCATTAGTAGCGAGAAAGAAATAGCAAAGCACACGCACCCCTGGTCACTATTTCTTAGTTTCCTGTGTGTTCACTCATTAGTGATTGGGGTCCCTAGCTCAGGTCTTCATTTTCGGGTCCTGGGGTTAACTAACATAACTTTCTATGTATCAGATTACAATGCATACACCTTGCCTGAGGATCACAACAAAATGTCATCAATGTATGCACCAAGGCCTGCAACAATGCTTTGGATGGCCAAGTAGTACAACTGGCCTGTATGTGTAGGCCCAACTCGCATCAAAACAGGCCGCTTGTTAATTCAGTGATTTACTCTCCGTCATCGTGGGCAAACGAGCATGTGAGCCGGCAGGACAGACCTCGGCACGTCCACAGACAGTTAACGCAGGTCTGTTCATGTGCATATAAAGCAAAATGCTGCTGGAAGCAAACTAAAGACAAGCTCAAAACATTAGCAGCTGTCGTTGCTCTCGAGGATGACGTGTTCATCTTCCTGTAAAAAAGAAAGATGCTTAACTCATTGGTTTAGTGTACAACCTAAACAATTGTCTCTACTTAGTTAGCAGGCAAGACTATTTCATTTAATCTTCTTTGTTAGAAACAGGGACTCTCAAAGAGCCAAATGGGAGAAAGGACACTTGGAAGAATGACAAACTCTTTCTTCATAAACACGCATATTTGTATTAAACGTAAATCTTGTCAACACCTGAAATAAAAAAAGCTCATTGATTTTGTTTATATAAAAAGGTGCATGAGTGTCAGGAATTGTTTGTGGAGCAAGTGCTCATCATCATCACTGGAAGGCTTAGTGAGTGGTGGTCTTTAAAAACACATGGCTGTCATTCAGTGCTGCGATCTGTCCTCCTCGTGTTCAAATTAATTCACCTGAGCACAGGCGCTTCAGCTTAAAATTCTGCCAATTCTGTAATGTAATCTACTCAGGGGATTACTCACTGACCCTGAGAACGCAAGCGAAGCTGAACGAATCTAGCATCTGAAGGAGAAAGGAGGAAATATGCTCTGCTGGCTGAGAGGTATTCACATACCTGGAAAAGACAACTGTCAGGCACATTGTTTTCTTTAACTGGCTGAACTCAGACAACCTTAGGCCTTACTGCATGCCGGTGAAGGTGTAAGGGATATAGAGAGACGGCAGGAGCGGGCAGATTCGAAGTTCTACCTTGCTCTTGTCTGTGCTGAGCTGCCGAAAGTGAAGTAGGCCCTCTTTAGTGGCATCACTGAAGACTTCAGAGGAGGAATCTCTCCTGGACCCGGAATCTTCCGAGGACCTGTCAGTCATCTTAACAGCAAGACGAGCACTTTTAGTAAACAACTCTTCGCCTGTCCGAACTCCTGTATGGTTACGAGTACATTGGGTCAATACTCACCTTTCTCAGACCTCTTAGTCCGGAAACGCTCTTAATGGACGACGCCCTAAAATGGGGATATTCCGAAGTTAAAGCTTTTAATAGCAAGGCTTGAATATCAGGTACTTTGATGGCGGTGGGAAACTAAGGCCAGAGATAACTGACCTTCTTCCTTCATCTCTATAGTTATCCAGGCCTTCATCACAGGACTTAGACCGCTCCGTCTTGGCATCAGAGTCCGACTCCAAAACGGTGAGGCGGAGAGACTCTGATGAAGCAGAATGGAAGGAGAGAAATGGGCTGGAAAGCTACGATGGTCTGGTCACAAGGAAGACTTGAAAAAGAGCAATACTAGGGGTCTCCTTGTCAGTGCAGAATTATACATTAAAGTTGCTTAGGGAAATATAAAGAGACACACTAGGGTTCAGTGTGACAGTGTTGGGGACTTATCTAAGCTGCAGCCATTGTTGTGTCACATTTGGGACTGTTTTATTGACCTGAGTCACTGGCTAAGAGCTAACCGTGGGGAAGGACAGGGTTAGCCACATACATTATGTGTACTTCTCACAGACTTTTACCATTCTGCACCCAGGATTCTTCCAGACATTCAGCTAAGAGGATTTCTCCAGACAGCATGGCAGCAAAATGAATAGACACAACTGGCACCAATAGCCTTTGGGCATTACCTTGGTCATGTGACAGCTGGCGGCGAATGATGGGGGTCGGGGAGGTAGGGCTGGGGGGGACCATCGTTATGGCTGGTGCTACGGATATGACAGAGGAAGCTGGAATGTGCGTCGTATCATGGTCGGCGCTTGGGCTGGATGGCTCATCTGGAACAATATTACAGACATGTTAGGAGGACTAGACCAGAAGGATTGGAGTAGAGTCAGGTGACTGCTCTTCACAGAGCAGCTTGTTTTCACACAGCAGTTCAGGGGAAGAGATGGTATATGATTTGGTGGGGTGCTAAAATTCATTAAGCTATAACTGTAAACCATCAACCCATAATTAAATGAAAATCAAAGCATTTTATTACCGTAACATATGGTGGTTTTGTGGAGTAATTCAATTCTGTCAGCATCTGCTTGTGTTAAAAACTTGCATGTGAGACTGAAGGAAGGCTCATTACTAGAGCCATAATTGAGAAATGCACAGAATGATTATGTTCAGAATATATTTAATGGAAATAAGCATTGCAGTCGTTTTCTATATTGTGTATACAGTTATTTTAACACTGTAATGGTATGACCAGTGGAACCCCCCTTATTTTTTTGGTTCATTCCATTGTTGTTGCTAGGAGAAGAAGGTGTTCTAAGCAAGAGCAATATGTCTGAATGAGACTGCGGTTTTTCATCATCATGATTTTTCTCTTAGGTGTGTTTGTTTAAAATATAAATCAAAGCAAAACATTTAAGGTGTCGGGTCAATTACTGCTATATGAACAAACTGATATTTGAAAACTGAATTTTGAAAGGTCTTTAGAAATAAAATATTGTAATATGATAGCCAACTTCCTCACTGCTGGTGTCTGAGGCGGGATGAGTTCCTCTGGTTTTCTAGTGGAGCATTAGTCATAACTCTTGTGCCTTCTGCAGTAGTTCAGCATCAGGTCAGCGTCTAACGTTTTACAGGCTGCCATGAAAGATGATACAGGCACCAGGCCTCAGAGCTTCACTGCAGAGTTAATATTGGGAAAAGCATCTTTTGGAAAGACAGCTGGGTCCTGTCCTCGAAACACGGAAGGCAATGTGACATTACGCTGTTTTTCATTGAATCACATCTGACGTCAACACGGTAAGACCTGGGACACTGACACACAGTAAAATTTACAACACGTAGGAAAACTTCACAGCAGTGTCAACGCACGATCCCAGACACTAAACAAAAACGCCGGAAACAATCCAGGGACGAGCGCTGCATCAGCGTTATGTTGACAAAACATCATAATGTGACACAGGCACAAATGAGCACGGATACATCTGAATCCTTAGCCACTCCCCAAAAAAAAACATTACAGTTTAACAAGGTTGCTTCACTTTAACGCTGTTACTCAAGTAAACTGCTAGACAGCCAGGCAGAGCTAAGTTGAGGATGCCAAAGAGCTACACTATCAAAAACATACATTTATACAAAGCAAACACGCAATACACTGCCAGAGCATTACATTACAAAGCCGTGTCCTGCGTCCTTGCTAAGAGGACCAGTTCTGGATGTTCGGGCAAGTGCTGAAGAGAAAAATGCGTTAAGCACTTGGGAAAATCGAGGGAGGGGAAAAAATAAAAAACTGGACAGCTACTAGGAAAATACACGGCATAGTCTTACAGGCAAGGTATTCAGGAAAGTGACAGCAGATTCCAGCAAACAAAGCTCAGTTTAACCATAAGCTCAAAAACAACACCTTAATCACCTGGCAAGAGAAACCCTGGTCACGAGAACAGTGTATGTTTTTTGTTTTTTTTTTTACACCTTTCAGCTGCCCTACAGTCACTCTCTCCACATCTAAATGCCCCCAGGGATAGGACGAGTGGGCTCACCCACCGACAGCCTCTTCCATGGGCTGGTACAGCCCCTCACAGTCGGTGCAGATGAAGCAGCCAGGGGAGCTATCCAGCCAGATCGCTGGGGTGGACCACCGCCAAGCTGGCCCGACGGCCGGCAGCAGGCACAGCCTCTCCACCAGCAGCATGGCCTCGATTCCCCAAGTGTGAGTGACACTACTGGGGTTATTCTGACCTCATCTGGGGGAAGGGGGGTTGGGGGCGGGACCTCTGTCAAACAAGCCCATTGATGCTGGCTTGCTGGGGCAAACAGAGGCCCGTTTTCTCCCGCGCACACGGACGCTGTGCTTGGAACCCCAGGCAACACCATTGTCTATTACTACCAGCTTTAGTCCGATGGTAAGAAATGTACACCCAATCTGGCCAGGTGTTTTTCAGCAGACAGCCGATCCTGCTTCAGCTGGGGCAGAGTCACAACGATCCGGAGTATGATTAATGACCAGGCTGTGTGTGAGTGTGAGTGTGAGTGCTACTGTTGCTAAAGTGTTTCAAAGATCTCCTCTCATATGTTTACAAGTTGTCGATGGAGAGCTGTTAGGCTGTCAGAAGCGAAGACTCCAGCTGCGGCCTATATAAAACAGCCAGTCCTAGAAATGTAACTGACTGTTAGACAGGTAAAGCTTATGGACAGACTGTCAGACGGTTAAAGCTTAGACTCCCATAACATTATTCAAAAGGACATTGGGGTGGGGGGGTGTGTTCCTGACCCATAGGTGACTCAGTGTCTAGACACGAGATGACTAGTGACGTCGGCTCCTGATATCTGTGCTCTCAGTAATCAGTGAAGATACCTTGAGACGGCAAATACCTGCCATGCCAGAGGAAACCAAACAATGAGTGGATGGGGCAATCTCTCTCTCTCTCTCTCTCTCTCACCTGATCCATTCACACACTCACTCTCTCACCTGCTCCGCTCGCTCGTTCCTTCTCTCTCCTGCTCCGCTCGTTCTCTCTCTCTCTCCTGCTCCACTCGCTCATTCCCCCTCTCTCTCCTGCTCCGCTCTCTCCCTCACCCACTCCACTCTCTCCCTCTCTTGCTCTGTTCTCTCTCTCTCTCTCCTTCACTTGCTCTGCTTTCTCTCTCTCTCCCTCCCTTGTCCTCTGCCTCTCTCCCCAGCTCTCTCTACCCCTCTTTCCCTCCCCCAGTCCCTCGTTCGTTCATGCGCTTGCCTGCTTGCTACAACTCATTCTCTCTCTCTCTCTCTCCCTCTCTCTCCCTCTCTCTCCCTCTCCCTCTCCCCTGACCACTTGATGCCCCAATGGCGCCATGCTGCCAATGTTACCACGAACATCCACGTGATGCTGCCCGGGGCCAGGAGCTACCATCTGGGTTCTATGACTTTAATTAGGCCAAGTCACATGACCTACAGCTCAATGAGAGGCATCTGCACCCATGACACTGGTGTGCCTACTATATACTTGTAGGTCGAATTCACAACCATCAATCTACCGGTACTGTTCATGTGATATGGTGATAATGAGCACGCAGAGATCTTCACGTCATACAAAACGCCTGAATGTACACATCCAAACTTCCATCTGTTCAACCACCCATCTATCCATCTGGAGTAATCAAATCATTAAGCCCAATAACCACTAAGCATCCTCCATTTTGGCTCACCAGAACCACAGACCCATGATGCCACGACAGTTTTTTCTAAGTAAATGAATGTTTTCTCTTATATTTACATTGTGTTCCCGATTTTGTTAGCTTTACCCTTCCAGGTAACAATTTCTCATCCCCCCCACCCCCATTCTGATGAGCACTTCCTGCACACACAATTGTCAGTAACAAGTGAACTATCCTTTACCTATGAATGGAATGGAGTCCAAGGAGTCACCGAGGCTGCTGGAGTGGGAAGCCTTGAGCTGCTCGCCCAAACGCTTCATGTGCACTTCACGGCGTGTGTCATTGGGCAGCCAACAGGTGGCGCTGGGAGCCAGCTCTCCATCTTGTTCGTTCACCGCCAGGATATACGACGGGTGGCGGAGTGGCTGGGAGGCGTGTGCGGTAGCTGGGGTCTTCTTCCTCAGGACCACAGTGTCTGCTGCTGGGGTCCTCTCTGCTTCTGCGGGGCTCTGCCCGTTGGGAGTGCCAGCAGGTCCGGGGTAGGCCCTAGCGCTTGTGGTCAGCTCCCGTAAGCTCTCTGCTCTCCTCCTCACCTCAGACAAGTGGCTGGCCAGGGGCACCATGTAGTTTTTCGGCGTGGAGGTCAGACCTGCTACAGAGCTGGTTACTGAGAGGCGTGAGGGCCTGGAAAATGGCAGGGCATGGGGGGTGCTGCGAAAGCCCCCAACACTGAGCCGACCATCAGAGCCATATGCGGCCAATGGCCGGTGGGCTTGACCCAGAGGCCGAGCCAATGGGGGCTGCCTGCCCACAGAGCCACTGTCACGACTCTGAGGGGACCCATCCTCGGACTCCACCCTGCCATACACCTGCCGATCCCCCAGTCGGCCCGACGTGGAGCCCAGGTAGTCACAGGACCGTGCTCGCGGCTTGGCCGGCCCCATGGGGGCTGAGGACAGGGCATCTTGGGAGGCACTGCGGGGCCAGTCCTTGGTGAGGGGTGGGCGTTCAGGGCCCCCCAAGCGATCCTGAGAGGCACTACGCGGGGGTGCCAGTGCAGTGCTCTGATAGGGCCGCTCGTGAGACGTACTCCTCCTGCGGATCTGCGAGACTCCAAGGGGGCGGGGCTTGTGATCTGACAGGCCCTGTGAGGCAGCTCGCAGGCTGTCCAGCCGCTCCTGGATGGTCCGGCAGCCAGACACGTACAAGCGCCTCGTGTCCACGTACTCCTTGTAGGTGGTGTAGTTACGCCAGTCTATGTTCTGGTGAGCGGCGGGGGAGGTGGAGGAAGAGGCGTGAGATGAGGGCGAGCAGCGATTGGAGATGACAGGGGAGGGGTCTGCCGTTGCTGTGGCAGAGGGCCAGGTGGTTGGCGTGTGTGAGTCAGGGAGGACCGGGGAAAGACTGGGAGTCCTGCTCCCCATAGGGAACACAGGTGGGTTCAGTGACCTGGAGGATGAGTGTTGCAGCTGTCCGCCAGCAGAGGGCGACATGGCAGGTGAAACCATGGGCCTCAGCCCGCCAGGAGTGGGAACTATGTCACTGCGTACCATCTGGGTTTGTGGGGGCGAGGGCGGAACACAGATCTCCACACGGTAGCCATGGTCTAGCTTGCTTCCAGTGGATGTCGTAGGCCAGGCCCCTCGAACTGCTTGCCCCGGGGTCCGAGGCGTCTCAGCCGATGGAGATGGATCAGGGCTCTGGGCCATCCCCGGGGGTTTACAGTCTATTCTCGGATAGCATATCGGTGGAGGTTCTGGGATATTCTGGGCATTGCCGCTGTAAGCTTCGTTCCCTTTAAGGTATGCGTCCTGAGAATAGGCCTGAGAAGAAGGGATACTGGAGTCAAACTGGGATCATGGACATGGAGATCACAGAGGACAAAAAATAAAATAAAAACACAGAAAAAAAAAAAAACAAACACACACACACACACACACACACACACACACACACACACACACGACATAAAAACAACCACACAAACAGCATGCGACACCAGTTTCGATTTAAATTACAACACGATTCACATGACCCCAACAAAACCAATGCAGGAAGTAGATGAGGCGACTGAGTGCGAATGCTAACATGCTAACAATGCGCGGGGTAAGAGAGAGGATGGAGGGGGAGTGGGGGACACTTCCTCAGTGACCCCTAGCAATTAATGGTGGCCTCATTTTATACTAACCCACCCCCACTAAGTCGCACCATACGAATTGTTCAAAATGTTGGGAATTGGTAAATTTTATACAAAACCACAAAAAAAAAAAGAGATGCACATAAAAATGTAAAAACATAATGGGTCATTTATCAAGACGGGGGGGGGGGGGGACAGATAACGATTACATGATTACAGCACAAGAGGGCCGGCTCACACCCACAGTTGGGGGGCTTTCTGCAGTAGTGGTGTCTAATCGCATTTTCCCCTCGTATCCTTGCTGCCCCCTCCCCGCCAGGCTCTCTCTCCCCCCTCTACATCAGAGCAGCTCCAAAGCGGTGCGGCCAAATGCCCGCACTCTTCAGACCAGCATGTTTCCCAGAAGGCATGTGAAGAACAGCACAGGCTCTACCATCACCGATACAATCTGGGTGCCATTTGAGAGCAGACACGGTCGCCCAGGAACAAATACCACAGGACCCGCGCAACATCCAGACCCGGGAAGACAGCTAGGAAGCGACGGGAAGCAGCCACATAAGCGACATGGGCAGTGGGGTGCGAGCGATCCACGCTCCTCCTTACCAGAGCCGTGATATCCCTGGAAAACTGCAGACAGATGGGCGGAGCGAGGGAGAGAGCAGTACAGATAGACAAACACCGAGAGGGGGGAAGAAAAAGAAACGAGTGAACAGAGCTGGCACACGTGAGGCTGGGAGAGGAGGAGACGCCGCAGAGAGCGGAGCAGCTGGCAGGGCTGGGGGGTCCGCATATCACCGTGGCGTGTGGAGAGAGAGTGGTAAGAAACACAGGCGACCGCCCACCTCCTGACACGAGTGCTGAACGTGAGGCGCCGCGGTACCTCCCCCACCTCCACTATTCATAATCACTGTCACAATCCAGCCCCCCCATTCAGGTGACAGAAGCCCTGTTGGTACGGCTTCCCTCTCCTCCCAACCTTCCCTAGTGACGACTTCTCTCCGTCTGCACATCCCCCCCAGTGCTGTAGGTACCACTTCAAAGACAGCTTCTTCCAGCTTGGCTCTCTCCTTTTCTTACCCCTGGATTCGTCTCCATAGCACAACTTGAGCTGATCTGTCAGAACTGCTCACATACTCAGAGACCTACTCTGAGTATGGCCACCACTATAAAGAAAGTGATGTTCTGGGAAACGCCGGGTCTAAACCCAGAGCTTCAGCCAGAAGTGGCCAAGAGAGGACGATGGGGGTAAACCAATGCTAGGCAGTGGATTCTGAGTCCAGGCACGTCATAGCTGGGACTGCGGTAACAGATTGCGTGATCTTGCTGTGTATCACTAAAATTAAACACAAAACACACCATCTCTATCTACAACGTTTAAAAATAAATAAAAAGAATGCCTTACCTTTCTGACTAAATAACAAGGGCACACTTCCCACACTCTGAAACAAGTCATCGTTCCCACATTCCCAAACATCACAGCCAATCCCAGACAAGAGCTCCTGAAGCTGGTCGAGCACCAGCAGAGCTATACATGGGATACGGCAAGTGAGCCTACCACCCTACTGTTACCCCTGGCTCCCCTCAAAAGCCTGGATGCGAGTCTGTCTGCCAGGGTGGGCGAGGGCATGGTTGGCCGTCTCGGGAGAGTCGCAGTAAGGGGTAGGCCAGTCCCAGGGCTGGCAGCAATCATTGGCTCACCTTCCATAACCAGAACCTTCAGGGAGAGGCAGATAAACCACTATGAAGGCCTGGTAACCCACTCAAGCTAGGTTAACTCTTTGGGTTTTTGTTGGACTTAAATGCCTGGTGATGGACCCCATGCCTAGCTCACAACAAAAGGTTTCACTGCAGAAGTCGAGAACACAAAGGGGGAAAGCCCAGAGGGATCAGACAGGCAGCGGTGCGCCCATGTGTGTCGGATCCGACCCGGCCCGTCCAGCACACTTTGGAAGGCAGGGGGTCTGCACTCTCTACGTGGCCCCAGGACAGAGAAATTTGGAACGGGCTGGCGGAGCGGGCAGGGGTTAGGAAAATCAGTTAAGGGGAGACAACTTCTTACAATGCAATTCAGTGCAAATTAAGCAGGAAAAGGTGTCCTATTTTATCACCTTGTAAAATAACAAAAAAGACAAACACCTGATAACTGCTAGCAACCAACAGCACTTAGGGCTGTTTTGTATTTTGACTAAGCAAAAATGTTAAAACTAAACAGAAACAAAACATCTGGGCCAAAACTTGTATGTGACAATTTATTTACTTCATCGGGATGTTGGTCATGTGAAAGTAATTTCAAATTTCAATACAATCTATGGGCAATTTTTGCCATCCTGCTATCATTACATAACCCTAATAACCGGTAACCACGGGCTGTGTTTACACAGCGAATGCTGGGCCTTGTCCTCAAACAGAAAGACAATTATGGTTTGTTCAACAGCCTGTTACCCATCAGAGCAAGAAAAGGAAAAAGACCCTCACAAGCCATAATAAATTCCAAACGTAACACCTTTGGTAGTCAGATTCCGCTTGTCGCTTTAATAAAAGACGCTAAAGTTTAATATGAATTGAATTACTGGAATACGTCCGCGGTACATCACATACAAGCTGGACGCCAACCCCCCCCCCCCCCACCCCCCCCCCCCCCCCCCCCCCCCCACACCACCACTAACACCCTCTCATTCGTTCATCTCCT
>JAACJT020000001.1:13993243-14009685 GCA_009936485.2 Gymnarchus niloticus
CAACCCCCGCACCCCCTCCCCCCCCCCGCCCCGACAAACTTGTGAAGACTTGACATTATTTACGAGGTTTAAATTTCAGATGAGAGGGTGAAGTAGGCAAAATGAGCTGTACATACCAGCTGCAGTATGTCTTCATCTTTGGGCATCACACAGAGCTCCAGAGATGTATCACTGAAACAGAGACGCCATGGTTAACGTCTCAAGCCATACAGAGAACACCCCCCCCAGGGTGCTGTGCCATGCCCCCACCTGCCCATGCGGTGTGATTTCATAGGTTAACATCCCAGCCACCCTCAGAACTGTGCGTTACCAGCTCTGACTCATAAAAAAAAAAAAAAAAACTTCTTTAAAAAACAGGGGCACAATTTAAAAGGAAACAGTGAATAAAAAAATGACGATAATGCATACAAGGAAAGATGAAGCAATAGAATGGGAATTAAAATCAAAGTGAGTCGAACAAATAAACAGCTGTGTTACCCAGGAGGAGGAATTCTCAGCACGGTAACATGTTAACAAGCCGATTAAAAATACATACAAGAGTAACAATTCCACTATAAGAAGTAGTACTCCTAGGAAGCTGACTGACATCTCACAGAATATACTACCCAAGGATTCCTGGGAAACCAAGAGAAGCCAGAAAGGGTGGGTGGAAGCTTCCTTCTTTTTCGTGAAAATACGACGAGATGTGAGAAAGCTCACAGTGTACAAATCCTGCTCTCTGCAGACTGTGCCTGCACTCACTCAGTTTTGAGAAAATCCGAGGACCAGGCACAGGCAGGCACGTTGCCCTGGATACATGCAGTCAGGCAGCAGGCAAGCACACAAGAAATGAGCCAATAATCACAGAAAATAACCAAAACCCATTCTGAGCTGGGTTTTCTCCCTTTGTGGTCACTTGGTTTTAAATAAAGTCTCCCAGAATGGACTTTGCTGGAATAGATATCAAGATGGTGGCAAATTCAAGTTTAAATTTCAACATTTATTTCAGTGTCATGTAAAAACTCCAGCTGGGGATTTCCAGACAGCACACCTTGGGGGCCTTACCTGTTCTGAATCAGGGCTATCACCTGGGAGTAGGTCTTCCCGATGATGCTCTCCCCGTTCACCTTGACGATGCGGTCCCCTATGAGAGGAGAGAGGCAAGAATTCAACGTGCCGGGCCGTGGGAAGTGAACAAGCTAACCGCCTCTGGAGGGCCGGCTTCCCCGACCCCAAGCTGGTTTCCAGCTTATCTGCATGCTATGCCATGCTGTGAGCGGTGTGGGGGGGTGCTTTTCAAATTTTCTTTTGGATCTTGTGGGGGGGGTTCTGAGATACTGATCTTGTACTGCCGCCCCTGCCCCGGAAACTCAAGGGGGAAGCAGAAACCCGAGGGAGTTAATAGTGGGAAGATAATGAGAAAATCGTCCGCCACCTCCTCCCGCCACACCAGACTGTTTCATAGATGACACAAAACATCAGACATTTTTAACTTGTTACTCAGCCTGAAAAGGCTGCCGCTCTCTCTCCTGTCATGCAAAAAATGAAAATAAACAGACGATGTTTGCTTTAACTCAGTAATTCGGCTATAAACTAATACTCCAAAACTGTCAGAAAATAAGTCCTTAGTAATATCAAAGGCTGTCCACAGATCACCAACGGGACAGCAGTCACGCCCCCATCACATGACTCAAGCCAGCCATACCAGTGCAGAGTCCAGCTCCGTGGGCAGGGCCCCCTTCCTTCACCTGCTTCACGAAGATCGTGTCCATGGGTTCTAGCCTGTTCCGCTGTCTCCCTGGCAACGAGAGCGGCACAGCAGATCAGCTCAGTGCTTGGTTCTGCCAGGAGGATTCCTCCGTGAGTGAGGCTCTCACTGACTCTGGAAGGCCCCAAGTCACAGCTACTGGCTCATTCAGAGAAGCACTTTGTGGGGAAATCCCCTTTCTGAAAACATATCCTATAAATGGTTTCCACACTTCCCGTTAAGTATGAGGGAAAAACAAAGATGAATGAATCGGCGCCACCCGACAACTAAACATTCTACACAAACGTGTGTCTGTGTGTGTACACGCACGTACCATATTTATATTACATCGTGGGGACAAAAAAAATAAATAAATAAAACCTGACATTGTTACCCCACAAGGGAAAATTCAATTTTATAAAACTGAATGCAATCAAAAGAGCCAACAGTCTTGTATTCTGTTGGGTAACTTATGGTTAAGGTTAGGGCTGGGTAAGGGTTGTCATAGTTAGGATTAGGGTTAAGCTCATAGAAATGAATGGAAGGTCCCCACAAGGTTAGAAATACAAACGTACGTGTGTGTGTGTGTGTGTGTGTGTGTGTGAGTGAGAGAGTGAGTGAGAGAGAACTAGGCCCCACTGAATCCAAGCATCCATCAAGAGGCTCTCAGTTTTGTGAATGGGGGGGGGAGGGGGACTTTAGAGTGAATACGTGCCTAAATGGCTAGAACTAATGACCATAGCGCTGATCTGGTACAGAACCCAAGTGACTGCAATACTGACCAAGGTGTTTATTGACATGGGACAAAGAGACCCCCAGAAGGAAAGGCTAATAACCAGTAACAGGGCACTGAGGGCTATGGATACAGGAGGATGGTCCAGCTGCAGCAGCCCAGACCCCTGCAGTCACTGAGAAGCAGAAATGGATTTTCCAAATGCAGAGGAGCTAAATAAGCTGCTATGAGACAATGTCAGCTAAAAGACAGCACAGCCACACGTACACAAAGGTAAACAAGGAGCAAGAGCCACAGCAAGCAAGAGCACATGTGACATGTATGCGCTGCACCCTGCCCCAACGTGCAGGGTACAAGAGGAGGGGCCATCAGGTCAGCATGGAGAACACTGGCTGCCAAAAGAAAGACACAGTTCACCCCCAGCGGTAAACATTCCATCGCACCTTCCATGACTGGGATGGAGAACTGTGAGTTTGTTCATACTAATCATGCCGAAAGCCATATCTAATAATGCTAAATGTGCACCTGAGTGCCTGAAATCTCAGACAAATGCTTGAAATGTAGATATACACATATATATACATATTTTTTTTATTACATTCTGGATGACTTAGTCCTCTGACATGGTTGCCAAGGTAACACACAGACTGGGCTGTGAGAGGAGAGAAGCAGGGCTGGCACAACTCACACACACAGTCACACGTGCTGCACACACGTGGCGTTACACAACAACGCATCACCCAAAAGGGGAGTTGATGCTCCACCGCCCCTAGTGGTGGATACAGGCTATTACACTACTTCATTACAAAGGGTCTCAAGATGTGAGCTCCTGGATCACAGCCACGTCCTCAGGTTTCAGAAAAAATCTGAAAGTGTCTGAATAACAAAAGCCCAAAACAGAGCAGAGAAAACCACAGTTAGTTCTTATTAACAGCAAAAATTAAGGTTTCTGCAGACATTTCACTCAAAACTCTGCTGCTAAACTCACTGATTATTGAAGTGCAAAAATGCATATACAAGTGGGTGAAGCAAAAGTATTTTCTAAGACCAAAAATTTTTCATGTAACAATGAAATCATACAAATTCAAGCGGACATATTTTTGTGGCTCCACTCCAACGCCCTGAAACATTCGTGCCTTTCGATTTGTCCTACCTTCTTAATAGACAGGGTTCTGCAGTTCATACAGCCGCCTATAGGGGATACCAAAGCGCAACACAACACGTATCTCAAATGATTAACTCGTTCAAACTCAAACTCTAAACTGATCTGTTAAATACACAACGGACTGCTAATATGATGATTTTAGGTTTCGGAATATGTTACAGCTCAGCATCATGTGAAATCAGTGTGAAATCATTAACTAATATCCCACCTGAGACAGGTACTGGTCTTAAAACTAAGATACTGAAAATAAAACATTTACTGCACACCATTTTACTTTAGATTTTTCTGCATAAATACTTTGTCAGTTGAACATATCTATTAACCCATTTTGTTTTAACAGTCAATGAGAAGGTGACTTAAACTTGTGGACCTCTGAACTCGCTTTGGGTATCAGGGTAAATCCACAAACCTCACGCTTTGAAGGTTGACTCTGTCTACACCTGCCTGATAAAGAACACACACCATGTGAGCCTGCGTTCCATCAATCCAACAGTTCGATGACACACAATCACTGCCGGACTAAACTCCACCTGCTACGATGCCACCTCTTACTGAAAATGAGGAAATACATGCACCCTCAGGGATTTTCCAGACATCTCTAATATTTAAGCACCGTTATGACACCACGGTTATCCCCCCAACACCTCTGTAGGAGGAAGGCGCAAGGCTAAATTCCTTAACACCAAAGGAAAAGGGTATTTGCATAAAACAAACCCAATAAGGCTGTTCACACCATTGTCCACTAGAGGGCAGGCTGGCAGCCAAGAGGCCTTCCACAGGCAGGAGTCCTTGAATAAACATGCTGTACACCCCAGCTCCTCACGCATGATAATCACTGTGCCTTTTATCTCCATGGATACAGGCACATGTCTGAGTCTCTCATTTGACTGGGTAATATTTTCCCCTCTGTAAATGAGGGCAAACGGAAACAGACTTTTCAAGAGATTGATGGAGAGGGCAGAAAAAAACCCCAACTATTTCTGAAGTTTTGGAGGGAACAAATAATGCTCTGTTCCCCACAATTGCAGATGCTCCGCCAACGTGGAACCCCCTCGAAGGGGCAGCTGGCCAGAGCCCGAGTTATGCCACCAGTATTGTTAAAAGTCCAAAGGGGCAGAACAGAGGACTTCAGGCACGCAGGACAGAGTGTGACCATCCAGCGTGGCTCACTGAACTATCAGACAAGCGAACGCACTGACCAACACCCTGGTGATGGGCTCCTTGCTCATTTTCATCTAACCACGTTCAACAGTAAATTTGCACTACTGTCGAATTACTGAAAGCCTAGGCTACTCTATTGACCGGATGGTCGACCGTCAAGACCAGGTTGTTACTGTGTTCAGGCCACACGTCAACCACTGCTGTCAGACAGAGAAGCCTGTTATTTAAATGGGTTTTCTGATTGTACAACAACCACATGCAGACCACGTGAACCATACCGACAGAATCCCAGAATGCACTGCTCCATAGACAGTTTCAGGGTAGGTACTGAGAAACAGCCCGGGGAAGGCTACAATCATTATTCTAAGAGAGAAATCTACTACACCAAATGCCTTAAGCAACTAAGCTGGACTAACACTAAGACAGCCTTCAGCCAGGCTATGCTAAAATCAGTTAGCATGCAGCAGTTACACCAGCTTTTTAGCAATGCAATACTACTTGGAGAACTCGTCTGAGTCTCTCACGTGTGCCGTCCGGCGACATCGTTGGCCATGTTTCCACGGCCAGGCAGTTTGTGTGGGCTGAGGCGTGTGTGTTGTTTTGCCTTTGATAATGTTATTCCACCAGGCCGGGCTGGCCCAAGCGCTGCCCACGCATTTTATGGGCCGGGCCGTTACACAACAGGCAACATTCCTTCACGTTTTTTCCTTTCTCCCCCCAGCCTCCTGTGTTCCAAGTGTCATAAACTGTACGCTATTCTCCATTCACCCTTTCAGCTAAGGGCTTTTTGCCTTAAGTGAGGTGGACCGGCTCTGAAGACCGACAGCAGTTATTAGCGGGGGACCTGAAGCTATACTGGCAAGGCCACACATCAGGTACCTTAACCACCATGCCACCTGCTGTTATAGACCTCACTTCGCCCAATCCCATCTGTTCAGTGCTTCCAAGACCAGCAGATATGGTCAGTCTGGCAGCTGTAAGACCTTCACAAATACATGCGTGTCACACATTTGGCGGCACGGCACTGTCTGCCAGGCCCAAGTCCACACGGCCCATTCTCCAGGAACAGGATGTTCCAATGGCTGTGCATTGGCACAGGTTGCCTACGTCCGTGTGACTTCATCTGCGGCCGAGCTGGCACCGAGGTCTCGGTGTCCACCAGTGCCTACTAATCGCCCGCCTCCTGTCACCAAGGCAAAATGGCAAAAACCCATTGCTACTAAATCTTGTGATCCCCCAACTAGCATGAGAAATCTGACATGGAATTACAAGCGTAGAACTACGTATTTCAGAACTCTGGCTGAGGGTGAAAAGAGGGGAGAAAGGAAGGGTTGCATGATTAAAAGAATGAATGAACAAACGAATACGGAAGCAAGGCACCTCCACAGGGCCTCCAAGCCACCTTGGGCCACCAGCTCCCTCGTGCTGCACCTGACTAAGTGTGCTCGAAACAATCCATTCATGAGACCCCACTAGAGGGCAAAGGTCTGTGTTTACAGGTCGAACTCTTTTGAGAAGCAAGTTTAAAAGCAAATAAACAGAAAATATATGCGTGAGACTCCCCCCTTAAAAACACAGCTCACTGGGGCGAATGGGACCCAGCTCTGTGTGGAAAGGGGATTCTGTGCTGTCCCCAGGGGCCTGATGGGGAATTTCTGTTGTGGTTCTGATTATTTCCTCCTTTGGAGAACAAAACCTTGGATCTGCAGATCTCCAGCAGGGAATTCCACTCAGAACAAAAACAAATATTTAAACAGATGTGGAAGATGTGGATTTTATATATACATTTTTTTTTTTTTTTAACCAAAAGCTCAACTGTCAAAGTACAGCACATTTCTCAGCACTCCCCCCCCCCAATCCGTGGGAGGGAGAGGGCAAAAGTTTGAAACTCGGATGTTTGGTCTGTGTCAGCCAGCCAACCTGTTGCAGACACACGGAGCGACACGTGAGTAAAGGTGGGGGGGTGGGGAGTGTCTGAGGGGGGTCAGTCATGTAACACATACACCCACCATTCCTGGGAGGGATTCCCAAATCCATGCAGGATCAGGCTTTTTGTCAGCCACCCACTTCCCAGATTGGCGAGGCCCCAGTTCCTGTCACATCCAGCATACCCCAACACTCACAAACCATGAGAGCCAGTTCTGGTACCACCAGGGTCAAGGGTTAGGGGTACACCGACTGGGGACCCTTACCTCTGCCGCTGTTGTCTTCATCCTGGTGGAAAAGGAGAGAGAGAGAGAGAGTTACTTGTGACAGGTGTATTGTAGATCTGAACTGCTTCTGCCAGAAATGTGGTTCTACTCAACAATAGGAATATGGACGCTCACAGAAAGGGACATCTACTGAACATATTAAAAGCACTCTGACTTGAGAAACAGCACATCCCCGTGAAACAAGCATCCGTAAATGCACACGGGTCCTAATCTGCGTGTTTCCACTTCCCTAAAGACCCTGCTGCCTCGGACATCTCCGATGACCGCGGTGTAGTTTCCTCCCTCGCACGGCTACACACAAGTGAGTGCCTTCCAAGAAGCCATTAGACATTGTCGGGCCTCAGAGAGATTTCAAAATACTGCGTGGAGATTCAGACCAGTGGCTCTAGCTAACTAAAATAGAGAATCACACGCTGCTAAATCACAACTGCAGCAGCGTGACAATAAACACAGGTTTAAAGGCGGTTCACTCAAGAAAACCACAAATGACTTACTAAACGTGAGAAGCACGGATACAGCTCATTACTAAGACATTCTGTCAGTGTTTATTTTCGTTATTGTTTTTATTTGACATATGCAAGGCAAACAGAAGATAGCAGGGAAATAAAATACACAGAAATTTGATGGCAAGACAAAGATAAAAGCAGAATTTTCATCACCCAGCTCACTAATCGCCATCAGTATCGCAGCACATCTCGGCGTTATTATAAAGCCACAGAGAAGTGATGAGGACCAGAGTTCAAACGGAGACTATGGTGTAGGACTGTATGGCCGTGGAGGTCATATTTGGAATACAGTTGTGACAAGCCTGAACACAGACCCTGGGCCTGGATGTAGCAAATGCAGATATTTGACTCTCGTCGAAGCAGCTTGCCTATCTGGCTAATCAATAGATATAAAGAGATGATTAACCCCCACATCCCAAACATGATGCATGACTCCATGTGTGGGAGGTGATTTCTGACAGCAGTTCTGCACACTTGCGGTGCATTATGGCAATGTCTAACCCTAAATCGAGATCATAACGTGCATCTCAAAATGTATTTTAATTCCTCTTGTCAGTCAAGTACATTGAGCATCTACCGTCCTACACCAGCTGTGCAAACATTGCAGCTTGTGCATTTTATTGAAACGTTTCCCTGACTTGGCCTGGTTAACCTTTGGAGTAATCCAGAACTTATGACATGGCCCATGTCTTCCATGGTGGAATCGGTGATAACACTGCACTTGTGGAAGGAGGACGCCACTTCTGTCATCCTTGGCACACTGGCTATGGTGTTTCTCACGCTGAAAACGTTTTACGTACTACTAATGGCACCCAAAGCATCACAGGCTGGTACGCCTCGGATGGCTGCGTTTTGTGCCTGTCACCGCTTCGACCACACACACAGCTGGCGTAAGCCTCAGAGCTGAGTGCATGGCAATGAAGAAGGGAATACAGAGAGACAAGAAAAGATAGAATACGCGAGAGCATGTGAGATTTCAAACCCCCTTCCTGAAAACATGACCAGTCTATGACAACGCTGGGGGCAAAAAGATTTTCTGGGTGCCAAAGACACAGCAGCGTGACCTGTCACTTATGAAGGCTCCTTGGTGCCAGCAGTAGCCTGTCTCTAAACAGTCAGCCCAAAAGCTGCCACCTTCTGCTGTGTTAGGCTTGGAGGGAGGGGGCTCACCTTGAAGGAGGACTGCACAGCAGACTCGGGGGGGTAGACTATGAAATGGCGCAGCGTGAACCCGAAACCCTGAGAGGTGCGCCGCAGCCGCAGCGTCTTCGGCCCCGGCCACGAGAAGGGCAGCTCCTCGCTGGGTGACGGCTCTCCGCTCTGCTCAGGCGCATCCTTCCGCTTGGCCTGTAGGGGGCAATAAGAGGAGCATCAAAGGCAGCACTCAGACTTAATACTGGTTTCACTTTGCCAACAGCCTCTTCCCACAGAGCTTTTTCAGAAGTGCCTCTTACTCGCACTGCCACCTCAGTCATCATCATCATCATAACAGGATTCAAAACTTTTATAGGACTCTGCACTCATTCATACAGAGTCATGAGTTTATTTCCTGAACGTGTCAGTGCAGCCAGTCCAAGCTTCCCTTAGTGTGTGATCTTCCTGGGACGTGTTGCAGGCTCCCTGGAAAGCTGTTCTGGAAGATGGATGGCTGATTTAAAATTCACAGTTCAGTAGGAGCTGAACACCGCTACTAATTCACCTGCAGTCTTGTTTTTTACCGCTGTGTGTGAATGGGTCACTCACGTCTTCACCATGGCACGTGAAAAAGTCTCAAACTGGATCTGTAATCGCAGCCAGCTTCGACTGGCCTTGGCGTATTGGTACACAGGCAGGTGATACAGATGTCACACTGTGGCCTAAAGAATGCCCACAACACCACAGGGGCGGCGATATTGGCCATACTAAGACCACGTGGGGCTATCAGAACCAGTTACACCCATCACATCGTTTTGTGACAAAAACACAGTTGCACCCCCCTCTTCCCCAAAGCCAACCCCTCAGTCTGTACTAATCCCAAGTAAAGTCCGTTTTTCCCATTCCGTGGCAGCCTACAAAACCTCCGGAGACAGGGCTGGGATCACAAAAGGAGAATGATCTCATCGTTCTGACCTGGGATTCCAACAACGCAAAGCCGGGGCTTGTTACTAAGGAGGAAACACTGAGTCAAATGGCAGGGGGAGAGAATCGGCCTTCAGGAAAAACACCCAATTAAACATTTCGAACTGACTGTCCAACACATGCAAGGGCTCTCGTACATATTCACGCATGTGTTCCGCAACTTCGAGTCCATAATGCTCTGCGGTTGTGGAAAGTTTAATGAGGTCAGACTGTGCCTCTAGAATATTCTCCTTCTCCATGACTCACTGAATCCGATCTGCTTCTAAATTTAATGCTGTAAATCATAAAGCGTGAAAAAACCTGCCTCAGACACCTTTATCTTGCACTACTCCTGAAAGTAGAGACTCCCCAACGAGTGGAACGTTCCGATGAACAGTTAATACACAGATCAGCACTACCAAGTGAGCAAGAAAAAAGAACAACCGATTTACAAGCAGCAAACTAAGGACCTGTGACTGTAAATGAATACACTCGTAAGAGGGAGCATTTTTACAGCTCGATAATTCCTGACTGTACCTTTCAGAGATGTGCGCTTCTCGCTGACGTGCGAAACTCATGTAGAACTTGATTAGATGACAACAGACTGGCCAGTCTCTCTAGTCCACTTCACTGGGATGCACTGGTTCACTGGTTGACTTCAGCATAACCGACAACACCGCTATTTTCAAATCAAGCACCGAATAAACAGGAAACCCGGCGCTACATTTCATGACCAGCACATACTCAATTTTCAAAACCAAATTTTCACAAGGGTTTGCCCTGCCAACACCCCCCGTTCATGCAAAATCCCAAAAAGCTGGGTGACGGCTGACACGTCTTCCAAACAGCAGGAATGTGCTGAACGCTGCGTCCTCAGAGCAGCGGGAAAGCCAGCACTCTCCGTCTTGCCATCTCTGGAGCATTATAAAACGGAACAAAACAGTGAATGTGGTCAAACTGAAGGCTACTCAAACCCACCATCCCTGCGTCACCAGGCAGGACAGAGCCACACATCCATCGCCAATACCTTATACATTGTTTAATCTCACAACACAGCCCGGCTCACACAGGGAATCTCAAACACGGAATAACATGACGACACGGCGTTCCGGGAAGCCTGTCTCACATTCCCACCAAAGTCATCTTACCCCAGATCGATCAACATTTCCCTCGCATGCCTGTCTCCGTGCAACTCCAACAACTCCACCTCGGTACTTCCACTCCAGCTCTATGGTGACACGCCTCAAGAGCCGAAGCCAGCAGGATTCGAACAAACAGCCATCCGGTCCTGCCGGCTGGGCCCACGGACCGCCCTCTGCGTGGGGGCCACAGCCAGCCTCGGGCAGGGCCACGGTCCGCCGGGCCAGCATGGCGCTCCTCCAGAACGGCCGAGAGAGGGACGCAGACATGCTGGTTTTTTTTATTCCCGCCTCTCGCAGTCAGCTGCTCTCTGCTGACTCCCACGACCACATGCCTGTGCTAGAGGAGAGGCCAAGCGGACTCGCGTCATGCTACCGCTATGGCAACCGCGCACACACAGAGGCGTGTGAACGTGCGTGCAAAAACATCTGGGTGCACTTTGGGGAAAAAAAGTGGCAGGATGACACTACAACCCGTGTGCGCGTGTGTGTGTGTGTGTGTGTGTGTGGTCTCTCCCTCTCCAGACTGAATCGGCATCTGTTGCTGACAGATCAGTTACGACCTCCTGACCTGCTTGCCACACCCACAACCTGCCCCCCTGACTCCACCCCCTGCCCATTCCTCATCAACATTGGTTAAGCTCTGTAGAAATTCCTCACGCGGCACATTCTAGCAGTGGAGGGACAAACGCGACACAGACTCGCCATCTGGGATGGGGAGGCACGGAAATAGTTGGGATTCAAAATAGACTCGGAAATGCCTAAACGGCGCTAATTTTGTGCCCACTTCGCCCACCAGATTCCTACGGCTATTTCGGTGCAGTTTTGACTGCGTTACATCCGCCTGCCCCCCCCCCCCCCAACCCGGCTGTTATATAAGAGGCATGCCAGCAATGTGTGGCTCTTCAAAGGCCCCACGGTAAACTAAATCCCACGGGGATCGGAACGCCTTAGCGACATGCTCACGGAAGGGGAAAAACAATGGGAACGCGGACACAGAAAGGTGATGCTCCCCATTTTCGGTGAAGGATGATACAGCCCAGAACAAGTGCCCATTCCCAGTGCAGCTTCTGAATGCCGAGAGCACGTGTCCCACCCTTACCCAGCCGGTCCACACTTAAACCTGACGTGAAAAGTCTTTCTGATCTCGTCTGTAGAAAACAGAACCATCCTGTTTAAACACGCGGACTTCAGAGTCATGGCAACACAGGTGGTTCCACAGAACAGCCTTAGCCTGGGCACCCATCCATCTATGGGAAGCTCATCCAGGACCAAAGCCCTTTCTCAAGTCTTCCAACGGTCTTTGGCTGTTGTCATGGACACCCAAACCATTCCCGGTTCACTTCTTGGCTGCGAGCCAATGCAGCCTGACACAAGTCCCTTTTGGCTTTAAAAGAACAGAAACCTCTCAGTCGTCCCAATCAAAGCCCCCCCCCCCAGGGAGTCCGTCTCTGTCCATGTCCATAGTTGCAAGGTAAGGCACAGACCCGTAGAGCCCCCAGTCTAACCCTCAATCAATGCAGTTAAACAATCGCAGGTCAATCAGCCCGTACCTACCATGCTTAGAAGGAACCACAACTTTTATAATGACTATAAGCAAAAACACAGCCAAAAAGGTAGAGGATTGATAGAGGTGAGCTCAGCATACCAGACACTGAGACGGAATTACGTTCCATAAATTGCCTCAGAAAGAAACCAAGCTCGAAATGCCAGTAAGCAGTCAAAGTCAAGCTCACTCACTGCCATGGCAAGCGGTCTCTGAGGTGATCAATGCATTGAGCCAAGAGAAAGTGATTAACGCAGTGGCTTTAACTAGGTTTGAAGACGCTGATTCTCATCACCGGAAAAAGGCCGTGCCTTCTCATCAGAAACTTCGGACGTCTAACAGAATCTGCCAGAGGGCTGGATGAGTAGATTTATCCATTTATTAGTGATGACACATTAACCAGGGGTGCTGCCACCATCATGAAACCGCGAAGTTGGCCCAGTTCCGCACCTGAGCCCTGTGGAGTATGACGGATCCAATCCAAAAGCTCTAACGGGTCCAATATCCAGCCTGCCGTCAAACCAACAACAGCCTAAGGGAGAATAGCCAGCCTCTGGAGACACCAAAACTCCTCACCTGGACCTAAGGCTTATCGGCATGAAAACAACATTCCAAAATGATCAGGCATTTTGTCCATACCGACATCACAGCTCTGTCGTTCCATGGAATGATGGGAGGTTAGAGATTCAGAGGGAGACCACCAAGGGAACTGAAGACTAGGGGCCAGCCAAGGAAGAGCGGAGACCAGGACCCAGCAGTTATGGAAAAGGGGAGCTCAGAAGACCCCCCCAAATGGACACATCCAACCACTAACATCACTCACTGCCTTCGGCAGCTGCACTTGCAGGCTGATTGGGAAAATTCACGCATTTTGGACACCAAGGCCTCAAAGGCAGTGAGGCTGCAATAAAATGAAAAAGGAAACATTCTAAAAGGTCCACTGATGTATGATACAGACAGAGGCACACACACACACACACACACACACACACACACACCCTTCTACCGGTCATCAGGAAAGTTCCCAGCATGCAAGCGTTCCATATGACCGCCATACAGAGCATATTGCTGCCATACACAAATAAAGCCATGACTTAATGGATTCCTGAAAGCCTGCCCCACCCACACAGAGGGAAGCGAGAGCGAGGCCTGTACTCAGAAGGCAACAAGAGCTGCTGGTCAGATGGAGGGGGGTGCACACGTGTCCACTCCACACACATGCCTGACAGATCTGTCATGACTGCCAGCACTCTGTGGTATGCGGACACACCCGGCACGTCCTCACACCCCCATCGCCACCATCTGTGATTGAGTCCCTCCATCCAGTAAGGACATTATTTCAAATATGGAAAAAAAAAAAAAGAGATAACAAAGACCCAAATATTTCATTTTTTACACTCATATTGAAACATTTTCCTATTAAAAATAAACTGAATTTTCTGTCGACTGAGCAGAGGCCTACAAAATGAAGATTTTTAAGATTCCTCCGGATGCCACGTTTCTCTTGGAGATGGGAACGCCTCTCTCCCCCGCCCCGCACTCCCGGCTCGGAAACGGCACGTGTCCTGTGGCTGCAACCGCAACTATTTCTGTGCCTTGGTAAAATATTCAACATGATGTCTCCAAGCACTCAAGGTGTCCTGCGGACTCTTCCTTGGCAGTAAATCTGCCCGACGCACATTAACAGAACGCTCAATGGTGGAAATGAGCGGTCTCAGTGGGATGGATGGATTCAGGAGGATCCTCACTAGTTCAGCTGGTGGACCAGTAAGAGTTCTTATCTAACTCCAACACAGATGCTATGGACCTCAAACACCACCGTGAAGGCAAGCCGTGTCCAAGCCATTGCCCCACATCGCACAACAGCCACCTAAAGGTTATTACTCCAGCTATTTGGTAAAAAGATGGAGGCTGGCCTCTTTGCCGGTAGGCGAATGGAACAGCCGGACCACTGCTTGCATTTCGCTGGGTGAAATGCCTTCCAGTTTTTTCCATTAGGCATCACATGAAATCCCAGGCAGAGATGGAAGATCTGAAGCTTGCTGAGAGTGGCTTGAGCCATCAGTAAGGGTGGAGGGCTCTTTAAAAAAAAAAAAAAGAAAAAAATAGATGGGTCATAAATTAGGCAAAGTTCAAGAGAGAGTGAGGGGGAAAATTCGATAATTTAAGTACAAGCACAGTCACTGAGTCACTTTGTAAAGCTTACGGCATCTGTGGTCCGAATTGCTGCTATGGAGATGGAGTGGCTTTGGTGTTTTTCCACGTAAACATCACCCCCGCCACATCTCCACCGATCGGTGGATGCCCCAAACACCTTCCAGACAATCCACTGTACCCCCCCCCCCCATCCTTGGTCTCCATGGAAACAAGGTTCACTTTCAATGTACCGCCTGTGACATCAAGCTCACGCCCTGCAGAGACCCACTAAAGAACAAAATGCTCACAAGGCTGGGACCGATGTGACGTTGATGGGAGGTGGGGTGGGGGGCAGCCACTCCATGCTGCACTGGGGCTGCAAGCCAGATCAGCAAAGCACCCGAAGAGCAGCCTGCATGTATTGCTTTGTCCAGGAAGCATTACTTGCGACTGGTCTGGGAATGGGCATGCAAAGCTACACCCAGGAACTGGTGATGCAGCATTACTCTTCTTGGATGTGAGTGAGAACCTGGCCATCATGGAGCTAATGCTGCCCTCATCCCCATCAAGGTCTCCTCAAAGAGTAAAAATCAGAGTGTCACGTAACCGGGACAAAGGCCCAAACAAAAATGTGGCTCTTTTCAGGAGAAGTGTAGGAACAGCTCAGCGCTCTGTCCGACAAGCTACTCGTACACAACTGCTCGCTCCCAGCCTGCACTTGATACCCCACCTGCCCCGGGAAGAGTATGAGGTGGTTTAGCTGCAATTGCCAACTGTTCAGGAGTGTCAGTAAAGAGGTTTCCGTGCACAGTTTTGTTTTAGGCTGGAGTTTTCTCTCACCCCCTACTAAACCTCAACCAGGTAAGCCATTCCCACTTTCATGCCGACTTACCAGGGGAAGTGCCTCAGCCCTGACCCAGACAACCAGGCCCGCTCCCTGAGACGTACTACAAGGACCAACCTCCAAGTGCTTAGGCTCTGCTTTCGTGAGCTGAAATGAGCAGGCAAGAAGACCGTCATTCGGGGGTCGTCCAGTGTGTTTCTCCTCCATCAGGAGAATGGACGCCAGACTCGCCAAGTATCCGAGGGACAAGAGGCCCATTTAAGAAACACCATCCAGGGCCTTGAGTTCATAAATACTAGGATGACATTAACAAGTAGGAACGCAGATGGCAGATGAGTCTATGTACACATGTTAGAGGCCCTGAAGAAACCGGTGAGGGTCCCTGCTTATAGGGGGACAAATTCACACCACTTGTTAAAAGTTACTGGAATTACACAAAGCCAAATTAAAAAACACCCCCTTTAAAAGATGCTCTGCAATGAGAACAAATTTCACATTTGTTCAAACAAAGCAAATGTCTCATCGCGTGCTGTAAAACCCGAGATTTAAGAGTTGACGAGGACGTGAAGAAGCCGTTCTGGAGAAATGAGCAAATTTTCAAAGCAGGCCTGACGCTTTCCAGGGGTACGGCCGGCCGATCGGCAAAGACTTCAGAGGGAAGGACACTCCAGGAGGCGGACGGAAGCTCGGGCCGAGAAGAAGCGGGGCAGCTTTCCTGCAAAGGGGCCCAGGGACAGGTGGCAGACCCAAGCAAGCTCCCGTGGACCGATGCCAATCAGCGGATCAGCGGGTCACAGTTTGGCCCGGTGCACTGAGACATCGCACAAGCACGGCGAAGCATGAAGGCTCAAAGATCAGAGTGGGGGGGGTGGCGCACCAGCCAACAATTAGACGAGGAGCCATTCTTGTGTAATCTAGAGGAAAGCGGTCATGTTGGACAAGTGTATGGCAGAGATGAGGACCATCACAGCAACCGGATGGACTCTTTTCACACGAGTGCGATCCATGGATGGCAGCCTGACAGTAACGATGTTTTGAGCAAGACGATACGCTGGCCCCGCCCCCCACCTCCACAAGAGGACAGTCAATGAGACTTCAAACGATCCTCCACCCCCCCCCCCCCCCCCCCCCCCCCACTTATGTCATTAGGTCGGGTAAGAACACGGTGTACGGTGG
>JAACJT020000001.1:14009785-14051558 GCA_009936485.2 Gymnarchus niloticus
CTTGGGAAAATAACTGAAAAACTTTTCAAAATCAGAAATTTTTATTTATTCTCGTTATTCACATGTTCTTTAACCACGGCGGTATCATGACTTGCAATATAGGTGGGGGGGGGGGGGGGGGGGGGGCATGGGGTAGTGTCTCGTTGGGGGGGGGTTCACATCATCTCACAGTGACCATAAAATAAAATTTAAAAAAAATACATAGCCAAACACAAGGTCTGAAACAGACTAAAGGCAGCTGCAGTGATTCATCAAACCCCCACCAAGCCTCTCCCTTTTCCCTACCTGGTCCCCAGGCTGCAAATTTAAACCAATCTTCTGGATTGCAAGGCAGTTAAGAATACAGCAAACACATCGTTCAGCCCGCAAAACGACAAGGCGAGACTTCAAGCTAAAGAAGTTTAACTGTATTCATTATCCATCCACAGCTTAGCTGAGGCTCCGATACACGGTGGATTTTTTTTCTCCATTTAACAGGACATTTCCCTGGAATAATTTGAGTACCTGTTCAAGGAGACTACATAAGAGATCCTTATAAGATGATGCGTGCGACCAACCACAAGGACTTGAACCAAGAGGGCAAGATTTGCCCTCATTCACAGCAGCCTAAAGGCAACACTCACTGGAGATGCCAGTCCACACGCATGATCACCCAGCTTCAGTGGCCTCATACAATTCCCAGCAGGCACCCACAACCCATTCCAGACTATTCGCACCTTTTCAGTGCAGCACGGCTTCCTGGGAAACAGAGTTCAAAAAGGATCTGATACAGGACCCTGTTCTTTTTTGGAACAAGCTGAACAAACTGACTGCCATCCATTTCCAAAACAAAATGGGGGGAACAAAAGTTTCCGTATGCAAATTGGTGTTTTTTGCAAAACACAGCGGCGTTCCTCTGCTCAGCATCTTCAGAAAATTTCCTCAGCTTATTTCTAACGGAATTCACTCTAGGGTTTTCTTTACGTACCAATAAAGGAAATCAGAAAATCAGTTTATAGACACCAATCTACAGAATTATTTATCATTTTAAAAAAATGACACTTACGGCTCACCCATACAAGAAGGAAAATATAGCAAAATTATGTCAATTCTGGAAATAAAAAAAATCAGGTGGAGGAGAGATGGGGGGGACGCACTAAAACACAAGTGAAACTCAGTCACACCTGTAGCTGAAAATTAAAAGCAAGAAATGATATTCTGGGCTGCTGCATTTGGACTCGCTAAAAGCTGTGTCACATTACCTAAGTATGGGGTCACCATGGTGTCACACTTATAAACATCCGATCGGCACCAGCAGAACAAACCTGAGCAAGAGTGGGCTGACACTCGCAGGATACCTGCGTCCACACTTGGAGAGGGTGGTGCTTAGTGACAGGCACCCAGCACTGGGGGTGGTTACACTAATGACTGGGAGCAGCTGGGTCTAAATTACTCTCCACCGTCCCCCATGGGAGAGGTCCGACATTCTCGGAGGGAGGAGGGAGCCTGGAAGTCCAGCTCATTAATGAATGTGGGGGAGGCAAAGACTCTCAGCGATATCTGTTATTAGAGGCAGAATGGGGGCTCTGCCAAGTCAGAGAATTGGTGGGAGTGGGGTGGACAGGTAGATTATGGCACCTGGACAGCTCACACGCTCCAGACTGCGACCCTGATTCCAAAAGCAGACACAAGTAAGGAAAAAAACAGCCATTTTAATCCTAGGACAAGCATGGGTTCTGCCAGTGTTTGGGTGTAACCTTTAGATCCTTTCCAGTTTCTGACCTGTTTTCTGCACCCAGGAGGTAGACCGGGAAACTGGTGTCCTCATTTAAAGGCTTGACTGTCAAGCACCATAAGCAGAGATGTAGAAGGGCTGCGCTGTCTCATCACTAGGTCCCAAACATGGGCGGGGCCACATCACCAAGGCGGCAGCTGGCAGGAGCATTAGGGGATCCGGCGTGCTTTAGCGGGCCCCATATTTGAAATCCTGGTCATGTCACCACAAACCATAAAGTAATCCCCCCAACCATCCAGTCTTAGAATGAATCATCAGACATTTAAAATGGTCAACCAACACCAGGCAGAGGAACCGATTTTTGATCCATGAAAGCAGAACCAACATTTGACCCAAACCATGTGAGTCACCTTTTATGAAAAGGAGTAACAACC
Source organism: Gymnarchus niloticus (assembly GCA_009936485.2). Lineage (NCBI taxonomy): Eukaryota > Metazoa > Chordata > Actinopteri > Osteoglossiformes > Gymnarchidae > Gymnarchus > Gymnarchus niloticus. The sequence goes on from JAACJT020000001.1 coordinate 14,011,934, forward strand.
AGAAGCAAAAAACACACGTAAAGACGACGGCATAATATTTAATATAAAACGTCGCCATTATTTAAGTGCGGTGTGAATGGGCTGGATTGGAATCAGACAGTCGGGATCCACATTTAAATGCAAATATTATTATTAGTTACATTTATTTGCAAGCAGCATGACCCGGAATCCTTACTGAGGACTGTGTCACACTTTGACATGTTTGCTTCAGAGTAACCTAAAAAGAAGACCATCACTGAGAGTGAGATGTGACATCTCAGTGTCAGAGACACAATCTTGTATGGAGTTCCTCAAGAATTCAGCGACCATAGCGCAGTTTTTGGAAAAGACAAAACCCCAGATTAAAACACACAAACAGTGCCTGCCTCCAAAGCTTAAAGCAGACACACATCTCAAGTCCACCACAATGGCCGTCATTCATCCCTTCATCCCTAAAAGACCGTAGCACCTTCCACCACACTCAGAGGACAGACTGCACAGAAGCTCTTATTCTCCTATTTGACTGTGGTCTCAAAGACCGTATTTTAATTATGAATAGTTCTTTTATACAAAGAAAAATCAGTTTATAATTAAAAGCAAGTGGATGTTTTTACCCTGAACCATAACCAAAATAAGGTTAGAGAATTGACAGATGTATGTTGTTACAGAAGCAATCAGAATAAAGCACACTGTCTGAAGCATAGAGGGTGGTGTTTGACTTTGCTGGTTAGGACTGTGTCTGTGCCCAGAAGGTTGCCAGTTCAAATCCCACAGCCAGCAGAGAGACTACTGGGATGTACTATGAAGCAAGTTTACTGGCTTTGCAAGGTTTCTGGAGGATTATTTATGAGTTTTGGGTAGGCTATTCCAAATCATGGCTTACTTTTAAAGACAGTATATCGGCATGGTAATTTACTCTGTACACCTAACCTACTCCAAGCAGGTTAAACTGCCGGTTATCTAATGAAAACCGGAATATGTGCTACTCATTCACCAAAAAGAACCACGTTGGACTACTAAATGCTGACACACTTAAATAATCCTGTTGCCCTTGGTGCGTGTATAGTAAGGGACGACCTTAGCAGGGTGAGAGTATTGAGAGATCGTCAAAATGCACTGGCTTTCCCAGATAATATTCCTTATGAACGATACCGATTTTCATCATAGAGAATTCTCCATATTTGTCAGCTGGTGGAACTATACGTCTCTAGTGCAATTCTTCGAAATAGCGCCGTTACTGTACCTCAGACAGTGTGCATCTCCTTAACAATGACAGTATACCAAGCATATACCACTTTATATTGTATTTTTATACTTCATGCGCATCTGCTGCCATGTGCTTTTCACAAAATTCTGATTGCAACTGAAGCGGTTATGAGAATAATGGCTTAGCTGTGCTCACTCAACTGCAAAGATAATTTTGCACACAGTTACATGCATACTTGTCATTGAGGCCATTTCTAAATTCCTAATAATAGAATGGAACCTCCAAGTTTAAGAACGTAATTGTTCATTGCTCTTGGCTTTAAATATACTTACTGTATTTACACAGTAAAAAACCGTTATATCCCCGCAGGACCAATTATGCAAAATGCGAAAATGAGCCAATTTCCCCACGTGGATGAGTAAAACATCACCATTCTAAGAATACACTAAAACTCAAGACAACCAGCATCGCGCTACCTTCTGCCAGCCGTTCATTTTTCTGACAGAAGCCAGGCTCTGAAAAGGGATATGGCCAACCCCCCGGCCCTGAGAGCTATTCCCATTTTCCCCCACAATGATGTAATAATTGACTCCCACAGCTCGTCAAGCGTTTCGGCATCCCGGGATGAGCAGCGGTTCATTCAGCCCTGCCACCTTCCACCTCCGGCAGACGCAACATTCACAGGCAGGTGCCTGCAAAGACCCTCCCTGACAGCCAGCGGATACACGGCCGTCTCACACGCACGACCCACACTGGAACAGTGTAATGAAAGCAGCAGAAAGTCAATGAATATCCAGAACATTCCTAAAAATAGCCCGTTCGCTTCTCCCAGCGAACTGCCGGAAGAGGATCAAGCCCCATCCACATGGAGGGCTATCGTTTAAGCTTTAACATAAAAACCGGCGAGCGAGAAGAACGAACGGCTCCCCGTCCGGGGTGACTTTCACTGGGCAAAACCTAGTCCCAGAGACCCTCTTTATTTTGAAAATGCCGTGCTTATCACTCATGACGACTGACTCGTAATGACATAGCAGAAACTCCACAAGAGCCAGCTTTCGAGACTTGAGCACCTCCGATGTGCGAAAGGCAAACTCATGGGTGTAAAACAATACCACGGTTATCCATGGGTCTGTGGGCGGGGGGCATCCACAGTGACACGTATAAAACTCGGGTTTATTACAGTTAAAAGGTGACCTCTCAAACCGAGAGCAAGCAGGCTACTGAAACACACTTTAAAATACAAATGTGGGTGTCAGACCAGAAACGGGGGTGAAAAATAAAACTGCACACTTTTCCAGCCAAGCTGAAACCCCGGCGCACTTCACTGTATTCATGTCACGTTTCTATCAAAGGCAAAACTAAAAGGCAGTTTCGAGCCATCGCACCTGCTCTACAATTGTATCCCTCAGAGTACTTGAATTAAGATGCACCCGACAGCTGTAAAAAAAAAAAAAAAGTTTTTTGTTCATCGATATACATGTAAAACGCATATGAGTTGGCTTGAGCTGCCGGGGTTATCGCGCCCTACTCCGTCGCCTAACACCAACCATCAAAAGCCAAAGTCGTACAAAGAGCACTTGTCCCGCACCGACTGAGGCAGCTCCAAAGACGCCGCATTTCGTGTTTACTCCCCGCCTTATCATACTCTCCTCCGGCGAGCATTCCCTACCTTGCAAGCCCGGGACACGACCGGGCGCTTTCTCCCGTCATCTTCGTCCGGAGACTCCGTCCAACGTGTCGCCATTATTTCATTTCAAATCGCAGAAGCACAAATCCTCCAGTGGCCGCATTGAAAAGGCAGCGAAAATCAATAACCAGATCCAAAAGCGAAAGAGATTTAGAAAAAGAGTTTAATCCACACCGACTCCCGTCTTCATCTCATCGGTCAGGCAATTCTGCGATAAAATACAAAACCCAAGTTAGTGAAAGGTTTTAAAAAAATGGTGCCAGTACTGACCCACGCCAGTCAAGCACACTGCCACTAGAAAGTCGCTATCTTACCTCCTTAACTATCCTCTGTATAAACTGTTGCACACTCATTCGGGACTGTTTACTACATATTGGGCTGGTTTGACATTCAAGTCAATATTGATTGCTCTAACTACTATTATTTTGACTAAACACCTACTCCCTGGGTAAATTAAAGCTGAACTTCGCAGAAGGAACTTGCATTAATTTAGGCGCACGACCTAGGGAAAATACAATGGCTTAAAAAAAAAAAATTGTCTACATATATACATAATTATATAAAACATATACAATTGGCTGTAATAAGGTGAAAATGTATTGCATACTAAATTCCTGCTGGGGGTCTAATTTGTGCACGTTTTCTGTGCAGCTTACCTGTTTTCATAAGAAAGTGGCCCTTTATTTTGCATGCCACGGTATCTGCCAGGAAAGCGCTGTACGTTTAACACTCCTGTCCATCCGGAGCGCCAACACGCATTGAAACGGTCTTAAATAATTCAATGTTGGCAAAACTTTTGCAGCAACAATTTCTGTGACAGATGACGATCTCGAGCTCAGCTTGTTTATTCGGGATGGATGCAGTTGGATCTCGCCCAGCGTTTTCAAATCGTATACGAAAGGCCCATGTCAGGCTTTTTTTTAAGCTTAGTGAGGGTAATATTTTTGCAGTACACTAGCAGACGATACCTGGTTTCCTAGTTACACAAAAAGCTACGGATAAACATGGAGATTTCATCACCCATAACGCAGTTTTAGCAAACGCGATTGATCGGTCAGGTATTCCGACAGATTGCCATCTTGCAATATCGTTATTGACATCGCCTGACGTCTTTCTGCATCCATTTATTTCTGATTTCAGCTTTCCTTGGTCATTTTAAGAATCGGGTCGAACTGCTAGTGTGTATACCAAAGGAGTAGCTATACCGTGGCATGCGAACTGGTGGGGAGACAAGGTGGTCTCAGCACCGATCAGCTGTGCAAAGACAGGCTCGTCATGCAAATCAACCTACCTGCTGCAAATCCAAAGAAAAGACCGAGCAATATTCAGACGATTCATCATCTCCCTCATCATTTACTAAAATTATTTCGTTCTTCTGAGGGTAAAAATGACAGCACGCAGAGCCACCATTCTTCCATCATCGGCTAAACTTACGGAGGTGATACATCGTTTCCTTGGCCGGTAGCACTTGGATACATGTAAAAATAACAATATCAATAAAAGAGAAATCACAAATAGACCCCGCTAGCGAACTACATAACAAACAAATGCCCAGCAGCGTACATTTTCCATGAAATCACACGAGAAAGCCAGCAAAACAGAAGAATCGGCGGCGATCTATGACAGCGTATGTATATTCCGTGCATGCTCTCCGTAGACGAGCGCAGGATTTAAACAAAAAGTAATTTCCCAGAGTCTGCGCCTCCCCCTTCCTATTCACTGGATCGCATAGAGGCATCGAGGAATCGACGAATCTCCGATTCCCCGCCCTTGCCCCGCCCTCCGCCTCAGCAGCGCCGCTCACACCCAATCACGTCCTAAAATCGCCAATTTGCATTTCAAACCCAACCAACCGGAAAGCGTCTTGCATAGCTATCCTGCCCGCGCACCGGCGCGTCAAAGCCAGTTCGACAGCACTCCCACGTTGTTTATTAAGCCGTCTATTTATAAGGAGAAATTTCAAGTGCTTTTAATTCCTGGTTCAGAAAAAGAATCAGGCCTGACGGTTCTTGTGTAACATGCATATGGTCTTGTTCCCGGACTTGAGTTTGAAAGCTGAACGTTCAATTCATGGTTGCCCAATACTTCAAAAGCCTTAAGTAATAGTTCATTTTGGTCAAGGAGGTGAAGGGCATGGCAAGGACTTACTAAAAATAGTGGTGGTGGAGGGGCTCGACGGTCAGCGCATGAATCAGCTAGAGGAGACATTTGTTTCATTAACTCTGCTGTTGCAGTTGTCAGAGTCTGAAAACCACTCGCTAGCTTTATATTTTCTTACATGATTTTAACTAATATGGGATTGGCAAATTTCTAATTATGTCGCTTCACTGCAAGTAAATAGATAATGGCTTCGATGTGAAAGCGAGTGGATGTTAATGAATAACGTTACTGTGGTGGCTAGCTCTGCCCCTACTGAGAGTTACTCAGGGGAGACATTGTCGTGTATTTGTAATCTTGCCTTTCTATGCACTGACCATATACAGTATAGCGCAGTTAGTGAAAGCCAGGGTGAATCAGAAACGTATATTCGTGCGCCGTCTGCCTCACTGCGAGAATGTTCCGGGTTCGAATGGTATCTTGAAATTGAAATGGCTAAAATCTTATGTTAAAGATAGAGATTCTTTTTGGTTTATTGCTCCCAGTGCAATCTTTCAAAAAATGGGGGGAATTGAATTTTTACTACGTTGTGACTTTAACTGCAATTCCTTACCGGCTGCACTGTCTGATTTCCATCAGCAGGTTCTTCTATACCGGAAATTATTATACAAACATAATTTCACACCGCAAAACACACCAGCGTGGAACAACAGATACATATTGCTCAGTGGGACATCTGTGTTCATAGAGGAATGGAAGTCCAAAGGAATTTGGGCTGTTGCTCATTCTATGGATGATAATGGGAATCTCTTGTAACATAAGGATTTCTCTGAAAAATTCAGACCTCAATGTACTGTTAAAATTTACAGTAAGTTGTTAAAAGCTATACCAATCTCTTTGAGAGCAATGGTTAAGGAAATCATTATGTTCTCTAAGGCTTCTCCAGGGCTGAGGCAGCTGTGTATTGAGAATATTAATTTCTGGGATGATAAATGTACTAACAGAGCTATTAGAAATATTCTTTTACAGGTATGTTACCCCAACCCAGTAAGGAGAAAATATGTATTTAAGGAATTTGAAGTTGAAAAGATTAAGAAAATAAGGAAAACATATATCTCATTTCCACTTTTGCCTAAGGTAAAAGAGGTAAACTTCAAAATTTTAAATGAGATTTATCCAACAAACGAATTCATAAGATTGAGGTTTAATTTTGACAGGAATACTTGTGTTCTTCGTGAGACAGAAATTGAAAGTTTGGAACATTTTTTTTTTTTTTACTGTGAGCTAGTGTAGCCCTTCTGGTGTGAGATGTGGAGCTGATTGCAGTCCAGGGAGATTTACTTGCCACCCCTAACATTGAATACAGTCAAGTTTGGTGTTTTAATTAGAGACAAGAATCTGGAGTTTGTTATTAATAATTTGTTGTTAGCCGGGAAACTCTCTATACACAAATGTAGATACTTTATAACTAAACCCATCTTGAACCATTAGCTGAATGAGTTGAAGTTCTTGTGTAAGTCACTGAAACTTGTTAGTGATAAGAAAGCCCATAAGTTATTTTCATGCCTAGAAAGGTTGAATCTAATGTGAGATAGCCCTGGTTCTGTGTTTTTTTTTTTATTTTGTTGTTTGATGTGTGTACATATTTCACCTTTTTTTTGGTCTATTGCTCGACCTGAAGCTGGATGTAATGTAATGTGAAATTATAATGACATGAAGGTGTGCCTTTTTTGTTTGTATTTGTGAGGTGTTCAATAAAGAAGGAAAAAAGAAAAAGAAAAAAAAATGTTCCGGGTTCAGTCCTCGCCACCAACAGGGGGTCTCTCTGTGTGGAGTTTGCATGTTCTCGCCGTGCCTGCGTGGGTTTCCTCCCGCATTCCGACGACATACAGGTTAGGTCAATTTGGCTACTCTAAATTGCCCTTAGGTGTGACTGTGAGTATGTATGGGTGTTTGCCTCTGTCTTGGCCCTGCGGTGGATTGGCGACCTGCCCAGGGTGTACCCTGCCTTTCGCCCAAAGTCAGCTGGGATCGGCTCCAGCTTCCCCGCAACCCTAATGGATAAGCGGTTTAGAAGATGGATGGATATTCGTGCATATGTATGATTCCCCTTCTCTTCAGCATGATATCTGATAATCTGACTGGATGTCCTTAGAATTCCCTTCCTCCTGGTCTTAAATTCTTGCGCATGTGAAGAGATAAAATGCGCTTGATTTTAACCTTTGTTGTTAAATGACACTTCAACAAAAACATACCAAGCAGTTACATTTGTGGCAGGTTGTCATTCTGAAACTGGAATCATACCTTTTGAGTACTGATGGTCATTATATATTCATATTTTTATGTAAGCTATATGATTAATACAGCATAATATTCTAGAACCATTAAAAAATCTAATTTGGCATTGTGTTAATATAACTTTTGGTAAATATTATGAACACAGATGCAGGACCCAAGTGCAGGTGGAACTTCTTTAATGGCAGTCGAAATCAGGGGATGCCAAAAGCCAAACAGACAGGAACTTTGATGCCAAAGGGTGGGTATTCCAAAACCGTCATCAAGATAGGACAGGTCAGGGTCAGAGCAGACATGGTTTCCAAAACGCCATTTAGAATCCAAAACATAGTCGTGGTTATGGGCAAAAGTCCAACATCCAGAAAAGCAGTCAGAACAGCAACCAAATCCAGAGACAACAGGCAAAGGGCAAAACCAGAGAACAAGCAAAGATCATACAGCTAGGCTACAAGGATAAGTAGCCTTCTCAGTAGGGTGTTGATAAACTTACAATACCTCACAATGAGGTAACCACTTGGCTGGGTATAATGAAGGCTCATTAAAAAAGACACAGCTGATCAGTATTCAGGTGATAACCATCTGGGGTAGGTTGGGTATGGCTTGGCTAGGCTGGCTGGGCCGGGGTGTGACAAATATATCTATCTATCAAACTTATAATCGCACAGTCAGTTAACGCTAAAAATCTTTCTTTAGCTCGATTGATTACAGGTATGCAGAAAAGTCAGGGAATTGAACTGGGGATCCTTCAGTGTCAGGTTATACTGAGTGTGCTGTACAGAATTCATTTTAGTTAAAACGCCCTCCCGGGTCTTTCTGCAAGAACTGCTGCATGCTGCCCCTAGCTTTATTATACCACACCTTGTGTTACAAACAGGTATAATTTACGGTAACATAGACACTTTTTTAGGGATCCTTCCAGTTGTTTTAATCTTTGGTTTTAATGTCCCTATACTTTGCATGGTGTTTATTGATGAGTTTCAGCTGGGCTTCTTACTTCCAAAATGCTCTTTCAAGTTCAACTTTGAAAAGATGACTGTGTTGACATTGGCAAAAAAAAAAAGAGAGAGAGACATCCTTTCGTTATTGTGACATTACAAAAGGGATGAAGCTTTCAAGCTGGAGAGATCATATACGTGATCCACAGTTCCTCTGAATGTGTATTGTCTGTGTGGTTTTTCTTACCCCAGCTTAAAGGTCTCTTATTATTCCGCATATTATGCAATGTTTCCCTCACATCTGAAGTTTGCAACTTCGTCACCACGACAGACAAGGCAGGACGGCCATGCTATGGGCCAAGATTCACAGACCAGCTCTGCCTCCGCCATGGAGAAAGACAAAGGCAATGAGGCTTCCGTTTTGGAGGCACGGCACGGCACGGCAAGGCTTGACAATGGCACGCTCCCTACATCCTTCTTCTTGGACAGAGCAGCCCTGTCTGCCATTGCTTGGAGATCTAATCCTCTGCTGCCCTAAACAAGGTGCTTGAGTTATGGACAGTTCCTCCAAAGGGCTCTTTCTGTCCTAAGGAGTGTGGTTTGAGGAGTACTGTCATCTTTTTTCAACCTTTTCCACAGGTCCAATAAACAAAAATGGAATAAATTGCAACCTTAAGGAAAATAAGGGCAATTAAGGGCTAATTGTATTTTTTATTTTCATATTTGTTTTTAAACTGGCTGAGGTGTTTTGTACAGGTGTTTTCAGGCTGGTTTTTGGATTTATGGAACTTGCATGTCTTCTTGTCTCAAAGCTCAGGGAAGTTACTTCTGCAATGAGAAGGTTTTTTTTTTTTTTTTTTTAATATTCTTGGCACCAATGAGGAATCTTGCATGAAATTACACAAACTCATATTTCAGGATTAATGGCTGGAGTCCACGTCACTTTTGCCCCCACCCTGTCATCTCAGAGAGGCTTGCCAGCAGTTTTGCATGCACACTTTACATCATTCAAAATGATCATCTTTTTGATGAAGTGTGACACTTTCCTCTCTGTTATTTTTGTCCCCTGTGGGCTCCTGTATAGGCTGGCTAATGGAACCTCCATCCTCATGATGATTAGCAACTCCAAGGGGTCATGACACGACTGGGCACTCAGTTCACTGTTAGATCGCTCAGGGTGTGGGATGAGGGTGGCAGCATGGTTTCAGGGAACCCTACCGCCTTTGAAAATGAATACGCCAAGTGTGACAAAACAAGTAGGGATGAGTCAGGGGGCGGGACACACTTCTCACCAACAACCAATCGGCTGATTTCTCTCAGCCAACATCATCTGAGGCTTCAGAATAGAAAAAAAAAATTACTGTGAAAGCCGCTATGCCTACACCCACCTTCTGCTGTGTGTACTGCAGTTAACCCTCTGAAAGGGAACCTCAAAAATGTGTTTGGTTCTCAGGCCTAACAAATGTCTCTTTCTTTCTCTTGTTACTGCAGGCCCACCTGTCCCTTGGCTTCTGTGGCTTTTGTTCTGGCATTATCCCAATCAGAGACTCCCACAATACCTCCCTGCCTGGGGAACTGCTTCAACTCATTCTTCCGAGAGTCCCACCTCCACGCTGCAAACTGAAGCTGGAGTGTATCCTTTGTCTGAGGCTGAAAGAGAATTCACATACCTCAGAATTGCTCAAAAAAAAAAATTCAGAAGTGAAGGAAAGAAATATGTCAAGGCCTTAAATGGCAGCATCATATTGAAAGGCACTTTCTCCCTGACAGCTTAAATCAGCATCGTGCTGTTTTGTGTGAAAGGAAAAAAAATTTAAATGAACAAAAATTAGCCCCCATGCTGAGTGTTACTTCAGTGTTTTTTCTCAATTCCACTGTCTGTCCAGACACAGTTTCTTCCCTCTACTATGTTTATTGCAGTTTCAGTACAAGTTACATCTGAAACATATAAAACAAATAGTGCATAAAGGCAAAAAATTAAAATACAATCCTCAACCTGCTCAGAGATCAGTAAATTGATTAAATTATTTTAATGCAAAACACATTCCTAAAAAGAAAGTTTGCAAAAAAAAAAAAAAAAAAAACGTATCATGGACATTAGAGAACAAGTTGTGCCTGGTTAACCACGACTCCTTTTACAAAAGAAGGCAATGTTCAGAACATTTAAGCGAGCAGATGAGTCAACGCATCAACACTTTTTTTGCCCTCCCTCCCCTGGTATGGGTGGTGAGGACAGAAATGGAGAGTCACAAAGTGTTGCTCTGTTACCCGACATCATGTAGATTTAAAGCTCGACCTCTCAACAGGCAAGCAGCTGTTCTCCCTCAGCCAAAGCGGAGCCCACTCAGCAGACTGTCTGTTATAACGGAGAAGTCACAGATTTTACTTAAAGGTAAGGAAAGACCCATGGAATGAAAGAAAACACCACCGTGCTGTCGCTCAGGCTCCCTCCCGACGATGTCATGGCTGGCTGTTGCAAAACGCAAATTGCCAGGCACATCTTGTCGTGAACGGTTAGTGGAACAAACAGCCAGATTCGACCGGATGCAGAAAGGATTTATACCAGTGCCATCTGTCTCACTCTTCTGGTTCCTCTGTTCAAATTTTGTTTTCTGTGCTACTAAAGGATCATGGGAAATTTCATGTTTGCATGGACCTCAGGAGAACACTGTCGGCGATGGATGAACATGTACGCTGATCCATCCAGCATTGAAACTGGTAAACATGCGTGGCCACGAGGCAAAGGGAAGCGGAAGGCTAAAAGTATGATGCAGGGGACTGTTACCGTTGATGTTCCTACAGGAAACCAAGGGCTGCTCATCACTTAATTAAACCCTCACACTCCAAATAAAGGGAAACTGACCTCAAAAAGAAACAATGAACACTTAAAATGCTTAGTAATATCGTTCAGCTGTAATAAAACTAGTCTGTTTTACTGCAAAAGTCAGCTACCGGTCAACTCTGCCAAACTGCCAGCTTTAACAAGCATCTCAGATACCAGCCTACTTTGTGCCCTGCAGGCAGGAATTCATGCAGAAGAACATTTTCCGGCTGAGCACGCAAGCTCTCGTACATTAGCTGCTCCCAAAACCGTACACTTGAACTCAGCGGGGCATAAATGTTCGGCGGGCGAGCATGGTGCTGTCGGACCTCCGGATGAGCTGTGGATTTCGTGCTGACAGGAGGCACTTAAGCTCCATGAAGAGAAGGTGCGTGCAGGAGCCAGAACCAGAGTGGGTCAGCTGCTCTCTGTGCCATCAATCAACACCAATAGGGGGAGACACAAGATCCATGCGATGCTGACACACCAGTTCTCCAGGTTAGTGCTTATGCCCAGTGGCAAATCACAGCCGCTAGGACCACCAAAAATTAATGCACCAGACAATTAGCTGTTTAATACCCTAAAGCAGAATGAAGTTCAGTTACAGCAGGAAGAAGAAGACTGAAAGTCCACTCACCCAAGGTACTTTATGGAAGATTTTTTTTGGCTTGCGACAGAATGCCTTCCACATATTTCTGGTAATTGATATTAGTGTAGTTAAATTGTTATATTCCTATTTGACTGGAAAATTTGTCGCAACAAAACACACATATTGTGGCTTTCTTTCCAGCAGTACAAAATTAATGGCACATTGATGTAAATATATAGGAGTGATTTAGGAGTGTTTTTGAACATAATAAATTTTCAGCTGTGCAGTTAAGACTCATACTGAGATTACAGCAAACCACCGTAAGCTTCTAGACAGTTTTAACAAACAGGCTTCTCACACCGCTGACACGTGATGCATTTCAAACACACGTTTAATGCAAATGTATGCTGAGATCAGGACTTTGTCATTACCAGAAAGCTCCCAAAAATGCCACTTAAAGGAAACAATCCTGTAAGGATTTAATTACCAGGCACATTTTGGCTCAGAATCTCAGTGTAAAACATTAAATAGGGATTGATAGACAGAGAGACTCTGCTGGACTCCAAAACATTTAAGAAACACATTCCTGCACACTCAACACTTAACATGAATGGATGTACAAATTTAAATGCATGAGAAATCCAGCACAGAGCTGGTAAGGGAAGGTAAGTTAGCAAGCGTTTATTTTAACATGAAATCTTCTATTGGGAGACGTTAGTCACATGCACGACGCTTCACATTCTGCCTTAACTAGCCACCCCTTGATGCACTTGGAGGTTTTTAAGGCAGCTAGGCTGGCCCGAAGCCAGCAGACTGTGGATGGTCTTGCAGCACATATCGATGTTCAGATGCTGCGGGCTGCCAGCTCCGTTCTTCAGACCTTATATTTTATCTTTGCTGCCTCACTAATGACACAAATGTGCTGGGCAGGAAGAAACAAAAGAATTAGGGAATTGGAGAAACTGCAGGGTTGCGACTTGGTGATGACTTCAACTAGATAAATTGACCCAAGGAAGAGGTCCAGGAAGAGAGACATCTGAGTGGTAGCCAGGAACACCAAGGCTTTAACGTTCCAGATGTCACCTTCTGTCCAATATCTTAAATCAACACTAAATAGTAATTCATGCAAAATTGGAGAATGTTCTTGAACAGCCCATTACATAATAACAAAAAAAGTTAAATGTAGCATATGTTACAGAAACAAATTCCAGACTGGTGGAATTCTAGATAAAATACACTCACATTTGGAAATACTTGGCTACTTTAATTTCTTAGAAAATAGATATAAAATATTTATAATATAGAGTCAATAAATAACTTGTGGACTTTGTATTAAAACACTCAGCTGCTTAATTTTGGCCCACTATAACCCCCATCAATCTCTCAAAATGGAGGAGAAGTGCGTTTGATGCCATAATCCACTCGTGTCGATGGCTTACATTGAGGTCTCGGAAGTATTCATTGTAGTCCAGTGCATAACCGACAACAAAACGATTTGGGATTTCAAATCCAACATCTGAGGAAAACAAGAGGTGAACAGTTACTAAAATTTAGAAACAGTAAGTCAGGGAAATTACAAGAACTAGACATGAATATCACAGCAGACTTGGACAAGATAAATAATTTAAATGAGTAGTAATTTTTTATGACTTTTCATTTGGAAGGACTTTCATTCTTATTTGGGAGAGGTTGTAAATGTTCTTTGGTTGGCGTACAATTCAGCACTGGTGTTATTAGTGATGAACTGACTACGTACAGTCTGGAGGAGTTCCTAGTCCGTTTGGCACTCTTTTCACCAACAAACTGTAAGATGAAAGAGTGCAGCCATCAAAATCCTTGCCCCCTCAAATGGTCTGTCCCACCCTTGTGTGCATAAATGCACATTGGCAAGCCAGAAAATCATTTATTGTGGGCAGTGAAACCATAACAGGTCCCCAGTGTACTAGTCTCTCTGGAATGATGAAAAAGAGTGGTGTCTCTGTTGTTTGCCTGGTACCTCCGGGGACGTGGAGGAGCGCCATCTTACCCGGCGACTTTAACCATCTTGGGCCCAAAGGTCTCCACATGCTTCAGGAGTGCATTCATGGTCTTTCCAGTGTCGACTATGGCCTGAAGTGCAATGAGGCCCCTTTCCTTTAGTTCCTGATAAGGATATCCAGACTACAGTACACATTATTCAGTTGTCACTTGACAAAAACGTTCTTGTATGGAGACCCTTACATGGAATATATGGGTATATTACACAGGAGACAATACTTTTGTAGTTTGGCAGTAACAGCCAAGCGCAACAGTGACTGCTGATGGTTTGGATATTCTAATAAAAAGATCAATTAGACCATGATACGATTGAATGTTCTTTCCCATATTCTGTCACTTGTGTTTTCATTAATTTCTCTGCTCTGCTGAAGTTCCTCCTGCACACCATGCTTAAAGACTTCAACCACATACCATGGAAATCTTATTGTCTGCAAAATGGTGCTTTGTATTTAATGAGCAGGGAAACAGACTGCAATGTCTCAGAGGGGTTTTGAAATTGTTATTATCATTGCTAAAGTAAGCACAATGCATCTTTGCATAGTTTAATCATATAAAAATTACGGCACAAGAACCAGGTCAAGCGTAATTGTCTTCAAACAAATAACTATGTAGTTAAAAGGCTCCCATTTAAAATCATTTGTCATTGGCTCTAATGAGACCTACTTCCTCAGAGAAACACCTCTAAATTCCTTTGTTAAAAAATCTACACTCATAAAGCATCTATGAAAAAGCTCCCTGTTATTTTAGTTTTAGCTCCAAAGAGTAGTCAGTTATGTAATTCATTACGGCAGACTGACAGCTCATGAGGTATCTCTGATCAACTCCAGAATGATGTGATTATAAAAAAAAGCTTTAAGCTGCTAGCCAACTGCCCAAAATGCATGTAGTCTTGCTCTGAGCTTCCCATTTGTCCAGCAATGTCACTGGAGGCAGAATGACTCCATTTTCTCCTCATCTGCTGTACCATAGCAATTCTCAGGGGTTAGTGTGGAGCTGCCAACACTTCCTTTGAAGCTTTGCCTTTCAGAAACCATATATTACTTTGAAAAACATGCCTGCAATTTGGTCAAAAAAAGTTGAGAAAGAACCATGCTCTTCATACACGCATGATTTTACCAACTTTATATCATACGTCTACTCAGAGCTAATTAATTGAGGATGGCAAACTGGAAATACTGTAGGGTAAAATATAAAAATCAACTTACCTCTACAATCAAGACATTCTTCATTGGAACAAAGCGAAAAAAGGAAAACCAAAAACATTAGGAGTTATGATTAAGCATGTGTACATTAAATCAACAACTAATTCAGAATTAACGATGATGAAATGAGGGACGGTTCTTTACCGTATAAATATGCAACAGCTACCAGCACCAATAAAGGGCTTCCACAGATGTTCTGGTCCATGGCTCCATGCAGAACTACGTTTTCTCTAAAATCCCGGAAGACATGACACCCCTAACTGCTCTGGAGCTTTTCTCAAAGGTGGTGACTCACGATGATTTGTACACTATACAACTCGAGGATGCTGCCCACGTGACAAATGGCATCCTTGTTTGATGGGCAGAGTACCAGTCAGCCTCCATTTCACTGGTGGGCTCTGTCATATGTGTACGCATTGCCACGTGTCAATGTTATGTGTTTTCAGACTGAAAAAAAAAAAAAAGATTGCATGGTATTTTTAGCTGCTCTAATGCTGTTTACTGAATGCAAATGGCATATAAAGGGTTATTATTTTTAAACTTCATCTATGCACTCAACTGGAGATTTTTGAGAGTCCATAGGAATATTTTGCTTTGGAATTTGATAGGGCCAGTTCCAGCATGATTGTATTCTCCCCCTCAAATTGTCCATTCCAGAGGTTTCTCTGAAGGTGGAACTTCAAGAGTGCATATTTGAGAAGTGAGCTGCCTTCTCTGGGCAGTTCAGTTCCAAGCGGACCAGCATCTGACTGCAGGAATGAAGCAGGGTGGAGAAGCCCTGCTAAAGGACAGGCAATCCCTCAATCCCTCAATTCAGTCTGCAGCCATTAATATGAGCAGAGACAATGAACAACCCTTCGGTTCCAAAAAAAAAAGTGACGTTGTTTTGCCGCTAAGAGCCGTTGCCATGGATCTAAATTCGAAGCCGTCTCGTCACAAGTCTCCAAATTGTGGCTGACCCTCCAACATGGAACAGAAGGCCATTCTTTCTAGCCCTTTACCCCAAGGCCACACAGCCAGGAAGGCTAAGTATCGCGTTTTTGACCCGGATCTAAGAATGCGGTGTCACGTCCCCAGAAATCCCGTCGTCTCTCCCGGGACCCCAGCAGCTCTCGTTTCTCTGAAAACGGACTTGTAGTGGGGAACTCGATTCTCTGTCACACCGTTCCCGACAGCACAGCGACGTCAACTTACGCCGTCTGCCAACTGCGAAAATGCTGCTTTTGACACACACAAAGTTGGCTTGAGATGCATCACTATGGAAGTCATTTGATTAAATTTACTACTTGGTAAACTGAGTTTTGCACTGGCATTTGCCTTCATCCAAGAAAGTGGTCCCGCAAGATGGCAGAATGGACCACCTTCCCCTGGATAACCCTCACTCATTCCACAGAGGGCTCTGGACCTCAGAATGACTGGAGGGCCACAGCATCGCTACGGAATCCCTGCTGGCCACCATTTCCCCAACCCCCCCAGTCCTAGTTGGTGCCCAAGGATGTTATCCTGCTGCTTTCCTTGTCTGTCTGTCCTGGATCTTTTAGATTTAACTGGAATCTGTATTGTTTTGAGTATGAAATTGCCTTGGATTCCAATTGTTTTATTGTATGTGTGTTAATTGATGTATAATAAAGATATCTGAGAAAAAAAAAATCCCAGTGGCAGTTTTGAGAGGTACATATGTTGCTTTTGTGGATGCCTGCTTTCAGGCCAGGATGTGGTCTTGAACTCTGGGTAGTTATACCATAGGGAGTGGAAGCATTTACAGTAGGCTTTTAACAGGTGAGATTTTACGAGTAAGGTTATTAGAAAGAATAGAAAGAATTACATCTCACAGACAGCAGGCAATCAGAGCTCATCACTGCTGCCCTGCTGGACACTCTGATCTGTGTTCTGGCTCGGGTTGTGAACAGGGCACTACCATTCACTATTAGAGCTAGTGTTTCTATATATGAATGTGCAGCTTGTATTTAAGACAGGATCAAACTGTGATTTGAAAAGAACAAGAAAAACATAAATGATATCACCAGTACTCGTAAGTTAAAGAAAAAAATCAACTAAATATAATTGCTGGTCATGTGGGAAATTATACCACAATACCACTGGGTTATCAATTAAAAAGAATTTTCCCCAACAGAAATGTTGTTCTCCCAGAATACTTTGTTTCTCTGACTGCTCTAAAATTGGGTCAAGAAAACAAATAGTTGAAAAGTCATGTTTAAAAAAATACCCTTGGATATCTCCCTCACAAGACAACTGAGGTGAGGGATTCTTGAAATGTTTAGTTAGCTATACCATTCTCTTGTAATGGAAAAGGAGAGCTACTCTGGCCAAAACACACCGGTCCTTCCGATCCATCTTAGAGCCTTATGTTGGTTGGCACTGATCGTGACTTATTAGAAACATTTGTGTACGTACCTTTCCATTCAGAACAGACAGGTCCTCGCCTTCCAGGATATGGAGGTCTTCTGTGGACTGGTCGTTCTGAAGGAGGAGGTCCCAAAGAAAAACAAGAAGGTTGAAAAATACAACACCGAATGAGGCCCTTCCACTTGGAGCTGTATTTTGTAGTTATAGCTGATGCTAATGTAGAACATCGGTTGAACACAGGGCAGGCAGAAATGAGGCTGGATGGCCTTCTGCGACACTGTCAGATTTCTGTTCTGTTTGGGACACCCTCAGAGGGATTTCCAAATCCCAGAGTTTCCCCTCGGAAATGATGTAGTAAGCTAGTCTGGCCTGGTTTCTCAGAACTAGGGTGTGGTGTGTTTTCTTCCATAACACGCCACAAAATGACTTTACAATCCTCCAACTGTGCTGAAGAACGCGCTTGCTAGCCACGAGCAGAGAGCCAGAGCCTCTTGGGACATTACACGAGTCTCTCAGAATGCAGACATTGAAATCTGCCTGGAATCATAGACACTTAAGAGACATTGGTTGGCTTCCTCAGGCTTAGTGTTGCGAGCGAGAAGCAAATGCTTCAAAGACAATAAAAACTAAGCCTCAATTCCTGCCAGTTAACTGTGGTCCCCCTGACCCATAAGCCAACTGACCAGAATGTTCTCGCAGCACCTAACGGTAATGATCAAAGAAACAACCCCCAGGACATCACATTAATTTCTACTATCAATCAATGACAGGGTTAGTCCATTTCACATTGGTCACTTTACTGATGTCTGGTTATTCTACAGGTTGAAACTGGCAATGGTTGGCAGTTCATGTTAATCCCTCCCACCTTGAATTTCCAAGCCTTATTTCTCATATCACTAGCTCACAGTAGCAGCACTGCACCCTTGAAAACAGGTCAGCACTAAAAACAGAACATTATATTTCCAATGCAAGTTACATGGCCACCCAACACAGTACAACCCAACAAGAGCAATGATGAACAGAATGGCATAACCACCAATAGCAATTAAAAGAATGTTCTGTAAACGGGGCATGATGTTACCCAATTAACCTACAGATTATACAAAAATACACTGCATTAAATACAAACATAAACAAGAGAAAAAAACAGACGACCCTAATCATGTATATCTTGAGGTAAAATCAAACATGACGGAAGACTGCTGTTAATCTAACCATCAGAAAGGAAACTGAGATAAACAACTTATCCAGTTTTCTCTGCATTCTTGTCACCCTGTACATCAGTAAGATGGATATTTGGTACAAGACATTTGATCGACTTTCCTAAATGCCAGCTGTACAAGTGTCCAGTATGTGTTTAGCCTTCCCTTGGTTTTCTGCATATAAAATGTCCTATTTGCCATGCAAACACTCTTCTCCTTAGTCATCTTTCAGGTCATACTTCCTGCACATCTTTTGGATACGATTTATATTCTGCCTGGCCAAACTAGCAGAGACTCGACGTGCTTGCAAATCGCAAAGCCCTTCATCCAGTTTGAGGTGCAAGTGGCATCAATCCAGGCTGGAAAGGCTGTTGAAAGGGGGAGTGGAGGCACGTGGAACGCATTGGTGGGAAACCGCCGGCAAATGGAGACAACCGCAAAGCCACACCGAAAGACACAGGAGTGAGAGGCTCTACAGGCTAGGCTGGGATGCTGTTCTTCTAACTGCTACATGTGAGAATCCGGGCCCAAGGATGGGGGACTCCACAGCTGCTCCCAGCCCTGGCCGCCAGTGTGGGTGTGTCAGGGGTGAGCCGTATTTACGTAATCCAGAGTGCCAAAGTGGTCTCTCCTGTATTAGAGTGACCTGTTAAAACTCTGTCACAGGGTGAATAAGGAATCATGATAGCAGAACAAAGTTTTTTTTTTGTTAATTTAATATGATGACGCTTGGGAAAACCTGCATAGTTTTGCAAAATGCAAAGAATGCTGAGATGATGTGGGAATGTTTTTAGAAGACTATCCACAACCCTTCTGCTGACGCACTCTCTTTGCAGACGGGGCGTTGAAACATTAAAGGTGTTTGTAATAATTTGCCAGATCGTCTAATTAAACTATTAAATAAAATCTATGTCACGTGACTTCAATGCTAAAGTTGCAAAGGTATCTACACCCATTAGCTGGTTGTCTCCCAATCTTTACCCATTAGGTACCCTGCTTAAATGTGGGGTGGGCGCTCTGGGTATGACAGCAACCTACAGTTTGTGAGTCCATGTTCTTATTAACCGCTGTGATACTGGCCCCATTTTTATTCAGCTAAGTCCCTTTCTAGTAACTTACACAAAATAACCTGCAATAACAGCCATCAGTATGTAATATTTTTGGAAGAGGCTGAAACCATTCATCACAACGTAGACAGCACAGATTTTCTCTGATTACTAAAACTGTACAACATCGCCACCAGCTGGTAGTCATATTTTATTACAGACTGATCAACACGAAAAAAAAAAATCGGGCAAGACATTCTTAAGAGACGAACTACAAAATAAATCAGTGCAGGGCAAAATTAACCTTGCAAGTAGTTGAAGCTTATTATCATAAATCAGTAACTAATAAAGCAAGGATGGGATTACATTACAGACTGAATATCATACTTTAAGAGTATGGTTGGCGGTGCATATTGCGCGAAGATGAAGATGCTACATTTTTCTGATTCTTCATTTTTCTGACTCGTAATAATTATATGTATATACAATTGCAGGGTCCCATATAAATATATATGTATACACTGATGAGCTAAAACATCGTGAACACCCCTTCACGATGACTTTCTACCCCATGGTTAATAATTTCGTTTGCCATGTCATTGGGAGTGTGTGATTGATATATATGCTGTATATTTACACTGACAAACATAGAGTCTTACGCACACAAAGCCCTGACCAGGATATGTGGTTAAAAGATGGATGGAGATATCTACTTTAAGAAAATGTAAATTAATCTAAGCATATGGTTAGTCACACCATTTTCCATAAATGTAGAGATTTAAGTGATAGAAATATCAGAAGTATCATTACTTACACACACACTTAGCTAATATTCAGCTAGAACGCATACCTAATTGAGAGCTGATGCTATTTTTATAGAGTAAGTTATAATCTCTTTACTGCTCTGAGTCTTCATTTGTACATTATGAAAATCCTACCTCCAACGCATCCAGAAACCCACCAGCTGGTCTCAGCATGTGCAGTGGACACATGTAGAGTGAGGTACCAACTCGGAGTTAAAATAAAAGAGTTCAGCCCAAAACAGAGGGTGAATAATAGCATTGAGTGGCAGAAGACCATCATGTGACCTACAAATATGCAAATAAGATGCAAAACGCACATTTTTAGTCTAGCTTACAGAGACCTTAGGTAGCTACTCACTCCCCAACTAGGCTATAAGCTGAGGTCTAGAGCTGCGTGGGGATCAGTGTCATTGACTTTGGATGAACTGTTCTGTCAGTGCTGCCACTCCTGCTTCACATGCTCTGTGTGTTGTTGGACTGCTGGTGTTCAAGGATTCCTCATGCCTGTGTCCCTATTGGCCTCTCCCTTGTAGTTATGCTGCCATATATAGTTATGCCGGGGCTCTTGCTATTTTATTTGCAATTATTCTGCTCCCTTAAATTGTTGCTCGGCTCATACACATTCTCTTTCCCCCGTGCCCCTCTCTTTGGGGTGCTTCTTTCAGAGGTTTGGATTCAAGAGATCCTCATATCATCTGCTGGCCTACCACGCCCTCCTTCCACTTCAGTTGTCCACACTGACCGGCTTGCTGCCTCCAGAGCCACTGAACCTGCTCTTCAATCCTGATCACCTATCTGCATCTTCAAATACCCTGCTGTCCTCCTAACTGTTATATAACATCATTGTTTTCAATTGTACTAATGAATTTGTCCTGCCCGGTGTCAGCCAGAGAAGGATGGGTTTCCCCCTTGAGTCTGGTTCCCCCCAAGGTTTCTTCCTATCAAGGGAGTTTTTCCTTGCCACTGTTGCCTTCGGCTTACTCTCTGGGGACCCTGGGCCCGGGACTATGTAAAGTGTTTTGTGACAATGCCCCTTGTTAAAGGTGCTATATAAATAATACTGAATTGAATTGACCCTCTTCTGACCTCATATAAACCTGGTTACTTCTAATAGCACTCGTTGGTTTTTCCACCTGGTGTTAAGCATTGATCAGGCATTCAAGAAACACAAAGGAGGGTTATTTTCTGAAACACAGAAGGGCCCTCTGCTCACCAAGTAGCTCTTGAGCCTGATGAAGTCCACCCTCATGAGGAGAGACTTGCTGGAGTTGCGGCTCAGGCCCTTGATGAACTCCACCAAATCGGAACAGAACTTGTACCCCCCCTTCAGCACACACAGCACCACGATGTCGTGGTCCCCAAGGTCGTCCATGATGTTCCTGGCCAACCGCTCAGTCCTGAAAGATCACACCAGTCTATGCCTTTAAAATAAACTTCTCCTCAGTCTAGTTCACCCAGATGCCAAGACAGTGAACATAACCTAATCTAGAAGTCATGCTACTTTACTTAAGGAAATAAAGTCGAACTGTTTGTGGAATGTCAGTCAGAAAGATAAGGAAAACAGCTCCCAGTATTAAGCAACCGTTTGAAAAAAGAGCAGCAAAAAATATCAGTAAGACCTCCATACAGCCATGTTTTTAGGCGGCTGAGAAGAAACTTTTGGCTAAATTTGGAAGCCCCATGTGTTTACTGCTCCAGCAGATTTAAAAAATGACAAACTGGTGGGGAAAATCACTAACAAAGACAAAAACACATTTTTTTTCATCAGGGGAAGAAAAGATCAAAATCTTGGCTCAAACCATAACCCTTAATTCATATAAGGTGTCATTTTTGGACTATCCATTTAAACGTGTTACAGTGTTTCTTATAAACACACACTCTGACATTAGGACTCAAATCATCTCTGCTAGTATACAACCTTTAATACCATGAAACTGAACACTAACATGCTTAACAACGTGTTGTACTGTACAGGTCATAAATCCACATAAAATAAAAACTACATGTACAAAACCATGCACGTAAGGAATACAAAAAGATACTCATTGTAAGTTTTTGTTGTTTTAAGATTAAAATTACTCCACATCCATCTGTAGTATTTTTTGATAAAATGTGTACACTGTCTGCCATGGCATGCACTGTACTCATATGTGTACTTTTCAAATTTGCATAGAAATTCCACCAGTTTTACTATGGGAAGTTCTTTAGAGTTCCTTTCTAAATGGTATTCATTTCAATAAGCTCAATTTAAAGCCAGTTTTAAATGTCAAGTTGACAATGAATTTCTCAAATGAGAACTCAGACTTACTCATTTTCAACTGCAAATAAGAAACCACACAGCTTTGAAGTAGCAATTATTATCACTGATAAGGAAGTGATTACCGATCCATGATGACACCATGTGGAATGTAGACGCTTTCTAAATCTCCACAGTAGTGTTCTGGGTAAGTAAACAGTTCTAAACTGTATCCAGGCCAGTCATCTTGAATCTGCAAACGAGGGAATCCATTATTAAGAGAAAGACAAAAAGAAGTTAAAATGGTATATTAGAAACACTGCAGTTAACTGTGTTTCAGAAGGGAATTCATATTCTGTGAAACTCTGGCTTATTAGTGTTGAATGAGCAAGGAGTCTAATCATGCTGCTTTCGGCAAGATCACTGCATTCATTTACTGTAGCCTGTATAAAAACTAAATGAGTTATATAAGTTATCCATACTTCTCCAGTCCTCAGTAGCTATATGCTTCCCAGTTTGCACTGTCAGGTTAGTTAGCCTTTGATTTACACCTGATTCGCCAGTTGATTCACTATACAGATAATAACTTCACTGCCATGGTAACTTGAGTGAAGTGGTAACTAGCATTTTCCATAAATCTCTATGATAGAAGATGCAACCACTGAACATGAACCAAATGTTCTACAAGGTCAAATGATTCAGCTAAGCTGTGTCTCCCCCCCCCAGAATAATAATAATAAGGACTTTAAGGAAAGATAATAATAATAATGTTATTGTAATCATTCAGATCTGCCCTAGGATCACAAGCACATGACTGGCTCAATCTGTCAGAATTGCCAACACCCATGTAACCACGCGCTACCCATTACACGCAGAAAACAATGTGTAGTGGGGATTGTGGAATAGTTGTACAAAACTGTAAACCAAGCGCGCACATGCGGTATTCGTCGTGATTGTGACGGCTGATTTTAATTACAAAAAAGACGTATCAGTTCATTATTTTTCATATTTTCAACAACCAATATGTGACTAGCCATATATGTTTTTGACAAAGTGAGGGGAGACTATTTACCACGATCCTTCCGTCCTTTCGCCCTCTTTTGACTGACCCGCTGTCTGCCATACTCCCAGTCCTGTGTGTGTCGGGTTATGCTGCAAGCGTCACAGAGATCGCTGTCACCAGATAGGACCGAGGAGGAAGAAAATTCACCAGAAACCGAAGGAGGAGGAGTGTATAAACTCGGGCTCTCCGCCTCTTTGCTGTTACTGAAAAGTTTCATGTTTGACGAAGCGCGTCGAATTCAGAGGGCTAGTATGTGCAGCTTGCAGTCCCGATTTAACTTAACCCTCAGCAATTACTTAATTGTTATTACCTATTAATCAAGGCTATAAATAATAACTGAATCAAACGGCTATAAACTGTTAAGTCATTATTTTTTTTTCCATCTTTAACATATCGTAATTTGAATATTTAAAAGACGTCCTTGGTTTTGTTTTTCACTTCACAAAAGTACCCCGGGCCGCTAGAGAAGTTTCCTTGTTCACTGCATATTAATCCTAGACCAAATGATCTTACAAAATGTCTAACAAGTCAACAGCCCCTTTCACTATACTCATCTTTTCAGAACAGCACTCCAGATTTCATGCGAATATTTTCAGTTTTTAATGCCTCATGCATGCCTTCATTATGCTTAAATTATTAAGGCACTGCTCATTGAGTTTTCAGTGATGTCCAGTATTCATTATGAAATCTGAGTCAGATATTACCTCTGCCTTCCATGACCTCATGGCTTTTCAGATATTAGTACATCTTAGTTCAAACCAGTTTTTTTTTTCAAGGAAGTACAGTATTTACAGAAAATAAGAACCATCCTCAAACTTTATACAGTAAATACATTGCTCAGGTTCTAAAGTACACATTCAAACAGTAGCTCAAGTAATTGTAAATTTAATTATGGCAAAGTTTAAAGTGAGATTCATTTGATGCCATTAAAAATTTGGTTTGACCAATATATTGCTCCTATTTATTTCTGAAAAGCAATTCAGAGTGTGAGACGGTTTCTGGGGCAGGGAAGCCGCATGGAGAGGCTACCCTCTCTCTTTAGTTGTTTGTGATGTATATGGTTTTGTTTTTTTCCATAAGTTCCATGTCTTTCTCCAGCTGCTTCATCTCCCGCTCCAGCCTCTCCTTGCACTGCTTCTTCAGGATGGTATCCGTGACGACGGACAGGCCTTGATACTGGTGGTGTAGTTCCTCCCAGTTCTTCTTCAGGCCCTGGAAATTGCAATGATAGTGAACAGGTCGCAGCCCACATTTGAATCTGACTTAGGGCTAAACCGTAAGTGTTGACATGGCCACCATCTCTGTGAAACACTCATCCATCCATCCATCCATCCATCCATGAGTGGAAGTGGTATTCAAATCCCCATCCATAGAGGTGTGAGACAACAGTACTTCTGTGACATCAATAAATCCAGGTGCGTCTTCTGAGTCACAGCTGTAACGATGCGTCATAAAGATAAAGCTTACGTGTCGTGAACTGCCATCCTCTCTGGCAAGGGCCCTCATTTCCTTAAGGCTGTACCTGCAGCACCGTTTGACGCTCTTCCTCTGAAAGCTGCTTCATGGATCCCTCTTGCAGACGTTCTTTGACGTAGCTGTCATACTCCTCCTGCGCCCGTCTCACCTCATCTCTCCATCGCTGCAGGTACTCGGGGGTCTGCCCATAGTCCTATGAGTGGTAGTTCATGCAGGTGAGGGAAAAAAGCTCTGAAGGGCTGGTAAGGTTTCAGCATATATTTACATTGTTTGTCAGATGCAAACAATCAACATCTCAACATACTGTAAAAACTATCACCTCCAAAATGGAGATGAGCACAGTATGTATTCAAAACTGACTACTTTGATGGACTGTCTACTCAAGCACTGCATAGAAGATTACTTCTCGAGTCAGGAAAAGGTTCATAACTCAAAAAATGACCTAGATTCCTCCATCATATAATCTTTAAATCTTATCTGCTTATCCAATAAAAATATTCAAAGCACCTCCTGGAGGAATAAAGGAGTCCTTTCTCTACTGGCAAACTGAAAATGCACTCTTGCTTCAGTCGGATATATGTATATAACACAAAACCTATTTGTCTACACTGGAAATCAGTTGCACTTACTTTTTTCTTCACATATTTTGGGACAAGGCCAGAAGAATCCAGGGGCTGCTTATCCCCATTCCTGGTGTCTACAGAAATGGGCTGGGGTTTCCTTGGGATTGTCACAATGGTTTCCATGGCATTGTCCTTGATGAAGTTCTTCTCTTTGTGAATTCCCATCAAGGGCTTGTCTGTCTTGGTAGGGACTGGGGGCTTTTTCTCCTTACCGTTGTCCATGTAGGCAAATGGCTTTCCTGTTCAATCAGGAGAAAAGTCAGACGAGCGTTTGCTCTGGACTATCTCTGGAAATAAATGCATATTGACTGTCAATTAATACATTCTCAGCTTTATGCCTGAATGCACACGGGCAACCATGCAGCTGGGTGAAATTGCTTTAATGCATTTTCCTCCTTTGATGCTTAAGACTGTGGTGGTCCCTTTCAGACAGACCACAACACTGGATTTATATTATCACAGCATCCGGAAAAGCAGAGGAATGAACTAACTACAGATCTGCTGCTGTGACTTACTGTTAGGCAGTTTTGGTTCCTTGGAATGTTTGAGTAGAAACTTATCAGGTGAGGGCACTTCCACTTTAGCCGGTCCCATTGTCTTGTTCAAGGCCTTGTTCAGCTGTTTTTCCTGCTTTATTTGCTTCCTAAACTTTGACATGTATCTAAAAATATTAATAAGCAAATTGAACTTCTCCTTCCTTTCTCTCTCACAACCAATCAATACAGAAATTAGAAAATAAATCTCTGAGGATAAACTTATTGATATACATAATAAAATAAATAATTATGCATTGTTATTGCATTCCTGGTTCAGGTTGTGATGCTAAGCGGCCAAAAGTCAACATTGTGAAGTAAGGAAATACCGGATTACATATGTTTACCTACCTTGGTGGTTTCTCATCTTTAACCTCTTCCCGGGGAATGAGATTATAAATGCTTTCCGGCGGTTGCAAATTCGGCATCGCTAGTTTTGACGGAAAATGTTAATATCTGTATATCAAAACGAAAGTACTTAATACGCCGGTATATTAAGGGCTACGTTAGTTTGTGTAGTTGTCTCGGAGACGGTTGCTTGGCGACCACTTGCAGGTGTTACACGCCGCTGACTCTCGAAGAACGTCAATGACCGTCTTCGCATTCGTCACTTCCTCCGCATTAGGAGGGTGCCACGTGGATAAGCTGTTTGTCCTCTCCAGTTTACCGTAGTGCGCTTGTGACGTTTATTTGGTCGCCTGTCTCATTTTTACTTCCGATGCAGTGGGACGCGTCTGCAGAAACACGTAGGAAAACATGGGGAAATACTGGGGCAGATGCGTGCTGTTTTAAAATAGCCGTAACCTAACGCTATTCATGTGCACCTGCCTGTACACATAATTACAAAACATACATTATTAAGGTGATTAATACTTTTTGTCTTCACCGATAGCATTTTATTTTATAATACTATCAAATTTACATTGTTTATTCAAAATCAAGTATTACCGCGTAATATTTTTTATTTTTGGTATGTTCATATTGCTTGCAGTTTAACTGTGCAAAACGCTCAGAAACTAAAAACCAAATAAAAGAAAAGCTACTTTATTATTTCAGACTGGCCTAACAAAAGGTTTCATTTAGCAGTGGGAAACATGAAACTGATGCCTGTTGTAATTAATTAGGATACATTAACACCGGTGTTACAGATACATTTAACCTGATCTCCACTGACTTTTTAGTATTGATGTGCATTTTCTCCTGTTGTCTTTCAGGTTTGTCTAATGTTTCAGTACTGTTTTCACACAATGGTCCCTTGGTCCTCCTGGTGGCTGGGAGTCAGGCTTGTGTCACAGGGGAGGTTTTCCGGTACACGCTTGCTGGCTCCTAGTCCACCACTGTCATTCTCCATGTCTGCTCGGGTGCATTTGCAGTGCCCCCTGCCCGAGTCAGAGAAGAACATCTTGTTGATGGGTCCACCTGGGGCGGGAAAGACGACGGTCGGACGGATCATCGCCCAACAGCTGGGGTACCCTGCCATTGACATTGATGACGATGTTCTGGAGCGGCAGTGGGGAATGTCTGTGGCTGAGAAGCTGTCAGCTGTCGGGGGGCAGCGATTCGTAGAGGAGGAGGGCAAAGTGGTATCTAGTTTCTCAGCCCACAGGAGCGTGGTTTCTCTGACAGGGTCCAACCCACTGCACATGGGGGCCATGCAGCACCTGAGACGTTTGGGCATCGTGCTGTACCTGGATGTGGACACGGAGGACATACTGGAGAGGTTGTCCAGGATGAAGGTGAGCCGCATAGTGGGCCAGGAGCCTGGGGTTTCCATGAGGGACCTTCTTGCATGCCGGCGATGGTTCTACAACCAGTGCTTTGATGTCAGAGTTCTGTGTGGACGTGGGGACTCTGAGGAGGAAGTGGCAGAGAAGGCCCTCCGGGCACTGAGAAGGTGTCAGGATTCTGAATCGGAAACATTTGTTTCCACCAGGTGTAGTGAGAATGAATCGCCTGCCGAAAAATTTTTCAGCGATGTTGTCATTGAAGGACTGGCCCCAGATGGTGGGCTCTACGTCCCTAAAAAGGGCTTCCCAAAGCTGGAGCCCCGGGAATGGCTGAGGATGGTGCACATGTCATACCCAGAAAGGGCAGCCGTCCTCCTTGAGAAATGCATCCACCCCACAGACATCCCAGCCACAGAACTGCAGAGGATGGTGAACCGGGCATACGGGGAGAACTTTGCCTGTGCTGCGATGGCACCCGTGTGTCACCTCACCCATAACCAGTATGTGCAGGAGCTCTTCCATGGTCCCACTGCCTCCTTCAAAGACCTGTCCCTGCAGCTGATGCCACAGCTCTTCGCCCACTGCCTCCCACAGATGTGCAACTACCTGATCCTGGTGGCAACATCTGGCGACACGGGCAGTGCTGTGCTGGACGGTTTCACCAGCCTCTGTGATGCCGACAGGAGGAGAATTGGTGTTCTGGTGTTCTTCCCTGAGGATGGCGTGAGTGAGATTCAACGGCTGCAGATGACGTCATTCAGGGAGGCCAATGCAAGGGCTGTCGGCGTCCACGGTGACTTTGACTTCTGCCAGAAGGCCGTGAAGCAGATGTTTGCCGACTCCAGTCTGACCGGACATTTGGCAGTCGAGTATGGCACGGTCCTAAGCACAGCCAATTCCATCAACTGGGCGAGACTACTGCCTCAGGTGGTCTACCATGCCTCTGCGTATCTGGATATGGTCAGAGATGGTGTGATTGGGTTCGGTGACCCAATCGACAGCTGCATCCCCACGGGGAACTTTGGCAATGCCATGTCTGCCGTATATGCCAAGCATTTGGGAATCCCTATCAGGAAGATCATCTGTGCCTCAAACCACAACCACGCTTTGGCGGACTTCTTTGCCACAGGGTCCTATGACCTCCACGGACGGTTGCTCACCCCATCCATTTCACCGGCTATTGATATTCTGAAGGCTTCCAACCTCGAAAGGTTCATCTTCCATGCCTCAGAGGGGAATGGGCGGCTGGTGAAGAATCTCTTTTCTGGGCTTGAGCGGAACGGGCATCTTGAGCTTCCTGGGGGTGTACTTCAAAGGGTGAGGTCAGAGGTGTTGGCCGGCTGGTGTACTGAGGCTGAGTGCCTGGCCAACATCCATGATGTGTACACGAGCACAGGCTACATTCTGGACACACACACAGCTGTTGCCAAGGCGGTGGCAGACCGCCTGCAAGACCAGACATGCCCTGTTGTCATCTCCTCCACTGCACATCATGCCAAGTTTGCCCCTGCAGTCCTGCATGCCCTCAAGGTCCAGGACCCCCCCACAGAACCCCCAGACCAGCTGGACTGGTTTTGCTCACATGGATCCCGCCCGGTCGTGCACAAAAACCTGCACAGGTGCCTGCGGGATGGCAAGAGGCAGCCTTACGGCAGGTGCCGATCAGACTTTGGCTCTCTGGTTGAGCAGGTAGAAACCATGATACATGAGTCATTCCTGAAAGGTTTTTAAAGGAGTTCCTGAAGGAGAAGATGGTTAAATGATGAAGAACAAAGATTTAGTTAAATCAGAAACATGCTCTACTTTTCACCTAATAAAAATTTAACAGAAAACAACAAATTTACAATATCAAAAGAGTAACTCATGAAAAGTGTTTCCATGAGTTTACTGTTGTACATTTTGTGCTAGCCACAGAAGCCTGGCTCCATATTTTCCTTACTCACCACTAGATGGCAGTCTGGGGTGGACCGTAACACTACATCCTGGGATAAGTCCCGGCATTGAAAAATGACCCTGTCATAATCACAGGGTGAGGAAACTCACAGCAGTGAGCCGTGAAATGCAGGCTGGATGGTTAACAAGTCTCAGAGGAGCTCATAGACTCCGAATGGACACTTGATTTACTGTCCTGCTGTTTTCACTTTCCTTCTGTTCGAATTATTCTGGGTTTTAAGGTTAAATTATGTCCACCCATAATTGATTATGTTTTGCTTAATTTAAAATTACAGAGTAATTATTTAATCATATCAGCAGATATTACCAAAGTGGCTGACAGTGTAAACATTTATTTTTATCTTGATTCAAATATGTTTACCATTACAAAATATCTCTTTCAAAGCATGAATGATTAGTGCTTGATAGTCATTTTCAGCCACTGCCCTCAAAATGATATTCTATTAAAATCAGATATAAGTTTCGTTTAAATGTGTGCTGAAGAAATAGAAGCTCTTTTGATGTTTCTGACACCAACGTTTTTTCTTGTAGATGTGGTCAGTGCTGATTATGGTGGGAAAACTATGTGAGAGGATTGTGTGAGCATAAATGGGAAGCTGCGGTTGTTTTTGACACGGGGAGGTAGCACAGTCTGCAGGAACCACATGTGAGGATTTATTGCCAAGGCAGGCCGAGAACGCACATGCTATTTTTAGAACTTTGCGTGGCTCCCTGTCGGCAGCACTTCCTTTAGAAAAGTAGACTTAAATTGCATTGAGGCTGGGAATTGTTGCCATAGGCCGAGATTTGGGGATAGCAGAAGCAGCTACTGGAACGACAAGGCAGCATTCTCCTTGTGACATTAAAACCTGGATAATTAATTGATCTCAGTGAGGCTCCCGCTACGGTAATTGCCGAGTGCAGCTGGTGGACAACCCGAGGCGTTGAACATGTATTGGAGTCTCCTCACCGCCCTCGAAGATGGTGGGGGGATGGCTCGGGTGGGAGGTCTTCTGTTTCCTGTGTCCTTTTGTCCTTGTCCCCAACCAAGGTAGAACTTTTTCTAGTACATAAACATGACTGGTGTAGTTCACAGAGTCCTGCGTATGATATGTTTTATTAGCTGAAGTTACAGTCCTATTCTCCCCATACTTGCATTGCTACATTTTCTGAGGAATCATTATGATTATGAAACATAATAAATGCAATAAAAACAGTTGTTTGAGAAGGAAATGAAAACCAAATAAATGGAAGAGCATTCAACAGGAATGGGGCATGGAGATCGAGAGGCAGGTTAAGACTGCAGGTGTGATGTTACAGGCGAGAGGCACTCAAGTGACAAAATTCCACGGGGTTGGAGCTTCATTAAAAAACACGACATTGTGAAGATGAGAACATGGCCAGTGTGTGGGTCATCTTGTTGTAGACCAGACATGGACCCAGCATGATATCAGAATCAGCGTGAAGATGGCTAGGTTGCCCATGCCTAATGACCATGGTTCTCTTACCATTCATGGCATGCCCAGTTGTGTTTGAGTACTGTGGATAAGCGCCAGGCTCATGCATATTTAGGGCTGTGTTTTACCTCTCTATCGTCACTTGGCAGTCTAGCAGGCCTGGGTGTTTCACGCTGAATTCTGATGGGGCGTCAGGTTGGGGACCACACATTCCATTAGAGCAGTCAGCCTAGTTCCCAGCTCTGGCTGATGTTTCACTCTGGCATCATGGAAAGGCTTCTGGTTTCCTCCAAAGAGCAGGTTTTTGCCTGCCTTTTCTTAATTTGCAACTCTGAGTGTGTGTCCTGTGAGGGACTGACACCCTACCTGGAGTGTGCCATGTGCTGTTTATCCTGCGATAGGCTGTGTTGGATCAGCAGTTATAGAAGATGAATGCATGCTTATAATGGCTAATATTGGACAGCATTAACACCTTGGTCTAGACTGACTGATTACTGGGCTTCAATTCCCAGCTCTTCAAATCCAGGAAAAATATTTTGTTCCTATTTTTATAATTATCCTTTTTTCTGTTTCAATAATTAAGTTTGTACAGCTGCACCACTGGTGAAACATAACATTTTGTTTAATAAAATTTGGCAAATCAACATTAGGGAGCCATCCAGCAGCAACCAGTTCAAACGCCCAGATAGCATTAATATGAAGAGTGTTTTGTTGGTACGGTTGGCCCCTTTCTTGTGTTGGGAGGCCATTTTCACTTTCTTTGCCACCCTATCATGGAGATGATCCCAGACTTTCTGTCAGGGATGGAGGTAAACCATACTCTGGGTTTTAAAGGAATTAATGTCAAGCCCCCCCCCAGTCAGGTATGAAGGATGGTCCATGTATTGGGAGCTGTAAATTTGCCCTGGTGACCATTAGCATCAGCATCACAAGCTGAACGAAAGGACTGTCAGAAGCTTAATTTGCTGCAGGTTTCCAGTCTTTTGATGGCATTATTTACATTTATATGATACTTATATAATCATCAAGCAATTCTCCAAAGTTAAAAATGTTAGAGCTTTAAAGCTGTAAGGTAAAAATGGCATGTTTCTCACCTGGTTGCTGGAATTTCTTTTCTCACAGCGTGAGGCTGACGCAGCAGCAGCAGCTTAGAGCATGTTTATTTTTACCCATATGCATGGCATGCAGATGCCTCAGTCCCAAGCCTCACATGCACAGTGAAGCTGTTGCTGCACGTGCAGTGCTTGATTAGTGATGGGACTTGGATTAAGTGTGAAATTCATCATGCTAACTAATACTCTGTAAGCCGGGATGATTAAGGTTGGTGTGGTCTGGGAAAGGAGCTGAGGGTTGAAGGTGTGTGACCATGCTCCTTGAGCCTCCATGGGTCCACTGATATAAGGATTTGATTGGATGAGCTGGCAATTTTGGTCATTAGCATAGCATGATAATCGTCTTGGGTCAGTTTGGTTTGTTTTCTGTCTACAAGTTGCACCGGTAGCCATGCTGTTACGTGAGCGAGTCCCACAATAGTGTGGAGGTGGCAAACGGCTTCACAGCAGTCGGTACCTTTGTGACTTCTGGATGATGCTGGTGGACGGTGTCAGATGACTGCTGATGTCAGAGCAAGACAAGTTGACTTTTGGATGTCAGTCCTCCAAGGCGGCTGCATGGATCCAGTCTGAGGTGAGCTCTAACCCAGTACTTCCCTGGCTGCTCATTCTGCGCGGCTGAGCGAGCAGGAATAATTGCATGTGCTGAGCTGTTTCCGTCACCTTAATGCGGAGCCCGTAGCCTAATGGAAACCTCCTGCTTGCCACTAAAATTCTGCTGCCTCTCCTGACTGGAAGTCTGCCCCAGTATTCTGTGCCATCACCCAGTGTGTCAAGTTAACACATAGACAAAAGCAGGGCAAATTTTAGGATGTCAAGGCCCTCCTGGGGAGATGGGCACAGTGTGATGGTGATATAGGTTATCCACAAAACAAGGGAACTGCTTTTATTTCTATATGCTTGTTTACAAATCCCTGAGCTACACCCAAATGCACCCCTTGGATTGTGTCTGACTTTTAATAAAAGTCAAGGCTATCTACAGCTAAAGAGGATGAAAAGGCCTACTTCAAAAGGAATTTGGAATTGGAAATATCAAAATAACATTTTTTGGCTATCTGGCATTCTGAAAGAATTGTCCTTTAATTTCTGGTCTGCCTCTACTTACCCATTAAACCGTTATCTTCATAATTAGAAATGGTGACATCTGACACCATACATTCTGCAGTGGAGGCAAACAGAATTTAAGGTGACTTGATTGTGTCTGTTGGAACATTTTCCTCAGTCCAGCCTAGACTGTTTATGGACACCAATGTTGTAATCATGCTGGCCAGATCATGGCTATCTACTAATGGTAGGAGAGAAGAGGCTCTGACCAAATGGGAAGTGTTTCAAACCAGAGATGATGGACGGTGTATATTATCACCTTTTGTTATATGGAGTTCCTGTTTTGGGTGGTGATGGGTGACATTGGGTGTAGTAAAAGTTTACAATAGGCATGCCTCAAACTGGTTAACTGTTGACTTTAGCAGATATAAACTTTTCAATGGGATTAAAGTTGATGCTTTTTCTATTACTTTTTAGGTGATATTTTCAGATGGGGCTCAAAAACTGTGAAACATTTGAAGTGTAACTTGGATGAGGGATGATATTTTTTTGAATTCAGACCATTTCTATTGACTTGGTGGCTAGAATAACATGACCTGTCCTGGTCCAATCAGCGCTTTCTATTTTGTGTTCATAAAAAATACACATAATTACACACAGATTCATTTTTCATGTGGCCTTTCAAAAACGAACATCAGAAATAATTTTTCGTCAAGACTTTCTTGAGAATATGGGATCTTGGACATCGCCCGCCTTTGTACATTTGTCATGGAGCAAATAATCAAATTGTCCCACAGCCTTTAGGAAAGCTGTGACCCAGGAAGCACCTTTCTGAAAAATCACGATGATGGATGCCCAAAAGAGGGTGGGGCTCAACAATGACTGACAAGTGTCTGACTAAGGTTAACCACTTCCAGAGTAGGCAGCTTGGGTGGTGTAGAGCAATCATCTTCTGAGTTCCCCTTTCCAGGGGAGAAGATTGTTTTTGGCAAGCATGAAATACACCAGGACGAACTGACCAAAGGCACATTGACCTGTTCGGGTTGTGGAACTTTGGGATTTGCCCTGGAATATTTTTAGAAATATCACATGTCATGAATGTGCATATGTTGGCATGGAGATACCAGTGTAACACTGATCATTCTCATCTTTCAGATACCAGACATTACAGCAGAAAAAAGTTTATCTTTCATCTCTCATTCTCACTCAGACCCATCACAGACTAATGTGAAATTTCAATTTAGGGCACAAATATAGAGGCCCAACTGTTAATTGTGCTCAAGAGTCATTTGTTAATGTGAAGTCTTTGTACAGCCTTCTTCTAGAAAATAATTTCCGTTTCATCTGCTCTTGGTTGGAACTTATGATACATCTGATTGTATAGCTGAACCTGGGCTCGTTCTTCTGTGTAAACTTCTGGAAGCGACACCACTGTCACCCTGTCGTTTGTCTTATTCTTGTGCTTCCTTGCTTCCATCCTCTAGTGACTTTTGATGCCTTTGACTGTACTCATTTGAAAGGCTTTGTCAGGCAAACACTCCATTGGCCCCACAGAGATGTCCCCTCTAAACTTGATCGTGTGCCACAGCTC
This sequence comes from Gymnarchus niloticus, assembly GCA_009936485.2. NCBI lineage: Eukaryota > Metazoa > Chordata > Actinopteri > Osteoglossiformes > Gymnarchidae > Gymnarchus > Gymnarchus niloticus. Next base: position 14,046,995 of record JAACJT020000001.1, read on the forward strand.
ATTTGGTCTCAGGACAAGAACCTACTCGAGTTTATTTGTTTTTGTTACAGTTGACTTGATATTTCAGATGATAATGATGTAATTGATTTAAGTCATACTGCTTATGTCTTCTCCAGAAAATTGCGTCTTTGCTTCATTAAAGTTAAAAAAATGGCTGTCTTGGTGTTTTTTAGTATTTCTGTTATAGTCACTATTTCTGTGTGAAAGAACAGCAAAGCACACCGATTCCGCAAGCGCTTCTTAAATCTGGAGCGCGCTGATCCAAAGTACATCGCGGGGAACATCAGGTGCTAGGCCAGGTACATCTTGAAAGCAACAGCAGACTGCCACAGGAAAGACTGCATGCACAGCACCCACCAAGAGGCTCATTTAAAATCACTGGTTCATCTGGTAGACCTACAGAGGTGCGGTGAGATTCAAACCCATAAGCCTGTAGGTGCGGTATAACAAACGCTGCCATGCCAGAACATTAAACTACATCAGCTGGGTGTGAAATGTGTGTTACAATAGCTGTAACTACCATCCTGTATGTCTGCATATTCAGCCATTTCCACTTGTCACTAACGCTGTTAGGTTTGTCACAGGAGTTTTGAGTACATTTTTAGAAACCATATCTCCGGAGATATTTTGTGCATCATTAGGGGAACTAAAGTCACACATAAACAAAAATAATTTCAACAAAAGAATTGACAAAAGGAGGTTAAAAGTTAGTGTAACCTATTTCATCATTCCTCAAATGATTCATCTAAAGAGAATTTGGGGTTAAATTATAATTGGAAAGTGCAGGAATACATAATCATTTTTAATTTTAGTAGCTAATGAAAATAGTCACAACTGTTTTTAAGCAAGTGCCAATGGAAGTATTGCATAGATGAATAATACAGGTTATCTATTCATAGAACACAGTAAAACTCCGTATGGTCTGACAGCTGAAAAATGTAATGTTCTGTTTTGCTGTACATTATTATAAAACCTTCAGGATATAAAACACAAGAATGGCCTTGAGGATCTTGACTTAAAATGTATTTTTTTTCAAGTGCAAACGTCACCCTGTGTTGCTGACGTCTCTCTTTTCTGGTCCATTGCACGCAAAGGACATCAAGATTACATCAGTGACACAACGCGTACCATACATATGAAAGGAAGTCAAGACTGACCTCGTCTTCATACAGGATTATATAAGAAGCTGAGTTTTTTTTTTTGATTTGTTGTAAAGCACATGGATTGAAAGTACATGACTATCTTGATGTTTCTGGAAGAAAGCTATAATGGTAAATCTGAAAAATAAATTGCTGGCATTGAAAAATATATGATGTTTATATGTAATTATTCAGTTTGTGTATACTGTAGACCTTATTATCTGAATGTCAGTCATCTAAACCTGTCCTGTCACCACCCCCCCCCCCCCCCCCCCCCAAAAAAAAGGCATGTTGACAGCAACACTCTGAATGGAGTTCTATGGAGATATTGGATGGGAAACTTCACTGTGAGAAAGAAAATCACACTGTAGCGTATTTAAAAAAAATTTACTTCAGATTCATTACATTAGAAGATTCATTATACCCTTATTTGTGTGCAATAATTTAAGAATTTTGCATTTGTCTTTTTAAAAAAGGGTGATTTACAGTTGAAACTATGTGAAACAATTACTAACCAATCAATGCTGGTGCTAAATGAGGCTTCAGAACTCTGTGATGGGTGGGTGTCTCTTGAATAAGCCAATCAGTGCTGGTGCTAAATGAGGCTTCAGAACTCTGTGATGGGTGGGTGTCTCTTGAATAAGCCAATCAGTGCTGGAGCTAAATGTAGTATTGCCAGCATTGATTAGTTCAGGATACTCCCATTCATTATGGATTTTGAAGCCTCATTTGTCCCATCACTAAGAATGACCAACACATCTGACCGATGTTCTCCGAGTTCATGGTGACCATAGGCTGGTGAGAATCACTTGTTTCTGGACATTTTGATAAGAAATGTAAAGCTAAAGATGGTCCTGATTCTATTTTTGTAGAATGGGCATTGATATTACTATTATAAACATGCTTAGCATGGAAACACAAACAGGATGTCCCATACAGTCTTGGTCAGTATCGGATTGTCTTGAAATGTTCATGATTTAAATAGGCTAATTAATTTAAGTTAACTTAATGTCTTTTTTAAGACTATTAAAAAATTGTGAGGATGAAGTTTGTATTTTAACAGTTTTTTAGTTCAAGTTCAGCTTCGAAAAGGTTCAGGAAACAGTTTTTGCAGTAATGCTCAGGAATAGCTGATGATAGTTGACAGGTGTTGACAGACGCCAACACCCGATTCGCTCATATTTACCCTTCCCCGAGCTCAAAGCAGCATGAGACTTAATTCACTGTAGCATTGCCAGTGATGTCTGAGGGTTTCTGGTTTTTTTTGGTATCAGCACTTTTTCAACAGGGAGGGTTTGTTTGATTAGCATTATTTTACAAATCCTATGGGCTGGGCCTGCTCACACACAGTGACATGACAGCGACCTTTACTGAGGTCCACGTGGTGGGGTTTTATTGAAGAGTACTGTGTGCAGCACGGAGATTGTAACTGTTATCTCTTGCAAGAGGCGGAAGTTTTTCGAACTTCTGTCGTGTTTCAGGAAATTGGAATTCTATGAAGTGACAACCTAATCTCTGTATTCTCGCATCACATGACATTTACGGCCAAGGCACAGCCCGGTCTACTGTGAGACCCGAGGAACTAGTTAAAGGAGAGATTTGTTCACAGAATCACAGTATCCAACTGCTGGGAACAAGTCGCCATTCAGTAAGGTTCATCGTTTTTGAGGTCCTGAAGTTTAAACAACATTTTAAATTCATTTTAAAATGAGTATGTTAGTTATGTGATTAATTTATATCACAGATAAAGGAAAATCTAAAACAAATAAAGAAAGCATTAGTAATGGAGTGTTCTACAGTTATTGGCCATCATAACTAAGGGACTTTTCCCACCACAGTGTGGGACGGGGAGCTGATGAGACAAAGCTGATGATTGAACTGTTTACCCAGGATGGATGTGGGGGCCTCAAAAGCTAGCAGCACTTCACAGCGCCCTTCACATCCCCCCCTACCGCCACCCCCACCTCTGACGCAGATGTGATGCTGGGAACCCATGTGATGGTCCTCACGCCCCACAGGGGTATCCCATGGATTCTGACGCCCCCACATTCTGCAGTGCGGAGTCTTGTTGAGGCATTAAGGACGAATGAGGAAGCTGAGTAAAGCACTTGGGCTTTTGTTAACTGGGCCCACACATGATTACTTTAAAAAGAAAAATGATTTGAGCTCCCAAAGGTGATTAGAGCTCATTTGTATTTTAGTCCTAAGTATGTGACAGAGAAACTACAGCATGATGTCACAGTTCATTCCAAGGTCACTTCAATCGGCTTCCTCTAAATCCACATAGAGAGGAGACCCAATGCTTAAAGGAATCGAGACAAAGGTGCCAATTCGTATGTTTGTCAGCTTGTTCCCTCATCAATGTTCAACACGCCTAACATCAATGTAGACAGCGAGAGTCATGGACAGAGAGATAAGGTGTTCCCAGAATGGTGGTGGTGGTGGTGATGGGGGTTCTGCAGGAAAATAAAAAATGAGCCAAGCCCTGGTGCCCAAAACCCTTGGTCCATGCAAGGCCTCAAATGAGCATGACTCGGAGACACGCTTGGGGTCTTTCCTGTGTTAACGAAATGCCACCAAGTTTGCCCTGTACCATTGCTTACTACCTGCTGTTTTTCCCTCACTCTGGATGTATTCCCAGACTGCCGTTGGCAAGTTATTCTACTCAAACCTGCCAAGTAAACAAATCCAGTGGGCCTCCCTGTAAACCCATCAGCGGTATTTTAGACACAATCAGCCCGTGTGTCCCCAGACTCCCCTCCCGAAAGCCAAAAGCTGTGCCGTAATCCAATACTCCTGTCCTGGGTGGTTATTGCTGCATCCTGAATGTATCTTAGCGTAAATCCTGGCAAAGGCCAGGTTAAGGACAGCTCCAGACACAGGCTATTCCTTAAGCAATGGAAAGAAACATGACTTTTTCTATGGTTTTGATTTTGTCAGTTTTACATACAAAGAGTCTGGACGCATGTTGTGTGGTAGTTATAGTGACAAACCTTCAGTGATGTTGTAGTTCCTGTTACTGAGAGATTAAAAAAGCACAGACTATACTGTGTCCCTGAGTCCAGATGTAAAATGCCAGTTAACCACACAAATCAGTAAAGAATTATCAGTTAGCATTTCTGCTAGCACTATAGCTTCTGGTTGGTAAGTAATGGTTTGTTGCTGGGTAATTGATCAGAAAACATTGATTTGTTTGCATGGAACCAAGCACAAAAAACATTTGAATGATATGAAGTTTCAGATTAATCATCTGATACATTGTACACTGCCTGGCCAAAAAAAAAGTCATACACTTCAGTCTTTTATTTGACCATCTTTAGCTTTGATTAAGGAGCATTCATCATGGCATTGTTTGGACGAGCTTATGCAATGTCTCAACATTTTTTTCATCCTAGATTTGCATTCATTTTTCATCAAATCTTGTA
>JAACJT020000001.1:14059890-14075775 GCA_009936485.2 Gymnarchus niloticus
GGATAACCTGGTCATTCAGTAGATTCAGGTACTCAGCTGATTTCATTTTATTGCTGCATAACTTTACTGAGCCTAGACTAGACCATTGGCTTTGCCTATTTAATTTGAAATGGTGACTTTTTTTTGGCCAGGCAGTGTAGTACTCCTGCAATACTCACACATTAGGCTGAATTCAATTCTTTAGTGTTATAGGTATGATTTTATAGCTTGACTGTACTGCATAAGTAGCTGTCCCATGTTGTATGGCTAGAATGACTTGATACGATTAGAGTTATTGCTAAGGTTACTTTTGGAGTGCACAATTAGAAATTTAGAAACCATGTCTTATATTTGAATTAGATGAAACTCAAAAGCACAAATTCAAATCCCATCTGTTTTTTTGACTCCCTTTCTGTTCCTGGTTCTATTGAGGACATCACATTCCCTGATTTAAATGTGATGTGGATGGGAATGAGGATCTGGACAGCAGCATAGGTCGTTTGTCGCTGAAACTCTGGCAGGGCTGTTCAGCGATTTCCCTTTCACATTTAATATGAATTGTCTTAGGTTATAAATGTGCTCCAAATAAAGTAGGAAAAATACACCATAGGCTAATGACACCCTACGCTCCGAACTGACACAACCCTTTCCTCTGTTCATTATCCACAATGTGCTGTGAAGACATACTCCAGCTCAGACTTATCACCCCAATAAACAGAGCTGTTACGCTTTACCCTTCAAAGCAACAAAAATATGACAACACTACACCTAATCGCTTAAAGATTTTATCTTGTTTTGTGCCACTTATTCAGTACTCTCTCGCTATGTTATCCATACACCATAACTAGTCAGTTTCCTCAGGGCTCAGTCACCTGGAGACAATGCCTTACCTGATTTTGGTTATTAATCAGACAAAAATACAGAAGAAAAAATTGTCTCACAGCCACTTTTGAGTAGGAATACAAAGATCACTTTATTGTAGAATCAGACACTGCAATAGACAGATCCTGCCATTTAATAAGGGAAACAATGGTGAGAGATTTTAAGCCTTGAGGGCTACAGTGGGTGGGTCTTCTGTACACTGTCAGTCACTGCATTGTTTTAACCAATGGGCTACAGTAAAATAACCTGTGGTGTCTGGATCAGACCAGCTGGCTATTGACAAGGTACAATGAATCCCACCTGCTATGGGTTTTGAGGTGTTGCGCCAACTAATTAAACAGTTATTATCAGGTTAAAAAGCATGTAATTGCAAGCCAGGGAAAGGGTACAAACTGTACCAGATCACAATGCAACCAATGACACTAATAACCTTTTCAGTTTAGACCAGTAGACATGAATGAAAAACAATGTTAAACTTTAAAGGGAGTTACATTATGAATGACTGTGTACTTTCTACTTTGTGCAAGCCAGCTTCTCATGAGATAAATTGTTTTCTACGAGTTATATTTGTCTAAGTTACACAAAAGGATGATTTCTGTTCGTGTGTGGGTGTTTTTATGTTTTTCAGATACACAATTTTGATTTTTTTATTAATTTGTTTTTTGAAATTCCTCAGCGTCAATTACACATGATTTTTCAGTGTCACTGAAGGACTAGACCGATTGGAGGACGTTCTTGAAACAACAGAGCAATTAAGGTTAAGTAGGTTACTCAATGGTACTTTAACATGGTGCCACCTGGGATTTGAAGTGACAACCACCTAGTAAGTACATATGGTTTGGGATTCTTCTCTACTTTGTTGCAGTCCCAAGAGAAGGTGGGCACTTTTATCAAGTGGTAGATGCTCAGGTAGATATCCTTTACTGTTAGACCTGCAGCCAAGAAGATGGCAGGGGAAGCACCATCTTCACTGAGTAAGTCAGTTTTGGTGGCATCTTTTCCTTTCAGATATTCAGCATTTCCTGTTTTGTGATCAGTTTCAGCCAGTGATGGGATCCTGAACTAACCAATCAATGCTGGAGCTAGGCTTTTGAAGTCAGCGTTTTTGGAGTCAGTGTTGATTGGGTAGTTTGGGATACTCCAACCCACCATGGCTCTTGAAGCCTCATTTGTCTGATCACTAATCTCAGCAAGCTCAGAAATTCCATTAATGCCATAGATTTACATAAATCTTCATCTGCTTATCAAAGAGTATTAATGAGAATCATTTTCAAAAACTAAAAAATTAGGGTTTATTTACTGAAATTGCAAGTACACATTGGCTCAGAACAGAAACTGCTCCTCTGGGACATAAACGTACAACTTTGTGTCAGGAAAAGGTTTGTGCTACGCAACCGCTACAGCAAATAGAGTCAAAGCACAACATTTCTGTGAACTTTTCCTGTGCCTCACAGCCTCGCAACACTGTTAAATAATTTAGAACAAGGACGGATGGTGTCCCAGCAGGAATTGCTGGCACCTTATACCTCCAGGGGGACAGGTTCAGGCCCGGACATCCGCTTGGAGTTTGGAGGTTCTCCCATTGTCCATAAGGGTTTCTGCCTACAATTCAGAAGATGGGCTCCTCTATGGGCTGTTATGGGTACTATAAATCACCCACTGTGTGTGCATGTTGTTGTCATGACAAGGGAACCAGGTCATGGTGATCTGGCTTGGATGGGCAGGTGTTGAAAAATAATGGTTTTAAATACTTGCTTCTCTACAGAATTTAAAAAACACTCTTTCACCAAGATAATTGATTAAAATCAATCACAGTAATTCTGCAATTTGTTGCGTGTGGTGTTACCGAAAGCTGAACACTCTGGTGTGATACTAAATACATCGAAATTAAAGCCAGCAAGTGTATTCTTGTCCAAAAAGACAAGAAGCAGTGAGTCATACACGCCACACTTTGTGTGTAACAGAAATTAATGTGTTTCCAGCTGCTTTTCAGACCAGTTTCAAAATGAAAAATAGAGTCTTAATATTGATGTTGAATTTATCCAGAGAAAGAGTTGGTCTAGAAATGCTGGATTTACAGGGATTTCCATCCCCATAAGGGTCTATACGGGTAATGGGAAAATTGGTTTCATATATTATGTATACATTTAAGGTAAACGTTTGCCTCAGTCGACATGTATTTTAAAAACATGTTCACATCACCTCTAAGAAAAGTATTGAATTAAAAATTTTACAGTACGTATTAACAAACGTCAGCGATGATTTTTTAGTAACTGTATCCCTGTAAACCCTCCAATATTTCCGTTTGATTTTTCGGTTCTGTACAGTATTTCGAATTTCGCTGGCATGATGTGACACGCCCGACACCGTCAGTCAATATCGACACAGCGGATGTGGTTTTTACATTATCACTTTATGAGCTTTAAAGACGGGATGCCGTCTTCTGAGCACCGTTTCCCAGAGTGTATCTGTCAACCGGTTTCGCTTTCCTCTGCTTTCGCCAGCGCTGCTTCCAGCACTGGACAGCTCCTCGGTCGCTCTACCCGACGTCCCCCCAGCCAAGTGATTGACAGAAAAAACGGCCATACACGAATCAAGGGTACTTTCGAAATCCTATAAGATAATGAAGGAGACGGGCTTTTGAGAACAAATGGTTCCTGCTCTCCCTGTGCTTTAGTTACTGCATGTTATGGGCAGAGGAGGGCGGAGTGTTTGCCAGTGAAGTGTGAGCTTCGACTTCGCGCATCCAAGTAATGGGATTTTTTTAAACCCCGGTCCAGTCTGCTCTATGTAAAACGATCGCAAGCTACGAAATGCGTCAGGTAGACCGCATAGATGTCTTATGAACAGCGCTGACTGGTTTCACACGCGGACTTCAATGATTTTTATTCTCCTCAATAATTAACGTTGACAAACGGATACAGACGTAAACAACGTATACCCCGCTCTCTGACAGGAAAAAGGGGTATCTGACCTGCTGGAACCGAAGACGGTCTTTACCATATACTCAAGAGCCGAAACGCAAAGACGTATGAATTCACTTATCCACAGGTGAATACAATTCGACGGGCTAATTAAACCAACATTTAGGCTACACCTTCCTCCTACATATGAACTGAACCACCGAATTGAATTAAAACGAGAAGAGGTATGGCGATTTTTCTGTTTTCGTTACTCTTGCGAGTGGGATTTGTTATTGGATCTAATTATAGACATGGTAAATGGTCAGCTCATGAGAGGGACTCTGAAATCAGAGCAAAGCAGCCGATCTATACCACTCCTATTAACAATCAAGAACATCAGCATTTGCCTCGTCTGTTAAAACCTGAAACAGAGCGGTCCACCTTTGTCCAGAAAATAGAGGAGGACTTGCCAAGAGTCGTTACGGCTTTCCTTCATACAGGAGATTCATCAACGTTGAAGCACGCAAACTGTTCGAGACGGTATGAGTTGAGTCGGCTTCGTAGTCCACCGTACATGCCCCCTCACTCGTCCCTGCACAGCGTGCTTGACACGGTGCTGCATGCTGCCAACTTCTTGAACGTGATCTTGCAAGGTGACAGGTCAAGACTGCACAACTTCCAGGGGGACACCGGGTGGTACCATGCGTTAGTCCGCAGCATTCTGGAAGGGGACCCCAAAATTCAACGAGCCCTCCTCATATTCAACACAGAGCCACCATCACCAGGTCCCCACATCTTCCTCCAAGCTACGAGAACCGAGAGTGGAATCGTTCTCCAAGACCTTTCAAACACGGCCCGCCATCACCTGAAAAATAAGACAATGGAAACAGAGTGGTTTAGTGAAATCAGAGACCAGCGGAAGCCCCAGCTGCACAGGAGGGTCTTGAGCCAAGAAGTAAAGTCGGCCGATGTGTTGCTGACAGGAGGGGACAGCTACGTCCTCGACAAAAGTGGGATCAAGTGGTCAGCGCCCTACCTCGAGTGCGAAGGGGGGAATTTCGTCCCTCAGTGGCTCCTCAGCCTCTCAGCTGGCCTCTACGGTTTGAAACAGAATCAGGGGCCAGAGTTCAGGTACGTGTGAGAACTTCTGAGAAATTGTCTTCGGGAGACTGCCATATAAACCTGAGTGCTAGCTAACCATCTCTCTAGATTGTCTCCCTTGCCATGCAGTTTATATCTCTTGACATTTCTTCCACTTTCATGAATGACCTTTTCTCCCTGGGTTCTCTAGATGGACATTGTCTTCAGTAACCAGCTTTCACTAAATGCCACGGCATCTATAAACGCCAGAACATCTTAAATAAGAGAACCCTTTGTAGCTTACAAGTAAGGAAGTTAGCACTTTAATAATACAGGTACGAATGTTGCTGAATTGCCTTCATGTATTGCTAGATGCAGAACTGACAGGAAAAAACAGGTATTCTGATAGCTTTGTATCCAGGATACTCTGGTTGGCCTCTGGGTATAGCCGAGATCGTATGCCTGAGTTTTTCCTTCCTCTGTTAGACAGAATAAGCTCACCTCAGATGCCCTGAACTAGAACAGTCGTTATTTTCCATGGATGTCACTGCACCGACGACAACGCCGGTGGAGAATCACTGCAGGTGCCAGGCGTGCAGCTAAAAATAGCCCCCTCTATTATTCCATTGCAGTGAAAGAACCCCATGCTGTCTAATTTTTTTTGTGCGCTGGTATTTTGTAACACAAGCAAAGCAATTTCTGAAATGAAGTGGATCAGTGTCATAGCTAAAGGTGCTCAGTAGTGTTGGGATGCTCTCTGAGGGGTTATTAAAATATATATGGCTATTAAACTGCAACAATGCCATATCTAGTTAGGATCTCCTGTGGCTGGTCTTCATCTGTTGATTCTGTATAGTTTCTGTGTTGAGGAAACTTGTTGAAGGTGAAAGCTTCCTTTGTCATCTTAAATGGTTTCATGACCTTCCCTCTAACCATGCTTTATCATTTGAACTCCAGGAACATCAGTGAGTATTCACACTGATATGATTCATCTTTCCTTTCGAAAGTAAGATTGTGTTGTCAAAAAGGTCATCAAAAAATCAGGGGTGCCAAAATGTGAGTCTGAATTATGGGAATGTCCCATGAGTGTAAACAGTTTGTATTATTCTGTCAAATATGGCTTTGATTTAAATGGTAATTGAGCAGTCTTATGAAGACTTCACAAAGGTTTATGCTCTAATTGTTTGTGATTTTACTGGAAAAAGATAAATGAAGGAATGGAAAAAAAAAAAGGTTAAGTGCTGGGATGGGAATTAGATTTTCATTGATAGGTAGATGTTTGGATGGAGGTAGGGGTAGAAAGAGTAAGAGACCGGTTGGATATTGGAGAAGATGTGGTCTGCTCGTTATCGGGCATTCCCTGAAATTAATGGATCGTCAAAGTAATCGTGAATAAATTATGAATTCAACAGAGAAGTTTATCGTGATACCATAAGTATATATTAAATGACATTGCAACTTCCGTTTTGTTCTCTAACGACACCGAAACAAAACCCCCAAAACTGCCTGTAAAACACACTATTCAAATCTACTTTTGTATTTAAAATTTACCTTTTCATTAAAGTACCTCCTGATTGTATTCTTGATACTAAATCAGTATGATATATTTTAAGGCATTTTTTTTCCAGATGAAATTGCCAGTTTGTTGATTGTAATAGCAAATCGTTATATGAATGCATTTTATATAGTTGCACTAGTTTAAGCATTTATGCTTGACTCTAACAAGTTTATTAGGACTCCTTACCATTCCGGGTATCAGATGATGGTCAGGAAAAAAAAAAAAAGTCTAAATTAACAGGATATAAGTCAAGGGTTCCCGCTGAAACTGAGACTTCAGGAATAGGTGATAAAATAAACTGTACTAGGTGTTATATCTGTGATATTGATCTATTTTCACCTTTTTGTTAAAAAAAAAAGGGAAAAGGACTAGGCATGTACTGAGTTGCTCTGTATTAGAAAATAAGATGATATAACTAGCAGGTTCAGACCCCTCTGGGTAGTGTGAGAAGGGCATTGTGTAGGTGCTGTGTTCACTGGGCTGGATGTGGAGACTGGTACACTCTCAAAGGGAAGCTGAGGTGACTCAACAGCTATTACACAGAAATATGAACTCTGCTTCTTGCTTCAACCAACCAATTCCAACATGGAGTGGAAAAGTGATTCACTTTTGATAGTAACTTTTGTTTAATGGGTGTTCTCATTCAGGGATGTGGGTCACCTGACAAAATGCATCAAGGAAATGAGTAGATATTGGGTTTATGAAACACTTTTTGTGATGGGTCCAACATCAAACTAGCTTTTTTTCCTGGCCTTTTCATTGTCTAGACTGAGATTTTTGGCCAGATCATTCTGTAATTAATCTTTGTAGCCACCTTCAAGAAAGCAGATACAGCAGCTACTATGTACCTGTACAGCACCTATTTAAGTCAACTGAACCTTGAAGGAAATGGGTAAATGAAATTCATAAATCAAATGTCCTTATTTTGGAAGAAGTAACAAGTTGCTCCTTTGCAAAGTCATAGCTAATTTTGCTTCCAGAAGCTGAAGATGGAATCACCTCCTGTCCCCTACCCCACCCCCCAGTCAATCATGGCCTCTGAGGTCATCCCAGATTATGCACAACTAATGAGAATCGAGTGATGTGTGAAGGATACAGATGTTCGAGTGACCTGAGAAGGACTTCCTTCCTCGTTACCAGGGGTGTCTGGGAGGGTAACTGCAAAACCAGGATATTTTTCCTTGTCTTTGTAATGGGAGTATGTCTGTTTTTGTACCAAGTGGGATTTTACTGTTCACCTGTCTGACATCATGGAGGAATGTTGAGCTCCTTTGCAAAGTAATAACTTGTGTTGATTTCTTTGTTTCTCTGCACACTATTAGAACCAGAAGCTTAACTTGAAGCTATCAAATGTAACACATCAGCTTATTTGTATAAATGTTTTTTTTTTTTTTTTATTTTTATACCTGTGCATTGAATGGATTCAGAATATACTGGGTGTTTAAAGAGCCAGGACCTGAAAACTATCTGCTGTGCTAGTTTTTTTTTTTTTTTTTTTTTTCCCTTGGAATGGTTCACGGTCCTTGGTGGTTTCATCATGTTAAGGCAGTCAACCAGCTACTGCTGAGCTCCTGATAAACACTCTAAACTAGTTGTGTCCCCTACCACACTGTAAATTCTGCGTGCCTTCAATAAACACCAAAAAGACCACCTGTATTACAAATCAGGGACAATGAGAAGGCTAAGTGTAAACTGAGCTGGCCTCAGACGAGTAGCATCTTTATTGCTTCAGTGAATCATGCAGAAAACTGAAGCGGGTGAATGTTTTGCCCCCTCCAACCTCGGTCACTGTCTTGCTTTGTTTCATGTGCTCTGCTGGCCGTGGTATGACACTCTGCCATGGATATTCCCCTGCAGAGGCTGCTACCCGCCTTCTGGCGACTAAAAGATCCCTAAATGTAAAAGTGCATCGATGCGGCCTCTCAGCTGCCTTAATAAATGGCCCGGCTCAGGCTCTTTCCGCGGTCTGAACTGAAGAGCTGGCCCTCGTCCTGTGTCTAAGCAACGTCACCGTTTTTCTTTTTTCCGAACTTCTCCGCTGAGACAGCAAAAAAGGTGCTGTTTCTGAGGTGCACCATCGAGAATACATTCACCGCCAACATGAGCAGTCAAGGGCCACGTTTCCCAGGGTCAGGTGGGGAGGTCCAGGGTGTACGCACATATGTAAGAATCTCTTAATTGCCCGTATCACTTTATCCTCTAGTTTGCATAAAATTATTCCAAAAATACAGCTGGGTGTGTGTGCGATGTCGTGATGTAGATCCCTGAGTGTGAACGCATGGGGCTTGATCTAAGGACATTACATTCCAGAAGGCAAGTCCTATCAAGGGAACAGATGGTCTGTGTTTGCTATTAATATAATTATTTAATCTCTCTGGCGGACTATCTGTCTAGTTGGATTAAATCAATTCAGCTCATTGCCATATTGATATCTAGCCAGCTTAAGTGAGTTGGATTGACACATTCTTAAAGTACTTTGGAACAGTTTGACGAGAGAGGATGGATGAAACCGATGTCATAGCATGGAATTAGCAGGGAGTCCGGCCGCAGCTGCAGGGGCTGGACATGTGAAGCAAACACGCTTTGTGCTGCGGTAGTTTTACACTGGATTTTATTTATTTTCTTTTCGCTAGTAGGGGAATGGTCACCGAAGGAAAGTCCACAGGGTGGGTGTGGGTGGTTAAAAAGGGAATTGTGCCGTTTCAGAGTCTGTCACGCCAGGACAGAAGGAGCAGCTCCAATGGGCAAGCAAATTGTTCTCGCCACACGAGCGGTTCACTCCGAGCAGATGCTCAGATATTCGCCGACATATTGGGAGTTTCTCTCGGAGTTCCTCTCAGCTTGGCAGCCGCCTAATGGAAGACAGCAGGAGGTCTCGCACACCAGCAGAATCACACAGCAGAGTGGTCTGCCGAACTTCTCTCTCTCTCAAGGAGTACAGAATGTGCAAGCTAAACCTCGTATGTGTATGCGACTCTGTCTTCCCATATCTATTCCATGTTTCTATTTTGGGCACAAGTAAAAGAAATGAGGCATTAAAGAAATTTCCCCTTTTGCTTTATCAGTCCCCTGTGTGTAATTGGTTCGCACTATTCCTGAAATCCCTGCAAGGCCAGGTGCACAAGGTGTAGAGACGCGGGTGAGAGTTGCAGTGGCTTGCAGTGCAGAATGTGACGCCTGAGGAAATGCGACATTAATCTCTCACTTCCCCATGCATCAAACATCCCCCTAAAGTGAAACCTCCTGTGTGCTTTTTTAAAAAAAAACTGCCCTCACTCAGTTTTATATTTACTGCCCATAAATGCATGTTATGCATGTAGGTAGTATCCTTTAAATGTTTCTTTTGAGCATCGTGTAATGACCTTTAACAGGGGTTTCCAAATACATGGTATGTGGATGCCCAAGGGAGGTGACTTTTGAGATATTTTGGGCATTTTTGAGCATGCATGGATTTTTTCAGTACTTGACCACTAAGAGGTGCTAGTATGTGACCCCTCCCTCAAATAAAAGCGCCAATGTGCGGACTTGCCTGCATGAGCTACATGACACTGTTTTCAGTGCATAGAAGACGTAGTGTCACATGCATTGCATATTGCACCATAACAAACTCCAGATTTCCAGAAGTCCACTCCAAGTCTTGGATAGCATCATGCTTGCAGCTGGATTGAGAGCAGAATTCTGAAAGAAATGAGACTTTAAACCCCCCAGTGGGAGGGATTACAGAGTGCTGTCAATCGCTGTCTGCTTTAATCCAGTCAGATCCAGTGAAACAGTGTCTCTAAGCTCCTTGGCTACTTCATCTGGTCCATGTTTTTATAGTATCTTTCCACCTGCACACCTGAACCATATATCCAAGGACTTCATAAATAGTTTGGCCAGTAGAGTCATGGTAAATCGATTAAGCTAGTCAGAACATATGTATCAACAATCCTGTAATGTTAAGCAATATTGGGGCTAAAAAACACCTGAAATAAACATGAAGAGTCATGATACAGCTAGCAGAATTTCTCTAGCGGTTTGGGGAATTGTCTTTATCAGAATAAACAGTTCAGCAGGCTCATGGTCTCTCCTATGTAATGACTTACCTGACGTTCGTCCCTAAACCACCCACATCGTACCTGGTTATGCAGCTGCATATTTTACTGTAGCAAAATGGCTTTAATGCAGAACAATATTTATCAACAGGGTAATAGTAAAAAATAACAAATGCCAGTTGCCTAGACATCATTTGTAACCTGAAAATAAATCCAATGGAAATTGCCAGAAGAAAACTGCTTTAAGATGAAATTGATTGACAAATCAATGTGCTCTGCTTTATAGAGATCGATTTTTAATCTGAATTAAACATTTTTTTTAAATCAACAGCATGTGGAGAGTAACATTTGCTGTTTTACGTTCCAGGGGTGTGGTGATGGTTGATGTCAACCTACAGGATGTGGACATTGACCAGTGTTCCAGCAGTGGATGGTTTGCGGGGACTCACCGATGTAACCTGACGAGCATGGAGGTGAGATGACTCTTCGGGGAGTGGCAATGCACCAGCTCTCTTCCTGCGGCTTGCTCCCCCAGCATTGTGCCAGAACCGTGCTGCCAGATTGTGAAGGTCACTACCTTGTGTGTACTGGCGTGTTAGGAGCCAAGAGCAGCTTTGGATGAAAATATAAATATTTGCATTGAGTTTATGAGAATTTACTGAGGCTTGTGGGGTATGCATTTGGGTATATTTTCTCTGGTGGTGACATTTGATATGAATTTGGCTACAGTATAGCTGGCTTTTTTCGGCAGTGCAGATACCTTGGCAGTACTCGGCTGAACAGGGTACGTTGACAGGCCTAAACTTAGCCTCTAAGTATAGCTAATCCTAACAGCCGACTTAGCAAAGCTCTGCTTATATCTCAGCCCCTGTTAGTACGGCTGAGCCACGCAGCACCTCAACGTGCAAATGAGCAGCCTTCTTAACATGCTAACTCACGTCAGAACATAGTCTCTTATCAGACCATGAAGCAGCTAATGGCAGGACAAGAGGGTAATTTGTCTCCCCGGTCTGTGTCCTGCACACGATGTCTGTGTGCAATGGGGTGTCTTTTCACTCCCAGACATGGTGTATCCATATTTCAGGGAGGACAAGGTGGCATGGTGCAAAACAGTTGGGCAGAGAGCAGTGATTTAGGAGATATTAACACTGTATCACTATGTTGTAATGGCTTCATCTACTGTGTGACCTCATAATGATAAGAAATGGAAAAAAATGACATAGCATACAGTTCTATGACCAATGACTGGTCCCCAGCTGCAATTTTAATGTTTTAGCATAATGTCACTGAAATCATTATTAAGACTGATAGATATTAAGTAGGCTGAATCAGACTCCTTTATAATACATGTTCTCTAATGGACTTTGGAGAGGGCCCTAAATAATTCACCTCATCCTTTATCTGAGCTGCATCTTGTTGCTCTGTTTTTCTTTTTTTTTTGTGTAGAGATGTGACTGTGTAAGCCTCAGCTGTACGTAGTGGCTTCAATGGGTAAACAAGAATTTCACTTGGTTAGTTTTGTGGCAATTGAAAAAAATACCCAGAATCCATTGCATCACACCTTCTGGGTTTAGTCGCTTCAGAAACCTCAGACGGTGTTGTATTTCGACATGACTTTCTTACTTCTGAACCCTGGTGTAGCTCCAGACAGCTGGTGGTGTAAATGCTTGTTCATTTTCTTTTCATCAATTCAACACCGTTGAATATGACATATTTGTACATGCGGGCCTACTGTAGCAGTGTAAATAAATCCTCAGTTTAATACATTACTCTGTTACTAGCTGCCCTTAGTCTCTTGGTGTAAAGTGAGAGTAAAGTGCTATTTATCCTCAACCCTATTAATCTCTGGGCTTTACGTCTGCCCTGGCAAGTTAATGCAGAGCTAAATTTACCGCTAATGACCAGTGTTTCTCTCCCACACCAAAGGGAGGGCCACCCTTTCAAGAGGGAGGTGGTTTTCGAACCTCACATGCCTGATTGCCCAATAAAATGGAGCTGCTTCTATGAATTATCTCATTAAATTTGTTTATCAGTACATTTGATCCATTTTTGCAAAGCACTATACCAGTTTTATAACACACGTTAGGAAAGAGGGCCAGCAGTCCTGAACCAGCTTTCAAACAAAATGCACAAACCGTCATAGGTGGACATTATTATGGGCTCAATAAAAAAAAAAAAAAAACACATAGTTGGGGTCTCGGGAACTTGAAGACCCCTTTTGGAGCATTATGGGGTGGGGTGGCGGGGCTAACTGGGGTAAACAAGGACTGAATTTCCCTCAAAGGAAGGCAATGCCTATTGTTGAGAGGGCACAATGTCAGGTTGTTGCCATTAATTAGAAGTTCAGTGTATTGAGTCAGTTCATGTGTTATGTCTTTAAAGCAAGAGAACAGTTTATTAGATTTTCTTTGGAAATAGAACATTCACCTGTAATTATGGGATGTGTATTTCAAGTTACAGCTTTGGTTGTGGTGTCACCCGTCCAGTTGTCATTCTTAGGGGACACAGGTCACCCTACAGGAGTAAGGATTAAGGAAGAGGCCTTCCCGGCTGTGGCAGCCACAATGCCTGCAATCATGCACACGCCTTAGGTATTGGTTGCAAGCAGTCTTGTATTCTGGTGTAGATCTAACAGCTGGCAGGCCCTTTGGCAGATTGGGTTCAATCTGACGGGAGGGACGGGACTCGTGAACGGTGCTGAAGTGCTGTGAGTTTTTTAAATCAGTGGGGCATTAGTGTTGGAGTGAATTTACGAATTCCATCTATTCTGGCTGAGCTGTGATAAACACCACACGAAAAGGCCATGCAGTGGGTGTATATACATAAGAATTACTGGACAGAACTCCAGTAACAACTCGTGTTACTGGCACGCAGGGTGAAGAAAGAAGGTGTCCAATTTAAGACATTCTTTCCGAACAGGTTAAATCAGTGTGTTCCTCTTTAAACCTGTTCCCGTGGCTCATTGATAATTTTTGCCACTGTTGGGCTGCAGCAACTCCCTTTAATTGCCCCGGTCATTTAAACAGCACAGTGCCCCCTGGTGGCCAAGGAATGGAGGTGTTTCTTTCAAGACAGGGCTGTAGATGGTTGCCTGGTCCAGTAGTTTTTCCTCCATTTCCAGCCTCTTTTTCTCGTTCTCTTTCTCTGTCTTTTGTGTTGTCTTGTTTGATTACATTTTAATCTGGTTTGTTCTGTTCAGTTTTTTATCACCAACTACATGCTTTAGACATGGGATAAGCTCATCTCCCTGAGAGCAAATGCTGGCCCCAAACTGGGGGGGTATCCCACTGGATTTGGTAGTTAGGCACCATAGCAAATGAGGTGGTGTTACGAAGAGAGAGAGAGAGAGAGAGAGAGAGAGAGGGTGGAAACATGAGGAAAGAGGGAGAAACATGGTGTGGATAGAGAGAGATAGAGAGACAAATAAAGGGGGAGAGAGGGAGGGAGGGAGAGAGAGTCAGAGGGAAGGTGGAGAGAGATGGTGTGGGTAAAGACAGATAAGGGGGGAGAGAGAAGGTGGAGAGAGAGGGTGGGGGTGTGGAGAGAGAGAGGGTGGAAACATGAGAAGAGAAGTAGAGAGATGGTATGGGTAGAGTGATAGAGAGACAGATAAAGGGGGAGAGAGGGAGGGAGGGAGAGGGTGGAGTGGAGGAGAGCAAAAGCAAGCCATTCCTGCCTGCAGTGGTTATGGGGAATATGAGATGCCTTCCAAACAGTTTTATTGGGCTCTCTGCCTTGATAAGGGGACAGAGGGAACTGTGGGAGCGTAGCAGAATCATGGCTGTAAAGAGACACTGCAGACTCACTCGGTGCACAGGTGGGACAGGTGAAACAAACTAGGATGGCTGTGATTGGTGTAAACATGAGCATGTGACTGTGAAGGAGCAAATCAACTGCTGCCTCTGGGGCTGAAGCTGTTCTATCTGCTGTGGGAATTGTAGTCCCCATTGTTGTTTATGTTCTAACATCGTCACATTTGAGGTCACACACTTGTCTGTGAAGCATGTTCAAATACAATACCCCAGGGTCTTACACCGAGCAAATTGGAACCTTGGACAAGTCCTGAGTAGCTGTAAGGGATTGCATGCAGAGGAGTAGCTCTTGTTCCCCTTGGATAGTCAGACCACGGTTTTGCACATCTGGCCACCAAATATAAGGTGCTTGTTCAGCGGCAGCCCTCCAGCATCAACTCAAAGAAAGTCTGCTCAGAAGAGACTGAGGCTCCACAGAAGTGCTTGGCGGTGACAGGCTGTGTGGGGAGGATGTCAATGAGCTCTCACTCTGCATCACTCACCTCATCAGCTTCGGCGTGGAAGTCATTATGACCCGGAAAGCAGTCTGTTGCTTTCCGAACAAGCCCTGGAGCACAGGGGATACCGTAATATTCCTCAATGAGGAAAAGATTTTCTTCGAGAAGCGCATTCTTCACAAGGATTTGCTAATCACTGAGGGAATCCAGGATGCGAGATGCGAGTCCTAGCTGCAGAGTAATCAGTAACCTATCTACAGAGTAATTAAAGATTTTGGGTTTTTGCTTGGGAAAGAACCCAGATGGTTTACTAGGAACCAGAGTTGTGGAGCAACTGCACTCTGCCTACTCTCTGTGCACATTCTGAAGACGTAGCTGAACAGGATCGAGTGGAAAAGATAAACAGGAATGTATTTGGCATGGGAGAAGAGACTGGTTTAATGAATGTGCCTATTAGCTGGTGCTGCCCTTCTCCAGGAATGTCCACACTCCCCCAGTTTACAACAACATTTGGAGGTCTGAGAGAACTTGGCCCATTAATGACTCACGTACATCACGATTGTCAAGGCAACCATGCATGGCATGGACCGCCACCTTCCTATCACCTTGTCTTCCCAACATTTTGATGTCCCTTAATGTGGTCATTTTCGACACATTGACAGCTGGCAATCCAGAGCATCCAGAGACCAATCACATGGACAGGTTATGCATAAGCATTCACCTTTATTGAAATGCAAAGTTTAAGGAATTGACTGAATGTGAGTTTAATATGAGTAACACACAGCGCAGCCATTGAGTGTATTTGAAGTGAGTCCATGTTTTTCCAAAGTTATTGTGAACTTCCTGAAAATGGTCAAAGAATATAAGAATTAGGGAATTAGTTGCGATAGCTAGCATGTTTACTTGTCAGCTTCCAACCAATCCAACATGTCTTTCTGTTTGCAAAGCTGATGACACTGTGATGTGAATTCAGTTAAGCTCGCCTGGTACTTTACACAACCCCAGAAATACGTCCCGTCGTCGTGTGCAATGGTGCGAGTTGACCGGATGGTCTAGCGGAGAATTTATAGGGAAGGTTGAGGGTCAGGACCCCCCCCCCCCCCCCCCCCTTTTTCAAATCTTGCTTTTTCCGGGGGGGGGTTCCGGGGTTGGGAAAAAGATTTTTGTAGAATTTTTTTTGGTGTGTGTTTGGTGGGGGGG
>JAACJT020000001.1:14084006-14095164 GCA_009936485.2 Gymnarchus niloticus
TATATATATATATATACACACCCATTTATGGTATATATATATATAGTATATATATATTTACATTAATTTTACATTCATAAATCAGCAATCGCAGTATCCATTCTCAGAAATAGAACTGCATTGTGATGCTTATTAAAACAAATTAACAAGCAAACCTACAAATAATGAAATCATCCAATACAGAAATTATTTCAAAACTGACAATAGAGCACAGTGTTTCCTACATAAATTGTCCAAGGCCGTCTTGTCATATTTTTGTCAAGCAGCATGTTGCCATTATTTTAGAGGCTTGTCCGCAGTTACATGTATCAATCCTTAATGCATGCTGTGTGTGTTATGAGACGTTATCTACTTCACTGTGAAGCACTGAGGGAGTTGTAGATTTTCTAACTGTGTTGTTTCTTTTTTTTTTTGTTCCCATGTGTACGGTCGCACAGGATGAATTGAAGAAACTGTATGCCCAGCTGGAGGTCTACAAGAGGAAGAAGATGCTGGCAAACAACCCCCACCTACAGAAGAAGCGAAGCTCCAAGAAGGGGCTGGGTCGGTCACTCATGAGGCGAATCACGGAGATCCCAGAATCGGTGAGCCGCCAATGCAGCAGGGAGGACAAGGAGGTGAGCGACCATGGGAGCAACAGGAACAGCATCTGCACCCTGAGGAAGAACCCCTTTGACCCTTGCTACACCAGCAAGCCCAAGGAAGACTCTCTGAAGAACAAAGTCTTCTCCCTTAAGAAGTCCCACAGTAGCTATGATCACGTGAGGGATCAAAGCGAGGACTCCAACAGCTCAGCGGCTGACAAAATGGAGGACACCACTACTGAGAACTCCCGGCTGGATTCTCCGATGGCTAAGAAGCTGGTGAAGAAGAAATCCATGGAGAACATTGAGGCCGAATCCTTGGAGTCCGCTCCTTTAGTGTGTAAGTCTGCTAGTGCACACAATCTAACAGCCGATAAGAAGCCACTCCACTCTCGAACCTCCGTGCTACAGAAATCCCTTAGTGTAATTGCCAGTGCGAAGGAAAAGACTTTGGGGTTGACGGTGAAAGCTCAAAATGTAGAGGATAACAATAAGAAGAACCATCAGAGGAGCCGAGAGGGCAAGACACACCCAGAGATGGAAGAGACACCAGCCCAAGATTCCAGCGCCACGATGGCTGCAAGTCCATCTGTGGAGAATAAGCAGCCTGCTGGCAAAATTGGAATCATGAAACCCCCAGTTAGCGGAGGCCTACCGTCCTTTTCCAGTGAAACAGGAAAGAACAAAGACCTGTATGACCTCTCTGAGGTGTGCCCTTGGGAGGTGGTGAACCTTGTCATGGCATCTGAGAACAAAGTGCAGAAGCACGTCTCCATTGCTCCAGGGGAGACTACTTCAGTCCATGGAGGTGGTATCAGAGGAAAGACACAGCAAAAATTAAGAGCCATTGACAAGGCTTCATCAAACAGCAGACATTCCAGCCAGATGACAAGTGAAGATTTGTGTCTCCAGGACCCAGAGGATGACAGTAGGGGTCTGGGGGATGCGACCAAGCCTCTAGCCACTGGTTATTCTGTTCAGGTACACTCTGTTGGGGAGAACACTAAAATACATAAAGCTGAGATTTGCCCATGGGACTTTGAAGAGTTGCCTCTGAAGGGATTAGGAGGTATGAAATCACAGGACCAAGACAGGTGCCAGGGAAACCCAGTGATAGAGGGATTGGGGGAGGGACATGAACCAGATTGTTCAAAATTCAAGTCTACAACAAGGGCGGACATTTGCCCCTGGGACTACGATTCTCCTGCGTCCCCAAATTCTGAGATGGGTTCCAGTCCTGTTCAGTTTACTAAATTGAAGGATTCTGTGTCAAAGAAGAAAGGTGTGTCTTCCTCAATGACACCAGATATGGACAGGGACAAGTCAAAGGAGAAGAATAATGAGAAAGGTAGACTGAAGATGAGGGAGACCACTGAGATATGGGTCAGCCAACCGAGAACAGAGGAGGTCTGTCCCTGGGACATAGAAAGTACTACAGAAACATCTGTCGACACATCAAAAAGTTCAGCTGGTAAACTGAGTGTCATCCAAAATAAGCAAGTTGATATTTGCCCATGGGATTTTCAAGACATATCAGATAATAAAGAGCGGAACAGAAATCCATCCACAGCAAGACAAAGCTCTCCGAACTCCAAAAGAGGCATTTCTGGAAAACCCAGACTGGCTGATGTTTGTCCCTGGGACTTTGAAGAGCAAACATCAGGGGAAAACGCATGACACTTAGTGTGGTCAGACATCGAAAATACATGTCCAACTAGATCTTTTTTTTGTCATGGTATGAAACTCTCAAACTTTTAATAGTGTCATCACAACTTGGGGAAAAAAAGTAATTTTGCCCAAGTTGCTTTCCAGTGTTTTATTTTTTTTGTCTATTTTTGAGAAAAAAAAAAACAAAGCAAATAGTGTCTTATATTAAGCATTCCAGATTCGTACTGAGTATTTGCTTGAATTCTTAGAATAATGTGGATCTTACAATTATGCAACTCTGTGTCACTTTATCCTTCAGTGAAGAACATATATTGTGATCTGCTCCCATTAACCACTCACCCAGGGCCACTTCTGAGTTTATATCACAATTTACCTTACAAATGCATTACACCACCTTCTAGTTGATTAAATGGCAAATTGTGCATTGATAAATTAGCCTGCTGAAGAAAACCAGAGATGGACGTACATTTGTATGTAAATAACGTTCCCAGGCTAACTTTACATTAAATGTACAGAGTACCGCTAAACGTGATCCTGGCAGTTTGCAAAGACTGGAGCCAAGTACCAGCTGAGCACGGATGCCAAAGATTTAGCTTAAAATTTTCTTTCCTCCTTACATTGTTAATGAGACACAAGACGGTATAACTAGCAACAAATGAAGGTTAATAACCAACTAGAGAATGAAGTCTTAGCCCTTTGATGCCCCTTCACTGTTCATTTGTTAGTCTAAAATGAAATTTACACAAAAAGGCAAAAGATGACTCCAGACTAGGCCCTAATTTCACAGAATGCCTGGAGAATAACCCACTTCAGCAGCTTTGAATTGGCCTGCCGTCAATTAAAAGAATGACCAGGAGTGTTAGGAATGAATATTCAGTGAGTATGAAGTTCCTTTCTTTGCATCTGGCTGACAGTAGACATGTGCTGTTATCCTGGGAGGTGACATTTCAGGTCTGTGAAGTCATGCAGCCATGACAGCAGTGTTTCTTACAGTCAGAACCAGACACGACACGCAAGGCCAGTGGTGAAAGAATACATGTACCAAATGAGAAATTTCATGAATTTAAATGGTTTGTCGATAGTTTGGTTCAGATCGTTTTTTTCAGGTATTGTTTATGAGCTCTCAAGGTTACTATGCACTTATATATAATTGTTGCATAATTCTCATAATTGTTACGTTTCATCTCAATGACTTAATTTAGAGCTACCTTTACTTGGAGTAGGTGTTTTAGGCAATATCTGTACATGTTATCATAACAAAGATTTTCTTACTATTTTTTACAGAAACATTTCCTTCACTTTTTCATGCTTCTTTGTCACATTTTCACAACGTGAAACATGTTCAAACATTTTTACAGCAGACAGAACTGCACCCATGTAAATCTTTTACTGCCAAAATTACGAGTTAACTAAAACCACCTCAAGTCAATCATTCAGTCAAATAATGCTCATGTAGGATATTTCTTCCATATAGCCCAACAACCCACAAATTCCTGGAGGTTTCTAATGAAGCTCAGTGCAATTAGAAAAGAATTAAGTTAAATATTAAAGTGTTTAAGTGTAGTTGCTGTTTTAGAATAAAAGAAATACTCTTTGTTAAATTGTTCATAAAGTACAAAAGGTGTGTAGATTTTTATTTGTGTTTATTTTTATATTGGAAAATACTAGGAAAAAAGTTTATTTTTTCCTCAAAAGAAATCTATAACTGTCTTGTTTAGCTGTGTGATACTATATCTGTTTTTCTTTTTTTGCCAATGATAGTTTCTTGCCTTAATTAGTCATTAATTAACATTTTGAAGACCACACAGAGAACGTAGGAACCATGCAATAAGGATTTAAGAGACCTAATAACTCAATGTCGCACTTCACGGTCATCTCTTCAGTAATTGTGTACAGTTTGGTTTGTTTTACGGGATTTTTTCATGCAATATTTTTTTTAACTTTTTTATTATTATTTTCTTGTACCAAAGAATTCAATAAGTAAAATAGTTTGGGTGTCAATTTTTCATTTATATAATTTTACAAGTGTAACCCTTTACTGCCATATGCGCTTACAAATGTACTTAAAATAGAATCTGTAACCTTAGAAGCATAACAGCGGTGTCTCGGTGAGTATGGATGTTGTCTTCCATAAAGCTTACTCAGCTGAGCGAATTCCTGTAAAATGTGATCCTTTGTTAATGTCATATCTGGTTTGAGCCTCAAAACTGATGGAGGCTTAGCTTAATCTTATCCATAGTCTTACCTTAATGCCTGCCCTGAACATAACATTTATAGGGCAGCCGATGGCGTAGTGGTTATTACCCTTCACCTGAAGCATTTCATTTTAAAAGCTGAAAATTGAGGGACTGTAAGGTGTGCTGTCTTGAATAAAATACTCTCCCAGACAATTTGGTAAGTAACGTAAAATTTGGAATTAATGACTGTGCAACTCTCAGCTGTCATATCGGGGAAAATCAAATGAAATTCTCTGCACCCTGAAGGTTTTAAGCTCTGTTCAAGTTTTGCCGCAACAAAATAGAGCTGTATTTTCTCTCAGAGACATGCCTCAGTCATTTCAATGTCCATGGGGGGGTTCTGTTCTGAGTCAGGGACATGGAGAACTGAACTGTACCTCATATTGTATCTAAGAGAGGCGGAGTCCAGTCGAATATGATATATCTCCGGACATAAAAGCAGGAAGACGCACCTTGATATTCTCTCGATGTCCTGCTGTTCTTCTGACAATTAGGCACCTCAATACATTCCTCTGCTGTTAAATTTTATATATAAATGTGTGTAGGGAATGTTCTGAATGTGATTGTGCTACAACTGTCACCTTTTCATGTTTATTAACAATATGGCACTTTAGAGTAAGACTAACTGCTTAAACTGAATGCTAATCAAATTGTATTTTTTTTATTGTTTTGTCTATGGTGACATCTGTTCATTTGTCACGCCTGCCTTTTAGATTACTTAAATATGTCATCAGATGGGGAATACAATTCAGTGCTATGCCTTTGTAACTATTGCTACGGTAGCTTCTGCATGAGAACAATAACTAGTCGGACTGACATTTCACTGCCCTTAAAAAAACAAACTCTAATCTTTGGACTGTTATGAATTGTATAGTGAGTGAAACTGTACCCTAACCACCGTATTACCTGCTCGTTAAAACAGATGCTGTATGATAAACATATAGTATCCACTCAGAAATATTTGGTAGGTTTATATTGTGTTATATTGTGATAGCATGTAAATAAAATCTCCTCTGCAATAAATATTTATATGAAATTCATCTGCGTGACTGGATTAGCATATTCCTTTTTCTTTTCCATAATTACTTTGAATAAAATGAATGGATGTATCAAAGAAGTAATGCTTAGTCATTCCCTAGCAAATATATTAAACAAAAATAATTTCATTGTGTGCCTTTACGTTGTGGCTATTTGTATACAAATTTCTTCTCAACAATTACCAAATCTTACAGAACACTTTGTGTAAATCCAGTTGTGAAAAAATATTAGAGAATAACACTATCAGCAGAAAGGGAATGAAGGAAATGAACATAAACCGATAAAATGACACGTCGAAATGAGAAACACTATTCTTCTAGCCTCAAGAACGGTCCGTAATGTGAACTCCCTCAGCAAATATCCACTTTGGTAAATGGCTACTCTTTAAAGTCCCAAGGAAAAAAAGTGTCTTCCAAGCTCACGAATAACGTAAAGACCAAGTTATGTCAACATTTGTCAATAACACAGAAAGTGCTCCTGTTCAGCGCTTTCTGTTTTGACTGTCTGGCATTGTTGAGGCGTCGTTTCTATGGGCTGTGTCTGTAATTTAGAAACCCTGTATGATGATGAGTGATGAAGAGCTGCTGACATGACAAACCCCAGGATTTCAAAGCTACGTCGTGCTACAGCGGGGTGGACAAGATTGTGACTTGTCCTTGGCTGTGTATGAAATAAAAAAGCATCATGTTGAACTGCGACACAAAATCGAACGGTTGCCTGGACACAAGAGGGTATCGGAGCTTGAAAAATACAAGTGGAGGTAAACGGGAGCAACACGACATCAGATGGCTGTGTTTCCGTAATTTTACTATTTTGGTATTATCAAATTAGCACAACTTCACGTCACATAGCCAATACAGGCCAAACTAATCACATTAAACTGCTTCAGGAACGCTACGCACTAGGTTACTTTTGACCTCAAACTTTCAATTTTCTTTATTATATTTTATCATAACTGAACAACAATTTACAAACGTAGCATGGGTCTTATATGCAGCTGACTTGCTAATGTGCAGTGTAGGTGTTTCATATTTTCCATAATATATTAAAATGTATCGTAGTATTTTATGATCTTATGGAAGTACTGTACATCATGCGGATTACCGGTACCCTGAGTCTACAGATTGCTATATAAGTAACACGCAATAAAAGACATCCTCTGTCTGATAACTGCATCCCTCCTGCCTCCATCTCCATATAATTCCTGCAGGCTAAAGAATCTGAGAAGTACTAACGCAGTTTTCCCTTCCATCCAGGAATTACGACGATACGTAATGTAACCCAAATGCACTCTGAATGCGTAAACAAATGATTTTAACATTGATTTCTGAAGACTAAAAGCACTTCAGCAGCCCTTCTAATGACTACGGATCGATAGCGCATTACTGCCTTTACTGATGACTCGTGTCGAGGTATCTTTGAGGAAATTGTGACCTATGGAAAATGACGTGTGACAGATAGAGGGCGCTGCACTTTGAAAGGTGGAGATGACAAAAGGTGTGTGTTGGGAAACACTGTATGTAAGGAAGGTGTCCTTAAAACGAAGGTGCATGTTTTACAAATAGCTACTAGACTGATCAGCTGTTGTTTTCATACAATCTGCAGAGTGTAGCCAAATTGTGAATGACAAAAGTTTTTATTTTTAACCAACAAAACTGTGTTCAAACATTAATCTGATAATTGCAAAAGTTTACTGTCAAATTATGTACTTAATGAAAAATAAATAAGAAAACGTCATGGTTTTTAAGTGACAGCAAATAGCTTTAAGTTTTATGTAAATGTATACGTATGTTGAAATTTTATGAATGTGGATTCTTCTTCACGCATGTAAGTTTCATGCTATTTTTGCAATTTTCTGTTTTATCCTCCAGACAGCTTGTGGATAAAGCAGTGTTGTTCACCTTATTATTCCTGTCAAGGACCTGTCTCTATGGTCTACAAATAGATGTATAAATGATGCATAAATGGATATAGATTATCTATAGATATATACTCTAGGCAGGTTTACGCACAAGAAACTCCTGTTCGTAAAAATCTGTCAAGCTGTAGCAATGATCATTTGGGTCAAATATCATTTATATCAGGAAGGACATGCTAAAATAGAAAAAGTGTGTAACTGCACTTATTACCACCCTGTTGGCATTCATTGGTGTTGCACATCAACTAACCATTGTAGTTATCAGGGGGGACATTTTTAAGAATGTTTATGTCTTGTGTTCATTCCACATACCTGGTGTGTTTACTTAGCAGTTAAATGCACATTGAGTCATTTTTCCTTTAAATCCCCCTGCATCCGTAGCAAACCATCCCATCCCATGGTGGGTGGCAGGTGTCTGTGACCTGGACGTGCATTATATATGGCCCCTCACCTGCCCTCCTTCCCATCATCACATGAGATGCGGTGCTGCAAGCCATGCTATACTCCTACTGAGACTCCTGATGTGTATATACGCAAAAGACCAGGTCGGGACCCTCTTGAACTCAGCTGGGTTCAAAAGTGGCTGGAGGGGTGCCTCGCTCTCACAATCCCCCCCCCCACATTTCCCGCACATCACCGTAAGAGTGTCAGGTGCCTCTTGCCTTCCCTCTGGCTCTTTGAGACGGGGTGGCATGAATGATTCTATACTCACAATGCAGATGCCTGCCTTGATTTAAAGCCTGGAAAAGTGAGTTGGATCTGAGGAAGAAGTGATTTGTGTTTGATAGCTGTGATGAGACATTGATGCCTGAGACCTGTCTAGGGTGGTATAGGTAGGAGCAGACATCAATACCTGAGGCCTGTCTAGGGTGGTTCAGGTATACGAAGGAGCAGACATCGATACCTCAGGCCTGTCTAGGGTGGTTCAGGTATAGAAAGGAGCAGACATCGATACCTCAGGCCTGTCTAGGTTGGTTCAGGTATAGAAAGGAAGAGACATCGATACCTGAGGCCTGTCTAGAGTGGTTCAGGTATAGAAAGGAAGAGACATCGATACCCGAGGCCTGTCTAGGGTGGTTCAGGTATAGGAGGTAGCAGAGTGTTTGAGAATATCAATTCCAGATTCAGCATCCTTGCTGTACTATCTTTGCGAATGGAACTAAAAAAATCAGGGCTCATTTTACAAATCAGGGTGTCAAAATCAGGGATCACTTTAAATGTCAGGTTGTAAAAATCGGGGCTCACTTTAAATATCAAGGTCACCTTAGCATAAATGGCTAGAGTGATATTTTTCATTTCTTGGTGTTTGTTTTTTATTCCCTTTGAATTCTGGGTTGTCACAGGTGCCATGTATTTAATACCAACAGTGACTATAACTTCCCCGCTGTAATGGCACAGTAGGTTTCGGCCATCTTGCACATCTACCCAACCCTGTCGACCCACTAACCCACCCAGTGAGCTTGCAGGTGATACAGGCCAGCATTAATCTTTGATATAGCATCATCAGCATCTTTACTGGTATGTTTTTGGACAGAAAGTTTGCTTGTTTCTGCAATAGTATGTGGACCAACACATGAATAAATGAGCAGCACAAAATGAAAGCTGCTAGTCATAACTTTTATATTATCAGGAAGCACCCAGCTATATAAATAGTTAATGTTTCACAACACAGAACACGATTTTGAGTAAGAGCTTCCAGTGATAATACTGTTTATGTGCTGGGAAAACCAGAAATGTGTCCTGAATTGACCTTTCCACTCAGTTGCTATATGAGGAAGGCTCAATCACACTCACTGAGGCGTTCAAATCCTGTCTCTGGATCTGCATTTGCAGTTTCACGTTTTCCAAAAACACGTGTTTTAGGTGAATTAGCATTTTGAAGTTGCCCAAGAAGTGATAGATTGGCATCCCACTCATTTTGATCCCGCCTTGTACACTGTGCTACCTGGTATAGGTTCCAGGCTCATCTATACAAAATAAGTGCTCATGGCAGATGGACAGATGGATGGAAGACTAGCAAAGTACAATTTATGGTACTGAAAGATTTTGTAATAAAAATTGAAATGAATATTGAATAGTATGAAATCCATTCAAAGCAACCTAGCAGAGTCTGAAATCAAGGAGGAGCTCTGCAAAACTGCTGCATTTTAAAAATGTAGGACATCACAAAGGCAAGGGAAAGCCCACTTAGAATGCACACCAAAAAGACTTGCATACAAACGTTTCTTTAACCTGATTTGGTATGATTGCAACCCACTGGATAAATATGCACAGGGGTATTTGCATACTACAAGAGAATATGCCTCCTCAAATGGCCGCTTAGTACCCAAGATGACTCTGGAAGTATCAGCTGAAAACGTTTTGCTTCAGAGGACTGCGCGAGGCGATGAGTCACTCCTGTTCTGGAGGCTGAGGCAAGACGGGAGTTGGGATAAAGGTGTCCGTTGACTGACTCATCTAACGACCGAGTGCGTCTTTGTTCCCATAGATCGCCGAGGTCACCACACAATGGTCTGTGAAACAGGTTTCGAGCATGAACACCAAACCAACAGAGGGGCAGGTATTACTGTAGAGGTACACAATCACGTATCATTTTATATACTGCGATTAGTCCACCTTGGTGCTGTCACGTAACTGCAAAATCCATCGTTAGATTAAGAAAAAGGTTATTTTATGTCGAGGAAAAGACCGATAATCTCAACCTGAGATTCATCTAATAGCTTTTCTCATATTAATTCAAGGTGGGTCACTGTTTCCATTTTTGTACCACGGTCAAAACAATATGAAACATGGAAAAAACCTAAATCCAGTAATATGCTCTTCATGTTTCACTCAGCCCACACACTACCCGTGTTAGGTGGTCACAAGGTATTAGACCACAAAGCACTCCTTATTTGCTAACAAAATTATGACGTTCCTGTCGGTTAAAATTCAACATACGGTTTCTTAATGGTATTCCTTTTCATGCAATTGTAGGTAGACGACACCTGTTAACCGGTGAGAATCGGACGAAAAAAAAAAAAAAGCCGCTGATGCAGCAGTTGGTCTCCTGCTTGTAGTCCCGAGTGGGCGACGTGGCGTGGAGTAACAGTGTCAACCGCAGCTGATGCGCGTGTATTGCGTGGACAGAAGGACATTTAATGTTAATCTACAATCAGATACTGAAACGAGTGTGTATGGTTTGCCGGGTTTATTTCGATTGTAACCGCTGGAATAGAGGCTCAGCTGGCAGAACAATTAGTGTTAGTAACACCAATAAGTCACATGGGTGGTGAAAATCTCTGATCGCTCTGGTTATGCTACAAATCTAATTATCGTCCACACACCCACATCGACCCCCCCCATGAGTCACCGTTCCTTTGTACACCCTTCCCAGGCTATCCTGGCAGTAAGGTTACGTCATACCCAACTGACTGTGGGAGGGTATCGTATTGTGAACGGGGATAAATGGTCTTATTTTTCATTTGTCAGTGTCTCCCAAGCTGGTTGCTGGTTAAGCGAGATTAAACGTTGCAGACGATTATGAAATCGCGCGTGGCGATTCAAGATAAATCCCGGAAAAACGTTTCAAAACTAGCGGGCGTTTTCTTAATCTCTGTAGGATTTAAGGACTCGGGTAAAAAGCAAATGCCGGAAAGTTGTGGCGAGAAAATCGAACACACGAACTGGAGCCTTATCAACGTAAAAGAGTACACTGATATTCTGACTGCATA
>JAACJT020000001.1:14110020-14140609 GCA_009936485.2 Gymnarchus niloticus
CTAGAAAGGTGCTTGGTGTGACATCTGGTCAGAGGAAGGAGGACAAGGAAACCTGGTGGTGGAATGAGGAAGTACAGACGAGTATACAGAGGAAGAGACTGGCAGAGAAGAATTGGGATTGTCAGAGAGATGAAGAAAGTAGACAAGAGTACAAGGAGATGAGGCGTAAGGTGAAGAAAGAGGTGGTGAAGGCTAAAGATAAGGCGTATGGATGAGAGAAGGATGCCGAGGATGGAACTGCCAGGCAAGAGGAAAAGAGGAAGGCCAAAGAGGAGGTTTATGGATATCGTGAGAGAGGACATGCAGGTGGTTGGTGTGGCAGCGGGATGTGGAGGACAGGATGAGATGGAGAATGTTGATCCGCTGTGATGACCCCTGATGGGAGCAGCCAAAAGTCAATGATGATGAAATGATGATGACCTTTTCACGCATGAGGGAAGCGTCTGGTGTCTTGTGTTTCCGATACACGCAGTTTGAAACTAACCCTATTGTATCCAATGAAGGGCTGAGGAGCAGAGTGCGTCCGGAGGTAGACAGGTGTTTGAGTGCAGGATGGCCAGCAATATATAGTCGTCGTGCTTCGACCATAATGATGGACTCTTCTGGAAGAGAATCACAAACTCACCACCCCTTCCCATATCGAAAGCCCTTTCCCCAAAAAGTAATTTGTTGGCGCAGGGTGTCCCTCTCAGTTTACAAAGTGTCCTTTGATTATGTGTTTACGTTGTGGTTTGAAGATGGATGGATGGGTAGAATGGAATTTCCGACCTTTATTTAATTTGACACTTTTGGTAGCCTATTTTCTGAATAATACGCTGAATGTTCAAAGTGGTTCTACGATCAACGTTTAATAATTTAGATTTTAGTCATTCTCCACTTCTCCTTTGTGCACTTTAAAAACTGGGTCTCCTGGTTGGCTGTGCCCCTAGTACCAGCCTAATGCAGTTTAAGCTCGGTCTGCGCATGTATCGTAAACGGTTAAAGCCGAGTCCATGGCGTGACGTCAGGGACGACAGCTGCCGCACTGTCCCGGGCCCCTTCGACTAAAAGAAATACGCACTTGGCCGAGGAATCGAGGGGCACTGCGCTAAAGGACGAGCACAGCAAAATGGGCAACGTTCAAGTGGGTACCGCATTCTCGCTCCCTCTTTCTAACGAAACGGACGCGACGCACAACGCGGTAGTCTTTAGAATGATCTTCAGGGAAATATGAGGATGATGTTATCATATATATAAATAGTAGCAGCTAGCGGATTATAACGCTGCTGCGGATTCACTTTTAAATATTATGGGCCGAAGTTAATGCGGATCATTGAAAAGGCAAAATATCGCTAGTTCATAATCAGTGCGGCTACATTGTTTTAATTTCGTTTTCTTAAATCTATTTCCTGTCGAATTCGGTAGACAATTATTAACTTGCTATTTTAATATCATAGTTAAATTTGTAACAGTAACATATTTTCCTTGTTTGTACGTTGTTCTTTTCTGCTTTTTGTCGTGTTGCCAGTTTACTTGATTTTACGAAGACAGCACCGTTAAACCAGGGTTCGGGGGGGGGGGTGCTCCGGCGTGGAATTCGCCAGAATCTCTCCCCACTACCGGATGACGTCCGCTTTCTGGTCGCAAGGGCCGGATAAGGACGGATCTAGGACAGAACCAACCCAGTCATTTCACCCTGTTTTTCCTTTGTATAATTACACGACGGTTGTAGTAATAGTAAAAAAATAATAATAATAATGGTCATGTAGTTTGCTGGATTTTGATCAAATGTAAAAGTTTGTCTAAAGTCAATATATATTTTTATGTATTAAAGTGTAGCTATTGTAATAAATGGTAGCGTCGAGCTCTGTGGTCTGAGTTTATTAAATATGACACTAGACAACTGCTGTTCTGTTGGTCAGAACTCACTAGTACGTTTCTATCGTTAACTGCTTAGAGTGATCGTTTTAAATGCATGCGTAAAATCACCCATTTTGAGATGTCCTTTTTCCCGGGGTTTAAATTGTGTTCAGAATTATTAAAGTTATAATGAGTTTTTGATGGAGATCTTCCAACTGCTCCATTCGGAGCTACTACAGTGATAATATCGAATAACAGGTAAAAATGACGTGAAACAGGGTCGTTATTTCCGGCACAACCTGCTCTGGTCTGCATTTTAAAATTTTCATTTAGAATGAAAGTTACACATTGTGGAAATGAAATGATCACCAAGGTTTTTGTCTTTTAATTGTCGATTGCGGTCAACGCAGCAGAATCAGCTGGAACAAAAGCCGACATAGTCCAATGGACCCGCAAGATAAAGCTTAAAAAACCAGCACTTCAAAGGAACCTCAACATCAGTAGCATAATACTTTAAAGCGACAATACTTTAAATAGTCTTTCGTTTAGTCAAACATACTGCATAACAGCGTGATGGATGATGGACGTGTGCTTCCGTCTACTATTTGCTTGCTGTAAATTTACGGTCTTTTAATATAATAAAAGAAAATTCAAATATTTTTTCTGTCTTTTCATTATCCTAGCCAACAATCGTGCCTTATGAAGACTTTGATGTCGTGGCAGACATCAAAGCAATCCGTAAAGCTTGCAAAGGGTTTGGTAAGTTGAGTGTATTCTGTTCACTGATTACAGTGCTCTATAATATCATGCTGCTAAACTCACTCATTTATAAAGGGAAGCCATACTAACAGGGCTATATTTGAAGGACTAAAGATCTATGTACTCCAAAATGAGCATCAATGGTTCAGTGCTGCAACAGCTTACATAAAGATTGCCAAGAAGCACTTGTCCTAGAAGATGGGTCTCCATTGGCCTGAGCCTTCCAGGACAGTGATAAAAATGGAGGGCCCTGCTAAATCTCAGGAGGCACAAACCAGCGTCCCACGTAACAGAGAGAGAAACCAGTTCATTACTGGGCTGTCACACATATACACACTCAGAATCACTAATGCATTTAATCTGTCAAATGTGTAAACCTGATGAAACCCCAGTCAGTTGTGCTTAACTTTGAAGTTGATCATTGACTAACGTGCGTGCAACTTTTCTCAAGGTAGCTAATTAATGTCATGTTTGTACTGGTGCACCATGAAGTAAGTCAGCCACACGTGCTGTCTTAAGCTGGATCAGATTTGTCTCCACGGTTAATTTAAGTGCCTCCAGCCTCAGAGACTCATGCTCGTTCTTCCTGCTCAGGGACTGACGAGCAGGCGATCATTGACATCATGGCGAACCGTTCGTCGGCCCAGCGTATGGAAATCAAACGGGCGTATTTCGAGAAATACGACGACGTGAGTGCCTTCAATCTGCTCTGCTGCCTCTTAGTAAAATGTATGTTTCATTGACCTGTTTGCACTGCAACTAACAATTGCTTTTTAAGAGAACGTTTCGTCCCCAGTTTGAAGTGTTGTATTTATTTAATTTTTCTAGGTTTGCAGACGTTTTTATCTAATGTGACTTGGGTATCGGGTTGTATAGAGTAAATTTAACATATGGTCTGTATATTAATGAAGTAATTCGGGTTAAATTACTTTCACAAATTGATTCACACTTGTTACCTTTCAGTCAGGAATCTAGGTCTTTAATCACAAAGCTAACTCATAGAGTGTGACTCTTTGTTCGTGGTCTGATAACCTCCAACTTGTATGTCTCTCATGAAAGGAATTGGAAGAGGTGCTGCGGAAAGAGCTGTCTGGCAGCTTTGAGAAGGCCATCATCGCCATGCTTGACCCTCCCCATGTCTTGGCCGTCAAGGAGCTGAGGAAGGCCATGAAAGGACTGGGCACGGACGAAGATGTTCTGGTTGAGATCTTGTGTACTGCCAGCAATGTGGTATGCTTTTGACCCCTGAAGGATCGGAAGGCGGTTTAGCTTAGAGGAAATACCCTTGAAAGTAAACCTGTCCTTTTGTGGGTTGACTTATAATTAAATCCTTCATTTATCATCTTGATTGAAAAAAATTATCATTGAGATTGACGAGTGCCTTGATTTTTGAGGTTATACAGTATTTTTCAGTGTGGTTGTAGAGTTTTGATTCAGTCATAGCATTGACTTCCCCTGGGAATTTGTGAAACTTTTTAAGGGGCAACAGTAATGATAAAATTGAGTAACCGTTGAAAAAAAAAATTACAGGAAGCCGATGCAGAAAACTTCCAAACAGTGGGATCGGCTAAGTGTTCCATTTTTTTATGTTTGTCCTCGGGTCTTGTCATATTCATAATTCATTTTCTCATCTTTTAACACAGGGTATTTTAACATATAAAGAAACCTACTATCAAGGTATGGAGCCAGTTCACCTTCTGAAAAATTCTGCCTGATAAATCTCTTCCGTCTTAGCTCTCAGGTTTTTTGATAGCTTGTTTACATTTACTTCTGCTTTTGTGATGAGTTTGTGGGCCCTGACGGTGGTAATTATCCATCTTCTGTAGGCTTTGTCTGCTTCCTGCATTTGACTCGGAAGTTTGACATCGTTCTCAGGCTTATGGGAATACACCTTTTCCTGTCACTTAGACTCCTCTCCGTTTGCCAGCTGAGGATGTGATAACACATGTGTGTTATGTAATGTATGTCATAGTTTTGGTGCTGAAACCTACTCTGCTGTATTGAGTGTGGTTTGTTGGCCTTCAGTTGACAGGAACCCTTTTGTGTCCCCTTTGATTGGTTGCCAGGCTAACAAAATGGACCGCTCTGTTTCTCTCTAGTCCACGAGCGGGACCTAGAGGCGGACATCGAGGGAGACACCAGCAGCCATGTGAAGAGGCTGTTGATCGCTCTCCTGCAGGTAGATGTCCACACTGATGACATCCTTGCCACGAGTCCCGCACCATGTCTAGGGGGTTAGGACAGCCTCAGGCACGACTGCAGGAGTCTTCCTCAACTACTGAGGAAGACCAGTCTCTTAGTCCATCCCCTTGATGCAGTTGTGTTGAAAGCAGTTGTGTTCTACTGCTTTCTAGATTTGCTGTTTTAAGTTGAAATGATGGTCCCCATCCTTATGAGTTTTTTTTTTTTTAATAAATGGATGTTCAGCATTAGCTATTGTGTGTATTTCTCTTTCAGGGTAACAGGGATGAGGGTTATGAGGTAGATGAGGTTCTGGCTGAGCAGGATGCCACCGCACTGTTTGAGGTATGGATGGTGTGAAGCCCGGTTAACACGTGTGGCTACGTGTCCTTGGAGTCTTTGGTGATTAGAGGAGTCCACTGTATGATGTGAGATGCTCTGTTTGTGTACTGCATTCTGACCCGTTCATGGAGAAGTCCTGAAGGAAGCAAAATATGTGGCTAAACAAGAAGTCTAGAAATAATCTCTTGACATAGTTACATAGAAATGTCCAAAGCTAATACTGCAGTAAAGTCCTCCTTCACCTTTGGTAGTAACTCTTCCCTCTGTCTCGTCATAGCCATGTACTAATTGGCTTCTATTTTGCCTTAGGCTGGGGAAGGTCGCTTTGGGACAGATGAATCAACTTTCAGTTACATCTTGGCCCACAGGAACTACCTGCAGCTCCAAGCTACGTTTAAGATGTATGAATCGGTATGAATCCCATAAGTTCGGCTCACTGTTCATGTCTTACTTGCCAGTATACTAAAGCATTTACAACAACAGTCTTTCACCATCTTGTCTGCCATGAGCAGTGAAGGTACCAGTTGGGTCTTGAGTAAAAGTACCCTTTGATGTGTTTTAGATATCATTTCAGTTTTGGACAGCTTA
Organism: Gymnarchus niloticus; assembly: GCA_009936485.2. Lineage (NCBI taxonomy): Eukaryota > Metazoa > Chordata > Actinopteri > Osteoglossiformes > Gymnarchidae > Gymnarchus > Gymnarchus niloticus. The sequence goes on from JAACJT020000001.1 coordinate 14,115,730, forward strand.
GCTCTGTGTCTGACTGGTTGATTGGTGCTCAGTCAGATTTAATCACTGTCCTACTTACTGTCTATGTTCTAGCTGACTGGAACCGAAATCCTGGATGCCATAGAGAGTGAAACTTCTGGGACACTGAAGAATTGTTATCGTACTCTTGGTCAGTGTCGTTTTTGGGATTTGGGGGGGCCGTGGTGTTAAAACATGTTGCCGATGTGTTGCATGTATGCTGATTAGACAGCAGTGTGCTATAACCATGCTGTAATTCTCCATAATGAACACATCAGGTGTATTATGTGGTCCAGATTTGACAAACTAATGATTTGAACCAAACTGCATTTTTGGTCACGGGGATGATCAAACAAATTCTCTCATTTGCTCTTAGCTTTTGTAGCAGTATGATTAACAGGACTATGGGCATGGTACTGTGAAAAAATGATGCTAACACTGATTAGCATTCCTGGAGAAAATTTGAAGTAGGGGAAGGAGGAAGAGAATTGTTTGTATTTTTGCCAAGTTTCGCTGTTGTCTCATGGTTGGCTTGGCTAAAGGCTGCCCTCATGGTTGATTTTTTGTTTGTTTGTTTGTTTGTTTGTCCCCCCGTCACACACACACACGCACAGTCCGGGTTGCTAAACACCCACAGCTCTACTTTGCCCGCCGTCTCCAGGAAGCCATGAAGGGCATTGGCACTGACGAGGACACACTCATACGTATCATCGTGGGTCGTTCTGAGGTACCTCGCCTCCATCGGCTTACTGATGGCTGATTGCTCTGTTTCCAGGATGTTTCTAACATTCTGGGGTCCCTATCACCTGGGTAGAAGCTGTTGCAGGTTTTGGGCACCTGAAGGTTTAAGTCTGGGGGTTGCTTCTCTGAGGGGTCATTTCTGCCATCCCTTCTGCATGGTTCGGTCCAAATCACACCACCTTTTAGGACCACCAATAAAAGCTGCCCTATATTGACTCGGTATAGCAACCCTACACCCCTCCTGGTGACCAAATAACACGACACAATTTTCCAGAGGGACACAAATTTGCCATGTAAAAAATTTGCCTCATTTTGGCAAACTGCTGTTCTCTTGTACCTCCTGATCAATTTCCTGTGTGATAACCTGCACATTCCTGATCTGCCAGATCGACCTGGAGACCATCAAGGACATGTATCTGGAAAAGTTTGACGTGTCCCTGAAGGATGCTCTGCGCTCTGAGTGCAGCGGGGACTTCAAGCGCCTCCTACTGGCCATCCTGCACTGAGCCGTGGTGCAGGCAGGGATGGGGGTAGGGTTCAGTACTAACTGTACTTGCAACCAGTCAGCTGCTAAACAAATAAGAAGTTCTGTCACAGGTGCGTGTAGGAGGATCCCGGCAAACTTCAAGCCCCACACCAATGGTGTCTTCTAGCATATTCCACACGTAAAAACAGAAAACCGTGAAGTTGAACCCTAATTCCCTTTCTCTTTTTTAAAAAAAAGACACACTTATCCACATCATAGAGGCCCTTATATGAATCTGCTACAAATTTAACATCTAAGATGGACTACTACAATCCGATAGCCCACCTCCACAGCTCTGTGTGATCGCATTAAAACACCAATAGTGTTTCCTGTCTATACACGCATCACTTGGAAGAGTTTATCTGTGAACGGGTGCAATGTGGAAATGGGGGCTGGGGGGGACATGGGCATGAAACGTGTTTTTGTTAACATCAGCATGCTTGACTGATTACAGTTAACAGTTGCTGAGCTGTCCTTCGTCAACAAAATAGATAATTAACTGAAATAACCTGAATCACACTTTCACACTTTTAGCTGTCATAACACAGCAGAGAAAATGATCTTAATGACTTTTCACTTTTTCTATTTAAAATATGTAACCCTGGATGTACTGCATTTATTGAATTAGCCTGTTTTGATTATTACACAGCCTTATATGAAAAAGAATATATATGTTAACCACGACAATGAAATGTGATTTTGACCTAGTACTTTAGTGTCTGGTCTGAAAACGTGAGGGGACAATTGGAATTTTGTAGTATTAATTTGTTACTTGATGTGTTTGGGAAGTTGACAGTAACTAACAGTTAATTAAACTATGGCTGTGTCAGCTGTGTTCATGTAATGTTTCCAAAAATGTTTTTCCCCACCTAGTGTCTGCCTCTGGTCTGTTGCAGTGCAGTGTTGTTTGACATTGTCACATAGATCGTAGTGATTGTTAATTGCACACTAATGTTAACATACGAGAAAAACAATCGGGACCAAGACACTTTAGAGGAACAAGACTCCAGACTCATTGTAGCCAAAGACAAGCAATTTGTGAATAAATTAAATATGTTAACGTTCCTGTGCTCTGTGTACATTCAAGAAAAGGACACAGTCGTTTGGTGTCATAGTCTGCGGTATTCCTCCATATCGCGTAGTGAATTCCAAAACCAATCAATCCCTCCATCCCTTTTCCTAACCGTTTATTCCTGTTTAGGGTCGCGGAATTCCAAAACCAAAGAAACTGTAACGTCATTTAAACTACCGCGTCATGTCCACTAGATGGCGATATATTACAATGTGAAATATGAAGAATTTAGATCGCCTCATTTGCCTGGCATCGTTTTAATGTTCTGTGTTTGAACATTCATTAATTTGAAATATCGATAGATTTGGACAGAGGTCTTTGTGCATCCATATAATCCATACAAATAATATATATGTAACATTTGATACATTTGGCACATTATTGTAAAATTGTGCCCAATACAGTGTGAGCAATTTTGCTTAAAACATAATGGAGGTGACTGGTATGACATTTTAACTGTATTATTTTTCATGGCTTAATTTATTTTTAATATTTCCTGCAGTATATACGTTTACTTTGCAAATCAGTATATAGATTCAAATGCTACTGAAAACTTGCATCACTGTAAATACATTTCTGAATTACAATTGTGTATTGATTATTCTAAATATAATTATTTATAGTAATACAGAAATCACATAAATATATGAGTTCACTAGCCCTTATAGCCAACTTTTGAGTTTGTGTAGTGTGATTTAAATATCTAGGTATCAAGTATTAATAAGCATCAGTGCCATTTAGCATGTGCTTGAAGGAATGATAAACAGCAACTTTCCCCTTATTTTTGATTTTTCTTTGAGATTTTCCTGCTTGAACACCCCTGAAGTCCTGATGCCCTCTTGTTTCAGACGTCTTTGTTTTTGCCCCCCCACGAAGATGGCTGCCCATCCAATCTGGACCCCCACCCACACACACACACATTTAACTTTCTGGTCTGGGCTATTTATTTTGCTGATTTAAAACCCTCTTAGTGTTACTATATGAGAGTACATACTTGAAGTCAGCTGACTTGTGTATGCTAACTGTGTGCATTGTTGCTCCCGTGTTGACTTTAGCTGTGGTTTAGCCCACAGCACTGGGACAGGTGCGGTTTGATTCCAGATTTGAGTCCCTACACCATTCTGTAGACTTCGGCCAGAATACTGACTGTAAGAATGCAAACTTTCTAGGAACGCTAAACTTCTGGAATTGGTCTTTGGTCAGTCTGAATCTATAGAAGATGCCGTGACATTCATTGATGTGCCGATTGTTTTGGTACGACCGTGAGTTTAATTGCTTCATTTTGATTGGCTGAATTCACTTTTCTTTATACAAGCAATTCAGAAGCTCTTCCACATTATCTTTTTGTGTCTGTTTGCCATAGGATAACTATGCCTCCACATCCATTGGCATAACCTTCGCTGTTCTGCTGTATGCTTTCTTGCATTAAAAGAGTTAGCTGAATAAATATGTCACTGTGGCATATATACAGACAACTTTAATTTGTTTTTATTTTTAAACACATCTCCTTCAGATTATATTAACTGATATGATCCATACATATAAATGGCATTTAATTTTTCTTTCTAAAACTGATAAATTGCACTGTTACTTAAACATTGAGTAAATGCCAAATCAATATAAATATGTTTGTGGTGTGCTTGGCCACATGGTGGATTTTTTTAATCATGGACAGCCACCCAGGGCTTTGAAAAGCCACAGTCTTTCTTCTGTATCGATTATCTGAGGTTGATTAAGCCCAGGGAAGGTAGCGGCAATAGACAGGCAGTTCTAAACTGCCATTAAAGGTCTGTACTGCCTCTCATCCCGCTAGGATTACTTCTTAAAGAGTGTGATTAAAATGGCACTGCTTCATTTTGTAGGATGCTATGAAAACTAAATCAAAATTCTTTTTTTTTTTTACTAAAAATCCATTACTTTGATTTGGAGACTAACATCCAGATGCCACATAGCAATTTAAATTGGCCAAGGGTGATAAGGCAGAAACCCATTACAGTGTGATGGGGTCTTGATGGGGTCTTGATTGGGTCTTGCTAGCTTCCTCTTTGAACAAGCCTGTCTTCTTCTAAGCAGTCCCAGGCTTTGATTATACTTCCTAACATTACAATGAACAGTTTTTTTGTTTACCAGCAGTGAGTTAAGCACTGTGACTGTGTCAGATATTTTCCCCTTGGCTTGGCCCCTGCTGTGATACATCTTCATGAATTTAATTGACATGCTATTTCAGGTCCATTATGAGTGATGGATTTGAAAATCAGCCCTTGCCCCGAAGCATACATCTCTTACCACTCAAGAAAAACATCCGTGGCCTAAATACACAACAGAATATATCATAACGTTTTTTTCTTCACCAGTAACCTGCCAGTACCTTATAGTACAGAATTTTCTGCCCTATGTTTATTAGATTTTTTTTTTTTGCTGTAAATTATATCAGCAAGCCAATAATACGTACATAACAATATCCCCTGTGCCATTTTGTTCAGATGTTCCCTGTCCTTGCTGGGATACACTCCAGGCTCCCTGCAACCCTGTACTGGATAAGCACTTGGAACGTGGATGGATAATACATATTTATTATCACCCTATATGGGTATCATTTCCTGTGATCCTTTTCCAGATTAGGAATTTATGGAAGAGTACCCAGATTTCATGTATGTTTACTGAGAGAGAAACAACCTTGCCAGCACAGAGACAATTGTAGTACACTGGAAGTAATTATGATGGAAAACCAATGAAGAAAGCGTTTTTTTGTTTTTTTTTTTACCAGAGTGCATGCTGGGATATGCCTGTTCATCAGCCTGAATGGAGCTGCAGTGTGGTCAGTGCTTCTCTGCTATAACATGTCTATACAGAAACTGGTGGCTGGGCCTGGACATAGAAATGAAATAAATTGAAATGAAATGAACTGCAAAACCAGCTGAGAGCAAACCGGCCATTGTGGACAGAGCAGGTTACAACCAGCAGGGGGAGCCGCCACTTCCCTCCCCCTAGCCTGTGTGTGTGGCCCCCACCTCCCAACAAGGGCACTTCCAATTCTGTCTTTCAGAAAAAATATGCATGCTTGTGTTTAAAATGCAAACATGGTCACTTGCCAGGGTCGTTGAAAAAGCAAGACATGATCACCCCCACCACCCCTTATATCTTGTGAAAACCCAAATCTGAATTAAGCAGGAAAAAATATTTCCATTGCATTATGTAAAACTGATTCTTATCAGTGACTGCTGGATTTCTGCTTAATTACATTTTTCTTCATTGCCACTACCCCTTCCCGGCACCAAGTTAGGGTGCCCTGACTCTGCCGGGGTGCTTTCCATCTGGCCGTTGCTGATAAGGCCGCAGAGGGGGTTGCTGGGTAATGGTCTGGCCAGCTTAAAGGCAGCAGCATGATGTGATCTCACACAAGCCTGCTTGCTGCTGCTGTTATTTGCCAGGAACAATCAGCTGCCGACAGCACTTTGAGTAAGGGGGGCGGGGAGGGGGGTCCGAACCTGCTTCTGAAGTGATGCAGTGACTCACATGGGGGATTTTTAAGGGAAAATTGCTCATCTCGTGGAAAATGGTTAAAGTGGCCTATAGCTGAGAGACTCATGGATGCATTCGAAATGCAGTGACTGTACGCAGACACACCTTTCCATTGATAGACGGTATAATTACCCCTGATTCATACGAGCCACCATCACGGAATTTGCAGCACAATAAACAAACCCAGTAAATAGGAAGAGCAGAGCAGGTGCCGTCAATGCATTTCGATTTTTCAAGATATTCCAATCCATTCGTATTTTGTGCAGTGGAGCTGCAGAAGGGCATGTGATTTTTACTGGGCCTGAAGGGGGCGATATACAGGGGAATGTTGAAATACCAAATTTCATTTCAGCCCTCTGCTTTTACATAAATGCACCATAATGGGGGATATTGTTACCTAATAGGAACATGGACATGAATTCCTCATATTAAAGACCCCCTCTGACACCAGTTCTGAGGGATCTGGGTCTTTTCACTGTTCTCTCGTTATATTTTGCCATTCCATTGTTTATAATTCACGTGCAGGCGGGAGCTAGAGATACCAGTGTTAGAGAAAGCTGACTTTAACTCGGGGTGGGTCTGCTTGCACATGCAAACATGGAGGAGGTCCTCGTTTCCTCATGCCTCATTGGCTGAGTCGCACGGTGACGTGTGCAGACTCGCATATCATGGGGACCAAGTTGGAAACCATCAGCTCAGCCCAGAATGGTTGATGCTAGTATCGGTGGCATGGAGGTGGTGCTTGCGGTGGGAAGGGCTATGTCTCTGACTCAGGGCTGATTTCTGAGGCGGGTCCAAATGGAGAAGAAAACCGTGATGAAGAAGGCGCTGCTGGCCATAAGCAGCCAGGCACGACTCCACATCCCCAAGGCAAAACTATTTATTAGGCTGGTATGGCACTAGGCTCTGTGATAATGCTCCTCATATTCTAGGAGAATCCGCCCCTTCCACCCCGCCTGTTTGCCAAACAAGGATCATTTCAGATGTCGGCTTTGGGGGCAGAACTAGCATGGATGGACCCTGAGAAGCTTTTGTCTAGCAGCACCTGGGCAGTTTAACAGTTGAATGGGTCAGATTTGGACTCGTGTGCAGTCTTTACCAGCCAATGTAACGTTTAACAGGTCAACAGTTTTAATTACACAGGTCCGAGTCACCCTTTGAATGGCGAAGGATCCACCACTTGCTGGAGGCCCTTGAACCTTTCAAAGCATGTCTTTGCTGCTCATCTCACCGTAGAAAGATGAGTGTTTGTGGATTTTCTTGAGATAAGATGTGAAAAATCTGAAAAAAGAGATTGGAAACAAGCATTTGGGAAATGTTACCATTATTACTGCAACCCCACCAACATACACACACAAACATTAGAGCGACAGACAGCAACAGGGTAAGGATGGGTTCAGTCAGAGGCTGAAACAGACTTTTTTTATGGTGAGTCATGTTCAGTTTTCTTCTGGAGGACTGCTGATCATTATGTCAAGCACCACTCTGTGTGTGTGTGTGCGTGTGTGTTTGAGTACATTTTTTTTTCTGCATGCATGTGTGTATCTATGGTAAGTGAACATCAGAAACTATTTAGCAGAATCAACAAAAAATTATGATAAAAAGTTCCTTCTACTATTGGAACATTGGATTATATTCAAAAGAGCAATTCTTGTTTTTTTAAGTCATTATTAGGTGGAATATGCTTATCTTGATAGATGCTCCAATATACTGAAATTAGTCACAGTAGCAGGACAGTAAAAAAGTCTTTTTGTCCATTTAAACTAAATTAAAGAGATGAGTGGTCAAGTGTATTTATAATGTCTCCTGTAAATACTGAAAAAGCTTTCCATATGGAGACCTAATTTGGAATGCATCAAAGCAAGCTAAAAGCATTAAATCAATCCTGTTCCAATCCTGACTTCAAACAAACCACGCCATATGCAAAAAAATGCAGAAAACTTTCAAAAGTCCATCCATTTGTCCTTCTGTCCACCCATCCATCCATCCATCCATCCATCCATCCATCCATCCATCCATCAACACCACAAGGTAAACCACCAGAGTGTTTTTTTAATGTGATTGACTTTTCATATTTAATTGAAAAATGTTTTATCAGTCAGCTCACGGTTGGAATCTCGCTTTCTCCTCCCCTGGTACGATGTTTAACCCATTCTGTGATTCGTATCTTTCAACAATACAAGTGCTGGACCCTGATGCAGCTCTAGTTTATCCAGCCTGACGTATTTTTTAAACAAAAGTTACTCAGGTAATATTTTGTGTGTTTTAATCTCAAAATCCATATACTGTCACTGTGTATCACATTGTGATTGGCTGTCAGACCCAGTGTTTGTTAATTAATATGTGCAGGTAGTAATATAAGCCTTATCTCGTCCACGGTGTCCCCTGCCACATCTGGCATTCCTGGGATACGTTCCAGACTCACCATGATGCTGTACTGGATAACCTGTTATAGATGTTGGATAATACTTTTCACTCAGGTACCTGATATGTAAAACCATCATTAAACTGTACATGTTTTCTCATTTTGATAGGAGGAGTTACTCCAATTGTCTCCTATACTTTGTTTTAAGGGTATTGAGTCTCGTAATGTCCTGTTGCAGCTGAAGTGTCAGAGTTCAGTCTTTTTCCTCTAGCAGCCAGGTGTGATGTGTGTAGCGTGTACCACACCAGTGAGAATTCATCTCATACATGCAGATCATGCACCTTCGTCAGGACCAGCTAAGATGGATGTCACATGCATGACTTTCAAAAGGCCTGTATCTCTGACAGCATTCAGTGAGTGTGTTTGTGTCACTCCTTCAAATGCTGGAAGCGGTAAATGTGCTTGCCACTCGTGTCTCCAAGGCGACATTTGTTTGGTTAAAGGTTCAAAGGTTAGCACCCTCTGACAAGGCCAAACAGGTAATGCTTTCAGATAAACTGAAAGTAGCACCTAATTCTGAGCCAAACACAAACTGTAAATTGTCCAACCTCAGGATGATTGGTATCTACCAACAATTGGGTAATGGAGTCTACCTGAAACGGTCTCCAGTCTGTCAACGTGATTACGATTCAGACCAGAAGCGACAGGATGGAGGTACACATGAGCTTACCATATGAGTGAGGACCGATCTCAATTGCAGTAAGATCTCTCACCAACACATCAGCTGATGACTTCTGTGGCCTTTTAATTATATTGCAGGAGTCGAGCTATCCATTCATATTCCCTCTGAGATGTCCTGGTAATTAAGAACACTCTGAAAACTCATTCTGTGTTTCACCCATATTCTTATGAGTCTGTGTTTTTAAATATTGTGGGTCGAGTTTAAGCATACTGGTCAGGACTGGGCCTAAAACATACAGAATACTGGTAAGTATGGTCAATATATTATGGTAACTTCTGGAAGCCATGGGAAACATGATCCAGATAAACCAATAGGAATGTTCCTTTGTGTTTGTACTGCTAACATTTTGATGGCCTTTTTACAAACAGCAGATGGAAACAAGCATTATTGAAGGAACCATCGGGAAGGATAGAGTGGAGCTGTGTAGGCTTTGGAAAGCACGCTAAATGATTGTCAGACTTCACCCACCAGGCCCACTCGAACCTGGATGGCATAATCGCCTTGTTTAAAAGGGGCTGCACTTCTCTCAGTCCCATGAGTGGTGGCTGTGAAGTTTTTCTGTGTGTCGGCAGAGGATGAGCACTGATTCCTGGTAAGAAGCACATGATTCGTCAGAAAACCTCTTTACCAAATAAGGCTCAGATGATGTTTTTTAGTCATCTTGCCCAAGCAGGTTATATATATTTAATTTCTGTCTATGTTATTATTATTATTGTTGTTGTACTGTAATTTTATGTCATTTACATTAGCTAAGAATTAGGAAATCAGAGTTAAAGGTCCAAACCTCCTTGCTTGACAAAACTGTACATAATAGCAAATAACATGAGAAACTGAAAAATATGCTGAGCAGGAGCATTTCATACAGAATCTTTGAAAGCTGACAGTACTGCTGAATATGATGGGAAACTACATTGCAGCGTAAAAGAGCAGTCCGCCTGTCAACGGCGGAGAGATAAGGCAGGTTCTTTTGTTTGTTTGTTTCCTGCTGGAGTCAAGAGTTCAGTGTTGCCTGATCCAAACTATGGAAATATGTTACTGAAATGTCCGTACAAACTGCCTGACAGTGACAATGAAAATAGTCACTGCTTTGTATGGCTGCCTCTTATTAATGTTTTTTTAAACATTTCTTGTCTATCTCAAAGGGTGACGACATTGCAAACCAGACAGTTTTTGATTGAAGGATAAAAGTTTGATGTACACAGTCTTATTTTGGTGACGGGAAAAATGTGTCTTTCTGCACCACTGCAACACGGCAATGCGAGACTAAGAACAGCTGGACCGAGGTCCTCCATTAGATAGCCATCCAATAAGCCCTGAAGCTCTCTCACTGATGTTTATGTCACCATAGCAACACTCACTAGGACCAGAAATCGGCCAATTGGGAAAAAGTCACATAGGACTGGCACACTAGTCTTATATCAGAACGTTATGCATGAAATGTAAAACTCTGCTGTAAAGCTATTATTCTGTAATTCTGTATTTTGTGGCTGTGTGATGATTATTAATATTATAACATTATTATACAAAGAATTAAATATAACGTAATTATTATAATGGATGGTGTTTTAGTGTAACTTATTAAAGAGCAGATAATGTACGGAGAAGGAGTAATGGGGAGTGTTAATGGACACTTGGTGTTTGGATTTGATGCATAATATTTAATACTAAGGTGGGACAGATTTCACCTGGGATAATCATACACTATATTATGATTACAATGAAAGGCTGACAGGCAGATACAGATAAAAGTTGGAATTATTAATATGTTATTTTTAACATGGGCGAAAGAACAATAATGATATCTTCACCCAGAGAAATTACTCCAAGAAGACTTGCAGAATGAAAATCTGTGGTTATTGCATCTTAATCAGCAGAAAGGTATAATTAGATGGCACATATTAAGTTTCCCACTTGTATGGTAAGCTCATGTGATAAAGACAGGGAAACTGACAAGGAAATTCAGAAGTCTGACAAGGTCTCCTTTGAAGGGTCTGGAGTGGTAAAATATCCTGAGTAAAGGCTGATAAAAATCATCTGGACAGAAGCATTAACCAAGAAACTAAATGTGAGCAGTACTTCAATGGAACACCTTGTGGAGTGTCTAGGATGCATGTCTAGCTGACCATCCAGGCTGCCGATTCCAGGCTTTCAGGGAAGAGAGACATATAGTATGCTGCCTTCCCACTATCGCTGTGTTATATCCTGGAAATGAGACCTTCAAGAAGGCCACACTGATGTAGATCAAAGAATTGGCTACAGTGGATGATAATAATCCACCCATTCATCTTCTGTAACCGTTTATCCAGTGCAGTATATAGGTGAGCCATGAGCCTATCCCAGGAAACAGAGGGTGCTTGGCAGGGGATAACCAGAATGGAATGCTGCACTCACAATCATACCTTATGGGCACTTCAGAGGCACAAAACCTCGGGAAATTCACAAAAACATACACACTCCCCGATGCACAGATCAAACGCAAACCCAGAAGTGTGAACCAACAGTGGTACTCATTGAAAAACCCTGTGGCCCCATGATAATGGCGGTCACGGCGTTTTTACAGTGAGTTATTAGCTTGCGCCTTCTCACTGTGTCTCCATGGCAGCTGGACCTACGCCTCGCTGGGCAGCTGCTGATTAGGGCCCGGTATTGTTGTGCCCATGGCCCCACACAGCCAGGAGTGACTTCTGCCATTTGTAAATCACTGGAGCAGGAAATTACCTCATTTGTGCTGGTAACAGAAGCTTTGAAGTCCGGTTGAAGGAACTCAACACTCAGTTTTGACTGATGCCGGGACCCTGCTCACAAAAGCAAGGGGAAGTAGAGCTTCAGGGTCTTGCAGGGTCTGTGAGTTTCCTGTAGCCAAGACAGTCAGCATTAAGGGAAGTGCATTATATAGTCTGCATATAATGAGCTTACTTGCCCCTCCATGCAGGGTGCTGGGTTAAGCACCCTTATGTTCCATAATGGTGTTAATACTAAACCTCCTTGTTCAATTCACTGCTGGTTCTGCTCAATTCTCAAGCTTAACACATACATGATAGAGACTGAAACAATGTATTCCTCATACTTTTGGTGACGTAATCCTGGGATGGAAACGAAGCAAGCGATCTCTACTTGAGAACTGGAAGGTCACAAATGAGAAATGGCTGCCACCTCATCCCGATGGATGTAATTAATTTTGTTGTACTCGTTACAATGACAATAAAGATATTCTGATTCTGATGTAGTGGTGTGCAACATCTCCTTTACGGTTCAAGAGAAGGTACAGAAGGGCTAGAGTGTAATTCACAGACAGAGAAAACCTACTGAGTATGCAGTCCAGTGATCGTCGCGCATGAACTATTACAGGTGTCCTATAAGACAAGGCCGGGAATTTGTGCTGGTCATCTTTCCTGAGAGTTAAAAGGCATGTAGACAGTCGGTCGGTTTAAGGAACAGAACGGGGGATAAAATCATCAAAACATCCAGTAAGGCAATACAGGCCATGCAACTGAATACATACCCTCAGGTAAATTAACTATAAAGACGAGCAAAGGAGTACAGTGGGTCAGTGACACCAAGCACCATTTTTCCCGTTTGGTCTACTTAGGTGCTGGCCGTCCTGGGCAGATCTAGCTCCTCAGAGGGAATGCAAACTCTCATACCTGTGCTGTTTCTATCCCAGGTTATGCAAGGTCCTAAAGCTCAAAGGTGATAAGTGACAATCAATATCTAATTTGAGTCTGTACTAGTTTTCGATATAAGAACATGATGCCTATGAAAAAGGCCAATGCAGGAGCTTACAGCGATCCTGTTACTTATTGATTCAAACCTTTATCTTCTGTCTTTGCTTTACTGTACGTCACAGATTGAACTGACTGCCGTGTCTTATCTGGAAAATTCTGATGAATGGCAAATAAAATTAATCAATGAAACAAGGCGTACCAAGGCTGTTTTTTGGGTTTGGTGTTGTGAGATGGCTTGGAGGTCAATAGATGGGTTGAAAGACAAACATATCTTATTGATCCCAATCATCAAATTCTGCACCCCATCCATCAGGCACATGTCATCTGTTAGTACTTACCAGCTGTGAGTGATGTGTCTTTCCTCCAGTCCATGCTAAGTACCCCACAATGTGTAAAGAAAGTCATCGGCTTGGCAGGGGTGTCTATCAGAGGAAGGGGTGTGGCAGATGAGCCAGGTAATGCACATGCAGAATTATAAACAATTGGGACATCTGGGAAAAAATGAATAAAAATGTATTGTATTTATCCAGTGTATTGCTCTTGGTTATAAACATCTAAATCATAACAAATGTCATGATGATATAGATGTGCGAAATGGCTCCTGTGGGCTGCTCCCCAAGATGCCCTCCTTTGCTGAGGATCATTACCACCAGGCCTTGTCACAGAATCTGTGGATAGAATGTTCCGGACACCATCTGTTGTTCTGATGGAATCATTAAGAGGACCATTTAAACAGAGCGCTGCTGCCAGCCGACGAGGTGAAAAAATAAAATGGCCGGTGAAAGGGAACCCAAGCAAGCCGAATGGGGTGCAACTGGACCCCTGGCCAGTGATGGCTTCCTTTCTTTGTTTCCTCACTGAGTCATAAGCTGACGCTTCATCCACCCGTTCAGCCCGCTTAAACGCCTGCGTGATGTCCTGAGCTCCCGCCCTGCAACGCCTGCTCCATTTTCCACTCGCCGCCCTGAGGCACATTTGAATTCTGTCGTATTTTGTCCACCCTCTGGCCGCCACCCATTGGAGCCCTTCAGCTGACCATTACAGTAATTGGCAGCTTAAATATTTCAGTGCCTTCAGCGGCGTTACCTTACCAATGTCAATGAATAATGTATTGTTGAAAGAGCCCAGTCCATGGCCCTGGGAAGGCCCACAGTGAGCTCAGTGAGACAGGTACGAAGGTCCGCTAGCCAACCATGTAATTCTGCAGAAGCTCCAGACCTGTAAGTAAACCTTTTGCTTGGTGCGTACTTTTTTCACAATGAATGTAATAGTGTATTCTCCACGCTACCAAACTATATCATCCTTGCACAGAAAACAGATTGTGGTACAAATGTCAATGTGAGGGTGTTAAAGGATTAATCTAGAAGAAAACTCCACCCTGTTGAAAAAGCCTGCACATGTATACATGCATGCTTTATTTTCCATGTATTTAGACAAGCCATGCAAGGTTCTCGAAAGGCTGCGAGATCTTGTGTCTGCAACGTTTGGAGAGTGAGGCCGTCGCCTCGTGCTCAGTCCTCTCCATTGCTCCTGCCTGTTCTGCATGGCTGGCTCCCATGTTGGTTTTGGTTCTGATTTGCAAGAGCCTGTTAGGGGAGTGGTTATAAGCTGAGCTGAGCTCTCCCTTGCTGGAGTCACAGAGCCCTGGGGACATCTTTCCATCCCCTGCCTTCTAACCTCAACCACAGGTCAGTGCTCTGTTGAGAAACAGACTCGTACTTGAGCAACACCACTCGCTACTCAGTCCATCACCTGTGAATTAATTATACACATTCTGCGCAGGTCTACCACTGACTGGCTGCCCTCCCTCATGCACGGCCCTGCGATTGCATGCTCAATGTATGATGGGAAATATGACACATCTAAGCGAGTATTTGGCTGTTCGTTGAAGTTATAGGCATGGATTGCTGTGTGAGGGTTTAAAAGGTTAAGTCGAAACTTGGTGGTATGTTTCCATAAGAAAAGGGAAGGCAGCTGTCTGAGTTTGCTTTTTTGTACATTATTTAGTTTTTACATTGTGAGCCATAATATTCAAAAATATTTGTCTTTTTCTTTATTGAGCCTTGTGGTTTTTCCACAACATGATGCTGCGTGTATAATGAGTGTCAGAGATTAATTGAAGGAATTAATTAATTATCATTATACTGGAAACCATTGTTCCCTTTTCAACCTTAGGAAGAGTACTGTGAAGAGGCAGCTTTGACGGAGTCTACTCTGGACATTTGCCGCATGTATCTTTCCATCACGTGAGCTGCACGGCTATCAAATTAATTATTGGAGCTGGGAAGCATGTCCGTTATGCTTTGCTCACTGTTGTTCTGAAAGTAAATGGCTTAAACTCATTTTTGAGGTCACTGGAAGATCTTTTGAAGGCCATTGACTTTTTTAAAGTGACGTGGCGAATAACAAGCTGTCCAGGTTTCCTGT
Source organism: Gymnarchus niloticus (assembly GCA_009936485.2). NCBI lineage: Eukaryota > Metazoa > Chordata > Actinopteri > Osteoglossiformes > Gymnarchidae > Gymnarchus > Gymnarchus niloticus. The sequence goes on from JAACJT020000001.1 coordinate 14,130,847, forward strand.
ATACATGTTTACTTTGATCTCCTACTGTCGTATTTCCTGAATTTAACCTTCCTTGCCCATTCCATTAATTTCTTCCAATCCTGCACTAAACCATCTGATTAATAATCTGATTTTTGAACCCATAATGAGTTGAATCAGTTGTGTTGGGAAAACGTGGGAGGGGCATATATGCTGTAGCTGCTCGTGATAGCTTACTGGACCTGTTTTTATGAGCCGCTTTGACAAGTCTGCTTGTTCCTCTGGGCCTGGGGTAAATACTGTGAGAGACAGCTGGCCCCTATAAAAAGTTTATTGTGAAAGATCATGAACCAGGAGCCTCCTTTCTGTACTGGGCTAGAGGAAGCAATTTCCCCCCTGCCCCTAGGGCACCTTGAGTAAGGGGTGTAATGGTTCCTGGAGTTAAACTAATGGGGATGCTCTTAGGGGATGCTCCCCAGCTTGTGCCTCACCACACTTAGTGCCATGTCACCTACGCCTGTAACGAGCACTCCAGGTGCAATCCATTAGCCCTCTCCCCACAGGATGCCTCCGTCATCGTCTACATATTGCGTGACTACTGGTTGTCTCTAGGTATGTTACCCATTGCCCAGGCTGTAAGACGTTTGACTATTGCATTGTGTTTAGTGGACTCTCATTGAGCACTCACGTCCCCACTAAAAGGAAAGTTTGTCCACAGGGCCATGTATCCCATATATTTCCAATATTAGCCAGCTTTGGTGGGAATGAAAGGCAGTTAACCGGGACAAGGCCCATGGTGCAACCTCAGCTAATTCCCTTAATCTGAGGCTAGCTACTGCTGCTTAATGTAGCTTCCAAAGCCATCAAGGGGATTGTGGCTAAGATTAGCATCAGGCTCCTCCTCTGCTGTTTAGAGCGGCTCACCAGTACTCATTCCATGCCTTTAAGGACAAATGCATCAAATATGTCTGAGGGCCATTTGGAAAAAAAAGATGTAAGTAGGAATTAGTTTCTTATAGAGAGTGCTGTCAGTTTAGCCTCAGTGTAGTCAAGTTTCCACTGGACGGCAAGGTGTGTTCCCAGTCGTCTTTGGAAGTAACAGATACCGTGATACAACAACAGCCACGCATAAAGGTGGGGTCACAGCAGAGGGCACCATTCTTTGTTTGGTGGTTGTCCTCAATATTTTAGACCCACGTGCTGGTTACTCAGCATGTTTCACCCATCGCTGCCAAATTTCTTGGACTTGGAGATGTTTTATTTGTTTTGTTTTCTGGGCCACAGTAAATGAAAGCCGTTTATCTATGTCACAGGACACTGTGGCTTCAGAAGGTGTCGCACATCAAACTCCACAGTGAATGATATGCTCAGGGAAATTTGTTGTGATATTCAGTGTTTTAATCTAGAGACTGGTCAAGGGTATTAATGCATGTCACTTCACTGCCACCGCTAATGTTCCTATTGCTGTTACTGTCGCTACTGCTCCAGCAACTACAAATGCAGGTGCAGGGTTGCCAACTTCGGCCTGGTGGCTGGCATGAGATTTTTCCTCCATGCCACAGTTGTTAGTTCTTTGTTAACGTGAGAAAGGACCTGAAAGTGTGAGTCTCACGCCAAAAGAGTGTGAGTTGGCAACCCTGCAGGTGCTACTAATACTGCCACGGCTAATGTTAACGCTCCTGAAGGTGCTACTGTCATTGATAAGACTACGCTCTAGCTACCACTAATGCTATGGCTACTTCTGCTAGCTGCCACCACTACTGCTGATGCTCCTGCTGTAACTACTGTCACTGCCAAGACTACTGCTCCTGCTACTGCTAATGCTACTGCCATTACTGATACTGGTGCTACTGCTACATCTGCAGTTAGAATTAAGGAATCCATCTCAGTCAACAGGAGGACTGGGTCCACCTGAGTAAGAACGTGTATACCACTTTGTCACAACGTGACTTCTACACAGAAAGATGGAGACCTTAGACTCTCATTTTTTTCTTATTATGCCGGTTGTAATTAATGCTAATATTGCTAATAATTATTATTAATATATATTAATAATATATTCACCATTTGAGTCCATCTCCTCTTCATTTGTTGGCTGTCACGGGCTCAGTAAGTTCAGGTGTGCGGCCAAAAAATTCATGACATGGCCTCATGATGCTGCTGTGGTCTCTGAGCCTGTTTGGTCATCAGACAGTAAGCTGGGTATTCAGTGGCATTTCATGGAGGTGTTCTGCTAAGAATTTATGGGAATTCCCAGGCTGTGGTTGAGGGTCAAACCTGATGCCACAGAGTGATTAAATGATCCATGCAGTGGATGTGCTCCAGTATCATTAGCCTGAACACTCACATTTGCATGCAGTCCACAGAATTTGTTTACAGTGCACGGTCCACATGACTGCACTTTCTGAGGAGGGGGGCACACATGGCAGTTTCTGAAAAGAACAAAAGCAGGAGGAGACAAAGACAACAGAGGGGAGAGAAAGAGAGAGAGGGAGAGAGAGAGAAAAAGAGAGGGATGGGTAGAGAGAGAGGGAGCGAGAGAAAGAGGGGGTGAGGGTGAGAGAGTGAGAGGGAGGTGAGAGAGAGGGAGAGGCAGAGAGGGGAGAGAGAAGGCCAGAGACAGGCAGCTGAAAAAAAAATAGCTAATTGTGTAGGCCTGATAAAAGTCTCTTCAGACTAGGCCTCCATTCAGCAGAAATGAAAGTGGGCACATTGTTTTGCGTTCATAACGTTTGTCACAAAGATCCATGATGGACTGCAGGGGAGAGAAGAGATGGACATTCAGCTGTTGGAGGGACTGTGAAGCCTTTTCATGCTTTTGCCTGAATGTCACTGAAAGAAGCTACTAATCGTTATTTGGCTCATTTAGCATGTGTAGCGTTTGATGAGCACGTTAGCCACATATACACAGGGAAATATTTTACGCGCAGTGTCAGAACTTCACAGAGTGCCTCATCACCAGGCCTCCCCATGTGATCTGAACCAACAGTCATATGATTACGACTCCTTTCCTTATAATGTAATGAACATCTCCAGAAAATTTGGTCTTTGGTTTCTGAGTCGTTGCTGAGATACCATTACTTATCTGAAGTGTGCATCAAAACCACAATTCCTTACAATGCTGTTGAATAACAGTTAGTGATCAGCGAATGGTACAGGGTTATTAGGGTTCATGAAAACTAAGACTAAAGCCAGAACTAGCAGTGAAAATATAATTTTAATTGAAATAAAAAGAAAAATTACCGTTAAAATTAATAAAAAAAGACAACAATGCCAAAGTAACTAAAACAAAATAGAATTAATGGTAAAATCAGAATAGTTTTAGCTTTTGTCTTCAGTTCACACTTTTGACTTCTTGAGAGACACTGGCCTGGGTCTGTGCGTCGCATCGATTGTTTGATTCTGTTCTCTGGGAGATGACAGCAGTAGCGAAAAGGTTCTTGGGTTAATATAAAAAGTCAACGACAATTGTATACAAGGTAAATTGACCAAAATGTGAACCTTTCCCTTTATCTCTGCACCACCTACAAGCAGACATGACAAATGTAAGGCAGAACAGTTTATTGACACATTCATTCATATATTGGTTTTATCTTGACTACCTTGAACACTGCATCATGCGCAACCCAGAATTTGGGAACATGCGTTGTAACTCCCAGACCTCATTATTGAGTTCATCTGTGAGGCTGCTGTAGAAATTGACAACCCTTACAATGGAATAGGTGTGTTAGTGAGAAACAGCCATCACAGAGAATATACTTGTCAAAATTTGATCGGATTCGGAATATTCCAACACAAATGAATCACTGCTGACAAGGTTAAATATTTTAACTGAATAGTAACGATGTCACTGCAAGGATAAGTTTTAAGTGTAGCCTTTACCGCACATTAGCCTGCGCTGATAGGCCAGAGATTCGCGTGGTCAATAGAACGTTCAACCCCAGTTGGAGGTATCGCATGATGCTGCCAATAGGGATGTGGATCTTAGAGTGACTTCCTTGCCCGGGAACACAAGTTTGCAACTGCTCCCGACATGAGAGGTACTGTGGTGTCCAGGAAATCTTTGCCGGTAACAGCCACCGCCTGTTGCAAGTGTTTTAGGAGCCACTCTAATTTATAAATGACAAAATCCTCACTCACAACGTCACTTTCTACCTGCTGGAGCAGAGAGGATATTTCTTGCCTAAATATTGCTCTAAAAGACATTCTGAAGTGAGGTAGTTGCCTATTAACAAGGGCACAGCTGGGCTGTAGTGGCTGTCGCCTCATCGATTAGATCTTGAGTGATTGTCTCAGTCTGTTTTCCGCGACCGCTTGCTAGAGAGCTGTGATTGGACAGTGATTACATTTCCTAGTGGCATGATTTCAGCATGTAATTTTCAAAAATGAAAACGAGCCGATGCAGCAGAGCAAAGATGGCCATTGCATTTTGGTGTGATGTGGCACAGTTTCATTGTTAAATTGTGTGCAACGTAATCCCTTCTAATTGTTTTTCTAGATGGTAGCTGAACAAGATGAAAATCAATGAAATGATAGTTTTGCTTTTCATTGTGTCACGTTCTCTTCACATCACTCACGGAAAAGCATTTCCACATGGCACGGTTTCTGCCTGCTGTGCACTGCAAAACAATATGTTGCGTCGATCGCATATTTGCATTTCAAGGTGGCACGGATTCCGTTCCATATTTCTGGACTTTGTGGTCACATAGTTTGATCAGACATTTTAATATTCCACTTATTGCCGTGTGACTGTTTATTGTTATGTAAAACTGTTTAGCATTACTCAACAAGACTTACATCAGAAGGTCAGGCCATGAAGCTCTGCCGTCTGCTCCTGGTGTTTTTAACCCCTTTTTCCTGTTTCCTTCCACTTTGGTGCCATTTCAGGGGTCATTTTTGTTTTGTAGGATTATCAATGTTTGGAAAGCACTGACTGATTACTGAGCTCATTATATCTGTTGTCAAAATCATGGTATGAGGCAAAGCAGAACATGGGACACAGAGTAAACATTGCACTGTCATATTTACCACTTCTGCGTTCCACAGAGGGTCTCATACTGTTCCACGTCCAAAGCCTTTGATCATGTAATTGACCAATTAAACATGCTGAGAAATTTCCCCACTAGAATAGCCGGCCATTGTTGCATCGTGCTTCAGTGCAACATTTCAATTCTAAATTCTCTCCAGCAGCTCTCTGGTATTTTAACTTTTGTTGTTGATCTAGAAAACAATGGCACTTTGGGTATTTCATAAATCTTCACCAGTACTTTAAAGTCTGGATAAGACAAATACCTATTAGCAGTTCATATTAGTAACTGCTGACCCTTGCCTTCTCACTCACCAGTTACACAGAGAGGATCTGGGTATCCTTGGATGCGTCAGGCCTATGACAGGATACACACTGAAAGGGAACTCAAACAACTACAGGGCAGTGACCGCACATACACAGACACTTCAAAAGTCCTTAAAATGAACATTCACAGTACAAATGCACAGTGGGGCTGTGACTGTCCAACTGCTCCTCATTGCTGATTTCTGCATTTTTGCTGGACGGAGCTCCAAATGTCCAAACTGTACTGTGCTTTTGAGGCTTTTTCTACTATTAACGTAGTGGTTGTTACTCTGTGCAAATACCCCTTTTACGTTAAAATGTGAAGTTCTTTAGAATTTGGGTTTGTGGAAGCGTTCTGCAAAGGAATTCAAATTAAAGAAATGATTTTCCATTACATAACATGAATCAATGGAGTGTGATGCCGTCAGAATCAGTGCTACAAAGCAGCTTCTAGCGCCTATTCTTTATATTGGCAGGAGGTCCCTCATGAAGATGTTCCCAAAGTCAGGAAAGTCCATTGTCTTCGACAACTTTCCCGACCCCTCAGATACGTGGGAGATCATTGAGACCATCGGAAAAGGGACTTACGGGAAAGTGTACAAAGTACTCCACAAGGGCAACGGGAGCAAAGCTGCCGTCAAAATACTCGACCCGATCCACGTGAGTAGGAGCCCTGCTTCTAGTTATCCAACATGCAGAAATAAATATGTATTCTTGCATGAATTATGAAGGCTGTTATGAAATACTCGATATTTTTCATTACGCAAGCTAACCATTTTTTCTAAACAAGCTTGAATATGTTTGAGGGAGAATTTATTTAAAATTTTGCATGCTTGTTTCAGAAGTGAATTGTGTCTGTGACTATTCCGATGTGGTATATCTGGATTTGTGAAGGGAATTATTAGCTTTAGCTATGCTTGATATTGTTTTTCCAGAGTTTTTATGAAATCTCCTGCACTTTAGACCAGTGTTTCCTAAACTTTGGGTCAAGACACAATTTGGTTTGTGAATGTGGTTTTGATGGGTCTCCACATGTGTCTGCTCTTATTATGCTAATCCTCTTCTTAGGTCCCAACATGCTACCAAGTCTGTTATTTTTGCAATCAGATTAAAAAGTTTAAGAAACCCTTCTTTAGACAATATCCCCATATTACATTCCCCTGTATTCTGAAACATACAACACTCACAGGACTCGGGCCTTGATGCCACACCAGTTTCCCTTTATTTAATGTCCCTAACCTTCCCCAGGTGTGCTACAAGCTGTATGCTGATCTCCCATGTCCTCCAGTGTACTGCGTTACAGCCTTAGCTGTACGAAATTCCAAAGGAAAACAATCTGTTATGGTCCTGAGTGGATGAATAAGTGTGTGATATAAGTGAGATTAAGCACCACCCCCTTTCTCATCACAAGGCTAATCACAAAGAAATGTATCGCTCGTGCAGGCATGCCATTTGTATTCATAGTGGGAGGCTCTTCTAAACCCATATTTTAAACACCTTAAAATTTCCCACATCTTCCTTTTGATTCGTTTCCTGGCATCATGTTTTTTTTACTCGGGTTCCGGCATCTTCATAAATAAATCCAAACCTTCTGACATTTGAAATCACGCTGAGCTATAATTAAACGTTTCACCCAAGTCAACACAGCGGAATTTTGTCTGATGCCATTACTATATTAGCTGTCCCGTAATATCCCTGTCCAGTGTTCATATAGACACTGTGCATACCACAACAGCACTGCTATCTCGTTCCATTCTCTTTTTAAATGCAGCTGACTGTAATCGGACCACCATGAGGAGCAATTTCACATGTTTTTCTTCCCTGATTCGGTTAGCTGTTCAGTTAGTTTTCCTTAATTATGCAATTAATCAGGCAATTTATCGTTCAATGAAATGTTCACCTCCATTTTAAATGATGTATTTATTATAGAGAAAATTAATAGCTTTCAGACGGTTATCTGTCAGACGTCATGGTGTTATTTAGCCCTTTTACAAGGACTGGTTCCCATTGGATTAAACTAGCCATTATTTGACCGCATACATAATCTCCATCAGTCTTGGTTTTAGTCCCAAATTCTCCCATCACTGTTTACTGGGGCTTTGTCACACTGTCACACTATAACCAGCATCTCACCTGCAAGTATTCCTGTCATTGCTTGCTGAATAATGTCAACATTTATGCTTTGGAAATAACATCAAATTCATGGGCTTGACTCATACTATAGTTTTGTCTCTATATGCAGGACATAGATGAGGAGATAGAGGCTGAGTACAACATCCTCAAGGGTCTATCAGACCACCCCAATGTCGTCAAGTTCTTTGGGATGTTCTACAAGAAGGACCCAAAGGATGGGGATCAGCTTTGGCTGGTGCTGGAGGTACCTGGGACCTGGGTCTCGTACTTTTTCATTTCAAACCGAGGGCGAGTCACTGTTACTGCTTTTCTGGAATGGAGTGGAAAGTAAAAATAAGCTGTTAGTATTGTGGTCACATGACTCCAGGGTTGTGGGTTTGATTCCTACATCTAGCGTTGTGTGAGGAGTATGCATGTTTTCTCTGTGTTTGCTTGGGGTTCCCATGGGCCCCCCACAGGCTAAAAACATGGTGCCTACTTGGACTTCTCTAAACTGTCTGTAGTGTGTCTTCTGAAGGACTAGCATCCCCTCCTGTGCATGTACTGCCTCGTTCCCTGAGCTTCTGGGTATAGACTCCTGGCTTTCCACGACCCCGGATAAGTGGCCAAGGAAAACAACAGTTATGATGTTTGCTTCACACTGGATTGAGCAAAACATGGGTCCTTCATCAGTGAATCACAACCATGGGCGTCCTGAGAACTGCCTGGTGTATCAAATAGGATCAGCCACTGAGTGCAGCATGACGTGGAATTCATGCACTGCTCTCTGCAGCTGGGGGGCAGAGGGGCAAATCTCTGCTGCATGGAGGGTGGGGGGAAAATCTCTGCTGCATGGGCCACCATTTGTGATGATATGTCATAACATCTAGTGTAGTTTTTACACAGAGGTGACCCACATAAGGGGAGGGAGGTAAATCTATCCATCCATGGCCAGCTTAGCGACTGGCAGTGCAGCCAGCTGTTTTAAAACCTGATAATGTATCCCAGTACCGAGCTTCCTGCACAGCAGCCATCTTCTGTTTACCCAGCACTGTTGAGGGCTCCAGCCCAGGTTTCGCATTCTATGGCCACAGGGGTTGAGTTACTGAGAGGACAAGCAGAAAGCTGTGGCAACCTTTCGCCATGGTAGGGGCTGCAGCCCTTGCACAGTAAGGACCTGCATCCATCTGGGCTGCATTTACACCACTGTTAGAATTCAGTCCAATCGCTAATATATTTAGTACACAGTGTCCTGTCTGAATTTTGACACCTCACCAGTCAACGTGGCAGTGATAGGTAGCTGATGACAAAATGCAGGATTTACTTGGTGGAGTTTTATGCAAATTCCTCACAGTACAGATGATCTTAATTTATGGTGGGAAAAAAATCCCACATAGATTTCTTGACTAATGCCATATTTTTGGTAAAACCCATGTAGTTTCATCATAAATACCCTTTTTGTAGTTCACGGTATCAGAGAGACTAGAGAAATGTTTTTTTGTGATGGCCTATGTATGAAAATATACAAGCTTCAATAATCAAAGTTCCAGACTGGAAACACATAGTGATAGTGTGTTACTGTGGTTCATCACAAGCCCTCAGATCTCTAAATGCAAGCAATGAGATGGAGAGGTAGGCAAAATCTGGATGGCTAATCCTGACACCACCATACGGGTTTGACAGTCACCATGGTTACCGCTCCTCCCTGCAGTTTTAGGACCCAGAGGGGCATCATGGGGGAGGTCTCACTCTCCTTATTCTCCATGGATGCTTGCACCCTCTCTGTGATGTAGTGTGCCTGTTTGTCTAGTCAATGTACCATTTGGATGCAATTAGCCTACACTTTTGTTAGGCTCCAGGTCCCCCCCCCATGACCTGGTAAATGGAAATACTCCATAACAGCATAACAATAAATGAGAAAGGTAATGACAGACATTTTAATGGCGTTATTCAAACACATACTATTTTAACCCCATTTCCAGTTGTTTTTAGATTCATTGTTGTCATTTTGTTAAATAAAACTAATGGCTTATTTTCCCTTTCCGTGGATCTCAATTAATTTTTATAAATTAATATTGCAGGTCAAATTAACCATATTCTGTTTGCCTAATTTAATTAAACAATGAACTTTGGTTTCTCCCTTTTAAAATGCAGGTCTCACAAAATGATTTCAAACAAATTAATGTAGGTACAATTTTGGTTTGACATTAAAATGTTTGCTGGAACCTAGCCGCTGGGGAATGCATTATGCGTTTCTCGGTGCCAGTCTCAAGTCTGAATAAATGGGGAGGGTTACGTCAGGAAGGGCATCTAGTGTAAAATTTTTGCCAAATCAAATATGCGGACAACAAAACAGATTTC
>JAACJT020000001.1:14145521-14178420 GCA_009936485.2 Gymnarchus niloticus
ACAGGGTGCCTAGAGAGGAGTTGTGGTATTGTATGAGGAAGTCAGGAGTGACAGAGAAGTATGTAAGAGTGGTACAGAATATGTACGAGGGCAGTGTGACAGTGGTGAGGTCTGCAATAGGAGTGACAGATGCATTCAAGGTAGAGGTGGGATTACATCAAGGATCAGCTCTCAGCCCTTTATTATTTGCAATGGTGATGGACAGGCTGACAGATGAGATCAGAAAGGAGCCCCTGTGGACTATGATGTTTGCGGTTGACATTGTGATCTGTAGTGAGAATAGGAAGCAGGTGGAGGAGACCCTGGAAAGGTGGAGGTTTGCTCTAGAGAGGAGAGGAATGAAGGTTAGCAGGACTAAAACAGAATACATGTGCGTGAATGAAAGGGAGGACAGCGAAATGGTGAGGATGCAGGGAGTAGAGTTGGTGAAGGTGGATGAGTTTAAATACTTGGGGTCAACAGTTCAGAGTAACGGGGAGTGGGGAAAGGAGGTGAAGAAGAGAGTGCAGGCAGGGTGGAGTGGGTGGAGAAAAGTGTCAGGAGTGATTTATGACAGACAGGTACCAGTAACAATGAAAGGGAAGGTCTACAAGATGGTAGTGAGGCAAGCTATGTTATATGGGCTGGAGACGGTGGCACTGACGAAAAGACAGGAGGCAGAGCTGGAGGCGGCAGAGTTAAAGATGTTAAGATTTGCATTGGGTGTGACGAGGATGGACAGGACTAGGAATGAGTATATTAGAGGGTCAGCTCAGGTTGGATGGTTTGGAGACAAAGTCAGAGGGGCAAGATTGCGTTGGTTTGGACATGTGCAGAGGAGAGATGCTAGGTATATTGGGAGAAGGATGCTGAGGATAGAACTGCCAGGCAAGGGCAAAAGAGGAAGGCCAAAGAGGAGGTTTATGGATATAGTGAGAGAGGACATGCGGTTGGTGGGTGTGACAGAACGGGATGCAGAGGACAGGAAGAGATGGCAAAGGTTGATCTGCTGTGGCGACCCCTGATGGGAGCAGCCGAAAGTGAATGATGATGATGATTAAAATGTTTGCTGGAATAAGGAATATAAATTAAACACACATGAGTGCTGGGTCTTGAATCTCACACTGGATGAACGGTATAAACTACTGGCTTGTACTGTCCCGGGGATGGTATCAAGACATTTTGGTTCCAGTGGCACCTTTAACAGCTAAATGGACAACAAGATTCCCCTCCCTGCTAGGTTAAGTCCTCACTGTTTCTCTCATAGATGTTTAGGCCCAGTGATCTGTGGCCTTCGCCTACACAATCCTTTGGGGAACAGCTTCTCACCAGGCAGACCGTTCTCCTGACTGTTCTCCTGATGTTTCTCCAAACTGTTCTTCTGACGTTTCTCCTGACGATTCTTTGTTCCAACTGTGTGGTCAGATTCAAGGGTTTTCTGCTGTTGTGTAAACTTGTCCACATTCGCTGCCTTTACTTTGTTTTTTTTTTAATTTTTTTAAAACCACCCATTTCACTTCAGTCCCTAATGACTGCTTTTATCTGAGTTTGGCCATCATCCATTAGCTCTGGGTGAGTATCAGCCCATCCATTTGGTTCTGATCCAGATTCCCTGCCATAATTTAATTTTGGGCCTCATCCATCCACCTTGGTCAAATTTAAGCCCATCCCTTTTTGTTACGGTCCAGTTAGTTGGCTGGGACAGTCAGGACTACCATCACAGACCCTTATACCTTCTTGGATCACCTCCCAGCTGCCCATATCTCTTTCCCTTGAAGTGGGCCAGGTGTTTCTGTTTGCTCTGCAGTAACCTGTTCAGTGGCAGAGACACATGCTGTTATCAAAGCTCTGCACCAACTATCATGCATGTAACACCTGGGGCTGTGCCTCCTGAAAGTCCCTGTTAGCTGTCCTTCAGGGTGACACCATTTCAAAAAGTTAAAATGGGGAACCCTCAGGGTCTCCCGCATCACAGCCCCATAAAGAATAACTTTGATTCCCCCGCTCTTTGTAAAATGAAGCCCTGATCTAATTGCTATGTTGTTTGCCCTTCGTGGTGTCATCAGTTGACAATTTGAGGTTTGTGTCTGGGCCCATTGGTCAAATGTTAGCAAAATCTGGACACCACCCATTAGCAGGGTAAATGATTCAGGAGTGTGTACTATGCAGAATGTCTCCAGGACAACCATTCAGAGGAAAGCCCCGCTGATCGGCACCAGCATTTAACGTTAGATGGGGACAGACATCCTGATAAGACATCCACGCAGTGGTTCAGGGGGTATCATTATTTATTTCACTCATTACTGGATTGTGATTACACTAAATTCATGATTAATGCCATCTTCAGGAAAACTTCAGTGGTTCCTAAGCTTTATTTATGACGGACAGCACATCTTAAAACAAATCTAGCATGTGCTGTTGCACCCACCCAGAAACAATTTTCGAGATCATCCTAAAAAGGGTCCGAGAACTGTGACACGTAATCGCCTTACTCTAAACGCACACGTTTTGAAGGTCAACCACATGATAAAATTAGCTTACAATGAAGCTGTGCGGTTGCTAATTTCCACGTGCTGAAAGATCCATTGATAGTGGCTGTATTTTGATCTTTCGCTTTGTTTTGATCTGCCTGTAATAATGTATTCATTTTTATCATCATTTTATCTTCATTTGAAAGGCAAGTATGTTTTTCAAACGTAATATATACTTATAAATACTTGTACGTATGTATAAGTAAAATATATTCGTGAACATTTGAGAAAAGCCTGCAGTGCTTGAAGAGATTTAAAGAAAACGAGAGTTAAGTTGATGCGTTGACATTAATAACATACCGTCAGCAAAGTGAAGGTAATTAGAAATAAGCGCGAGGTCCAAAAATAATCTGCCGTCATGTATTCACATACATATATGCCAGCGTTACTTTCCCGTCAACTACAAGGGGTAAATGTTTTGTAATGGGTTATATTAAACATTTGTAAGCCACTGGCGATTCAGTAATCGGGACCTCGCTTTAAATCGTGAAGATCACAGTTAAGTCTGCATACCCATTTTAGTAGTTTGAATGCTTATTTAACTGTGAAATATTATTTTCAGTATCCGTAAGTCAACTGTTTTTCCCTTAAGTATTTACTGATTATGATCGCCTCCTAAACGAATACGACATTTGCTGACTTGTGTCGGGACAAAGCGATAAAACGCCTGCGGAACATTAAAACTCGTGTTTCTTGACATAATAAAATGACGTCAAGCGGTCACGGTCGTGACGTCAAGCCCCGTCTCCGCTATAATACGTCCTCCCAGCCTTAACTCTCTCTGCTGGGACTGAGTCCATCTGCTGTACATTTCAGAATTCCTGATCAGCTGGTCTAGAATGATAATACGTGTACTGAGGATCGATCTTTAAAGTCCTGCCGCTGTCCCAGATTTATAATTGTACAGATGCGCTACCCTCTACGCAAACAATGCCAACAGTGGGCATTAGGACAATAAAGTGATTGAAAGTCGACAATGCGTTTTATTAGTGCTCCATATGAATTGTTTGTACAGTACGCCTGGGACAATTTTTAACTCCCTGTTGTTTGTTTAATTAAATGGTGGAAATGGTCCAGGAGGCACAAAGAAATGAACACGTCTGAGAGTCGTGATCAGCCTCCGGGGCACGACTGTATAATGAGGTTTCAGATAGATTCGCTAACTTTGGGAATTCACTCCAAAATCCCCCATAGGCACAATTTTTCATATAAAAATGCACAACATATTGTATCATAGTGCGACACACTGTGTACACCAGACTTTTAATATATCTGTTCATACCAAACGTGTGATCACTTTGTATTTTGCAAAAGTCGTTTTGCACTGCCCTTAATCATTTAAAGTTTTATGGAGTGATTTAGTTATTCCGTGGATGTTACTATAAAATCTGTCCATTCAGTTTTATTCATTATTAAAATTATAGCAAGTCAAACCGTGTTCTCCATTAACTGAGGATAATTACTGAGTAGGCTAATATCTTTTCGGTATATGATATCAGACCTGAGTACTAGATAGGCCTATATATTTGGAATTGGGAATTTGCATTTTATCGATATCATTAATTACAGCTTAATTTCATATGGATCAAAGTTATGTTTTATGTGACTATTTGTGTTTTTGTGCCACTTAAGCATGCTGTAGAGGATAGTCTGAAGAAAAATAGTCTTATAATAGTTATAAATAAGTGGAACTGCACTTATTTTTCTCAGGAGACGAGTTTCGTTCCCCTAGCCGACAAGCAATGTAATGCCTTTGTGACGTAAACATAAGCACCAGACTCGCGAAAAGCTTAGGATGTGATTTCTGCTGCTCACATAAGACCTGATAAGATTGTTTAATTTTTACACCTATAATCACGTCATTTATTTACGATAGCCAAGTTTGTATATATGTCTACTAGTATTCAGCACTCAGCTGATCTCTCGGAACAAAAGAAACAATATACTTAATATTAGACTATAAAAATCTAATGCCACATACTAATGCAGTCAAATCAAGCACACAAAGTCATAAACAAACGCAGTAAGTTCCTCAGATACTTCCCCTGTGAGTACAATCATGCATGTCACATTGTCACTCTGTCCGTGGTTGATGTATATACTTTACAAGAACAAATGTTTTTTGATTGTAACTTTCATAAATTTCTTTAAGATTTTCTTAAAGATTTTCTTTAAAATTTCTTTAATTTCTTTCTTTAATTTCTTTAATACTATATGGTATAGTATCATATCTCGCTATAGACTGGCATCCTATTTACGCTGTACCCCAGCCTTGTGCCCTGTGCTTCTTGACATGGCTTCTATGGGCTTTGTGGGACTCTGTACTGGACGAGATGGACAGAGGTATAGTCTTGTATTGCACTGCTTGTTAGGTTCATTCTTAAAAAATGAATAATCATTATAAAGATTGAGAAAGTGATGCGTTATGCAGAAACTCAGAAACTCGTTTATTGTGCTTTATTTTGACATACGTTCAGTATCTACGTATGCATTCTAGGTGGCTTCTTGTAATTGGTTCATATCAGGGCTGGATCTCATTCAAAGGCATTTACTTCTCTTTTCTTTTGGGGCAGGCAGCACAAAATAACAGGTTATTGTTGTTGCCTTGACAACACGGCCGCCCACTTTGTGCAATTATCTTAAAAGGCTTTCTACACACTAAAGTTTGGCACATCTTTCATAAATGCAAAAAGAAGACCTCTTGTAGTACTGGTTTTGTTTATAACAGCACACAAGGAAAATATGATTTATAGTTTTAAAATTATTTATATATTTTTGATACAGTTAAATTTAGCTGTATTGAACATGTACATAATACGACATTAAATGTAGTAGTAAGTATAGGTCATAATCCCCACATGAACACTGCACACCTGTCCAGCTGTAAAGCTACCCTGTATTTGTGTATAACGAATGTGATTTTTAGTTCTTTTCCACACCTCATCCATAGCCTCATTGACAAGCCTCTTCTTATATTCTTGTGTCAGTACCGGTGGTTTCTATCAAAAGATTTCAGAGAGCTGGATTCATGTGATAAAGAAATGAATAATCCAATTAAAATTACAGAAATCATTATTAATATACATTATTCTTGTTAAATCTGTTTTTTTTTTAAATAAAAAATAGAATAATGTCAATGAATTTACAGGGTTGCCTAATTCAAAAATACTGGCATGAGAATCTTAAGTGATTATTCGATAATTGTAATGTTTGGTCATCCCAAATCTGAGCTAATCCTTCATATGGAAATGTGCTTACATTTTTCTCCACGAAGGCACATTTTCCCATCTTCACTAGCTGTTTCTAAAAGATAAGGCTTTTAAGAGATTGAGAAACAGAATTATGGAACATGTTCCTAGCCAGGCTTTGACCGACATCATGGTACCTCCCATTTTCTATCTGAAATACTAACCAGTTAGAAATTAAGTAGATATGATGCGCCTGATTTGTTCTCTCTGGATTCTCCTCTGGCTGTTTTATTTCTTATTCCCATAACAAGCACACTGAAAACCTCTCCATTCTCTCTCTAATCCCAGCTCTGCAATGGAGGCTCAGTGACAGAGCTTGCAAAAGGCTTGCTGAAAAGAGGTGACAGAATGGATCAGGCTGTAATTGCCTACATCTTGCATGAAGCTCTCATGGTAAGGGGGGGGGCTGGGGGGGTAGTAAATTACTGAGTATGAAGAACACGTGGCATGGGTATTGCCCAGCTGGCAGCTGGCTCCTTGGTGCCACCCACTCTCTCAATTGACAGCCCAAGAGGTGCACACGTGCGTATTTCACGCATGATCGGATCCACTTGTCAGTATGTGCTCTCTCCTGAAGAGAACCAAACCCAGCTCTTTTGTCTGCCTTTGGATGAAATTTCCTACAGTTCTCTCGTGTTCTTGACCTAAAGAACCGGTCCTTATATAAATTACGAGTCACAATAACAAATTTCCAGGTCAGATATGGCTAACTTATCCCCAGGGGAGCTCCTTTTAGAAAGGCTCTTGGCCCCTGGTGCTAATTGCAAGGCCAGGTGTCAGAAATGGTATTTTACAGTGAGGTGGTGTGATATGTTCCTGAATGTACCTTTGAGGACACAGTATGCCCTACCTGAGAGGAACAGGCCCCTTCTCATAGTTTGCTGGTCATGCCCATCCCCCAGCTTTCTCTACACCCACCCCCTTCCTTGATCTACAGGGACTCCAGCATCTCCACGTCAACAGAACGATTCACCGGGATGTGAAGGGAAACAACATCCTGCTGACCACACAAGGAGGCGTAAAGCTGGTGGACTTTGGTACGTGTTGCCTGGTGCATATCCTTCACCCTTCTGTGGAATGGGGTTCTCGTGAAGTTTATCACACATTGACTCCACTGCTGGAGGGTAATAGCTCCTCACAAGAACCCAGGGACTGATCAGCCTTGTCCCCTCACGGAGGACACAGGGCTTTATAGCTCATTTTGGTAGAACATGCCTTGGATGCTGAAACACTGCTGGGTCTCTCTCAGGACTTGGGGATGAAATCATTATTTAACAGGGGTTGATCAGGACGAGTCTCACATCTGAATCATCGACTTTCCCTAGGGCATGAGTTTGAAATGCTTCTTCTCATCAGAGCAGAAAGGCTTGATGTTTATGAGAACCTGCTTAAAGGGATTTAGTCCCTGTCACTCAGAGAAGCTCTAAAAATGTGTGTGGAGTCACATACACGGTACCACCCCGCCTTTCCGTAGGTGCTTTGATTGGTGATAGCTGTTATTTTTTCAGATCCGGCACATTTGCGATTTTACAGCGGATGATTTGACTTATAATTGCATTTAATGTATAGATGAAGGCAAGTCTGTGGTTTCACATGTAGAATTTCAGCTGTGCAATTAGAAAGAATGGGGAAGACAGAGGGAGAGAGAGAGAGATGAGTCAAGGCGTTTAAGAGAAAAGTGATGAGTCAAGGCGTTTAAGCTTGTCTGTAAAAGTAGAGTCAGCTGAGTGATTGTTTCCATCCAAGGGTGTTCGTAATGGGCCAGACGTTTTTTTTGCAGTGTTGCGGAAACTTGGGGCCGAGTTATCTGAATCCCTGTTAGAGAGGTTTCTGCCTGTCACCTCAAGCTGTTTGCCTGAAAAGGGTTTTGTGTTCCCTAACCAGCTGTAGCCACGTGCTGCGATTTGAGTCGTGGCAAGCCCATCCTTCCCATCCTGAGATAAATGTCCGCATTATGACATCACAACACGCTGTTGTGGCGGCCTACCGCTGTCGGGGCGAAGGATGGTATTTTCATGGTAATTTAAACACAGAGTTCTCTAATGCATGTTGTCCAGCCTTGCCAGCTCTGAGACATATATACAGGGTTAGAGTCCTTACATTCCATTCAACAGTGACATCAGAGTCAATCATTAATTATTGTACGATAAGCTGAATTCTTGTTTTATGCTTGTTTTCAGATACCCTGAGAATACAAGTAATTAAATCAGACAGATTTTTACCACTATGGTATCTTATACTGCCATAAGACAGATCCTTTCCCCTTTAATTTAACTCTCACAAGTAAATGCCTACATTTTAAAGATCGTGTATTGTCTCTTATAGTGTCTAAGAGTGTTGGGGGAGCTAAGGATTTAAAATCCTAATTAAAACCTAATTAATTTTCTGAACCGACAATTTGAGGGAGCAGTCAGTTCCTCACCGCTTGCAGATAAACGTTTTCACGCTGTTCTGATCAATTCTAGGCATGTCATGAGTAATGAACGTGCAGTTGTGGTCATTTGCATCCTGTAGGCTGGCTTGACAATGTATCACTTATGGGGTTTACCTCCCCCAGCTGCTACCCTGCAGACCTGGGACACGTGTCTCCATCCACATCCATGCCCCACGATAATCTGAAGAGTGAAGCTGGGTGTCTTTTTTTTTTGCTTGCGGTGTGCACGCATGGCTGACCCGCGGAATTGATGAGGCCCCCGCAGTGACTCATCACAAGAGAAAAAAAGACATTATTTGGCAGGGGAAGGGGTGGATGGAGGATGAAAAGGAAAGCTTTTCAATTCCTCCATGGATATTTTAATCAACAGTGTTGTGGATAATTACTAGGCATTGCCCCAAGACCATTAACGTGCTGTAAAGGCTTCACCTGCATGTGCATCACTAGCAGATGGTATATAATGTAGTCACTTTATGTGTATGTTACACAGAGATATTTCAATCTAGAAAATGATGCATTGTCTTCTTAGATACTCTCCCACTGAGAATATCTGCCTTTTGTGAGTGTTTCCTGCATGTCTATAAACTTATTCTACCATCATTGTTGTTATTTTAGAGTCCTCATATCCTGAAATACATACATCAAATAAACCAATACTTCTCCGTATTCCCTAAGCTGCTTGGGATAGGCTCCAGGCTCCTCGTGACCCTGCATAGGATAAGCGGTTTGGAAAATAGATGGATGGAAATGAAATAATATACACAAAAACTGTCTAAGGCAAAATTAGAGGTTTAAGATTTCTACTCGCGTTGTATCTGTCTCATTGTATGCTGCTTTGGCCAATCAACGCTGGTGCTGAGGCTTCTAAACCTGTGGTGGGCGGGAGTATCTTGAACTACCAATCAATGCTGGCTGATTTGGTAGGCTGGTATACTCCCGCCCACCACGGGTTTTGAAGCCTCATTTGTCCCACCTCTACTCGGTTCACAGTCCTCTCACAGTGTTCAGAGTGTGTGATTATGAGCAGCATGTGATTTCCATTTGATCTGTTTCTCGTAGCTTCAATGACTTCTCCATGGTCATTTGGTTGCTGTGAAACTGTAGCCAGCCTGCTGTTGATTGTCCATTTAATTTCCATGGATGCCAACTTATTGTCACAGGGGTTACAAAGAACTTTCAAAGATGTGAATGATTTTGCATAGAAATGCCAAAGGATTATCCACTGGTGAAAATCCACCTATCAGCTATCGCCTTGTCATGGTGATATGCATACTCTTTTAACATAAGAAATGTGAAAAGTCATCTGTGTCATGTTCATTTGAATGACTTAGATTTGCCTCTGTTTTAACTATTGTTTAAAGAAGTACAATGCCCAGACTTTGAAAAGCAAAGCAACCCCATCCTCTGGATGAAAACACACGCGAGACTGTAGTATGGCCAGACTGGTTGGCGATGTCATTTCTAGTCGCCAAGTTAAAAAGGACACAATGCCACAGTGGCACCATCTTTTAATGGTCACATGTCAGTTTAATCACTTGCATACAGGTGGTCCACATAAACAGTTTTTCTGTACTAGTCATGATTTTGTGGACATTGAGCAGAAAAGCTTATGAGATGGTGAGCTTAGATAATCCTGTATTTAGCATTAGGTGGCATCACTGAAAGGTTAGTTTTTTTATTTTAAATGCTTATAATCCTAAGTGTAGAGTATCCTGTTAAATTTGATTAAATTATTACATTGAACTTTTAAAATGAACGAATGTATGAATGAATGAATGAACATAAATGAATCAGTAAATTTGAGAGATACTACAGCAAATCACAGTAAATTCATATGGGACTGTGTGCAGGAATGAATTTACAGGTCAGAATTACCCAGAATTCACCAGGTCTTCTCCTGAACTTCTGAAGCCTTTAATCAGAAAGTATTTCTCAACCTGTTCAATGAATTTCCTGGCCTCCGCGTGTCATTTCTCACACTCACTGTTCTCCTCAACTCAGGAGTGTCAGCCCAACTGACGAACAGCCGCCTTCGCAGGAACACGTCAGTGGGGACGCCCTTCTGGATGGCTCCTGAGGTAGGCCTCATCACCACACTGGCTCCACCCCATGCCGCCACTGGGCTGACTTCCACCCTGAAGACTATTGCCCCCCCATGTCCTCATGGATTTGGGCCGTTAAAAAACAGTGTTGATGTAAATTCATTCGTGTTAATCTACTCATTCACATACTCATTTTTTCCCATATTTTCCTTTTTAAAATCTTCTTTCCTTGACACCCCTAGACTGCTTTGTCACTGTAGATACAGACAGATTAGGCACTTGTCTAACAGTGTCATTATTTTTTAGGCTTTGTCAAAGCCTGGTCTTATTTTCAGTGGTTAGTTCACACTTGACACATACAGTAACCATCTTCCCATATTCTGCTCACCAATATTTTTGAACTGGCATCCTATCCAGGGTGCACCCTGGCCTTCTGCCCTGTGCTGCTTTGGATAGGATTCAGGCCCCCTTTCCGGCATCTATGCACTTAAAAGATGGTTGGATTGAATAAGTTTTAAATATACACTTTTATCTGCTCTTTTACATATTTTTACATCTGATGTACATTCATCATTTTTCTGCTGTATATTTATTTTGGTTATTTTTCCTCCTTTGACACTTTATGGTGCAGAATTGTCGAACATTTGTCCAGAAAATTTTTACATATGTTTACATAATCTTTACATGCTGATAAAAGAACAGGACAGGCATTACATAATCTATTTAAAACTGATTTGAAAGAAAAATACCAATCTGAAGGGAGCATTTGACAGTGCTGTGTCATCACATATGCAGAGAAGCCTGGGTAATTTTCTTAAACATGCACAGAATGAGAGCTGCAGTAAAAACCTAGCTTGCCCTGTATTTTACTGGGAAATAGCAAGTCTGACTCTGGACAGGCAGGGAGATTGGAGGATCTGTCATCTTTGGATGTTTATTTGCTTAAAGCCTAGCCGTGCTGCTGGCTCTAGCGGCGGTATCAAGTTTGAGAGCAGCCAAAGTTCTGAGATGGAAAAGCGGTCAAGTGTTCATACCAAGGGGGGGCTCAGGGTCAAACCTTGAGTACTTTGGATTATTTGGCATTCGGTTTCTTTTGTCGTGGGACCATCTTCTTCCGTATTCATGTTTTTTTCAGACCTTTTGGAATCCGGTTGATTTCTGTTCCTCTTGTTGACGAGGTCATTCATTTTGGACCAGCCCCGTTTCTCTCCTGTCATCTACCACGGGCTTTGTGCACCCCAGTGGGGATCTCTGCTCCGAGCCCAGAGGCAACTTGGGTCCAGGGCCGTGTGAGAACCATTTCCTGACGGGTCGGACTCACCTCCCTACTGTGCTGCAGGTAATTGCTTGTGAGCAGCAGCTGGACTCGACCTACGACTGCCGCTGCGACGTCTGGTCCCTCGGTGTCACTGCCATTGAGCTGGGGGATGGGGACCCTCCACTTGCAGACCTCCACCCTATGAGAGCGCTCTTCAAAATTCCAAGGTAATGCCTCACTTCCCATTCTTCGCCAGTGTTACTCATGACCAGTCTAGGCACCAGTACAGCCTATAAAGAAACTAAACACCACAAAAGTGAGTTTTAATTTGGGCCAAATGGCTACTGAGGTGCATCGATTTGGGTAGAATGGATATTGAGTTGTGTCGATTTTGGGTTGAATGAGTACTGAGCTACATATGTGTACAGTTTAATACTGTATGCAGTAATCATTTGCTAGCCTTGATACACTGAAATATGAATTATGTAGCCAAGAAAAACCGTGCTATGATGTGGAGAAAACGCAATACTGTTTGTCATAAGTTGACATTTATTTGTACAAGCTTTTGGAAAGTTCACAAACTGACTCTATATATATTTCTACTTATATATAAACATAGTACACACACACACATATTGGCATTTCGGCTTATTTTCCTTTTTTTAGTATAACTGTTCCAACCAATATTGAGTAATGAATTGATCCTCTAATCTATAATCCATATCAGATGAAGCAATTATGATGAGTGGTGTTCTTCTCCTGCAACCTTGTACCAGATAAGCATCTGGTTCTTGTTATTCTCATATTTCAAACTGAAGAGATTTTAAATCATTATTATGATATTGTGTAATTCATGGTAGGTTGATGAAAATTTGTGAGAATAAAGTAGTATCATCTAAATTTACACGTATAGATGTTATCTGGAGCTACATATATCATGTTCAGTAGCTCTGTGCAACACCATACGCAGGATTTGTTCTTGCGGTGAGCGTTTCAGGCTTAGTTGCGCCTCTGCATGCGACGGCACCTTGTGGCATGGTTATGTCTGAATGTTGATACGTGCATGCTTATATGCACACACACGCACCATTCTGAGCCATACGCCTCCAATACTGCCTCTAGTGGACCACAAGTGAGGCACACTCCTGCCCCCGGCCCAATCCTAAGGGCAAAGTGGTCCTGGGATCTCCGACAGAATGGTCTTAGGGTGTCTCAGCAGTGAGGAGGCGGAGAGCAGGTGGGTCGCACCCGGGCTGTGGATTCGTCTCCTGGAAAATGTGGTGTCCTATTTACAGTGAGCAAGGGCAAAAGTGGAGGGCCAGGTAAAACAGATTCCTCTCCTGAGGAATGACCCTACTCGTTCTGCTGAGCAGTCATGAAGGCTGGATACCACACATGAGGAAACCACCCCCTGTAATGCTCCCAGTGAGCACCTTGTTGAGTGTCCACGTTTTCCAGGTTATTTAAGAGCTCAGCTTTTTCCCTGAGGCTGGAATTGTAACAGAAGATAACTAAGAGATGCATGCTATCCATTTGAGTAATTAATCATTGTCAGTGGCAACAAATGAAAGGTCCTCTTGGTCATTAGCGTTCTATATCGACTTTTGCACTGAGGCGAAGCTTAAGCATGTCTTTTAAAAAGCCATTTAACAGGACAGCAAATTATATCAAATTAACATAATTGTTCTCCAGTGTTACTGCCTTGTTAGCCCCCCAGTTGCCTTCGTAACGACTTTAATCTAATCCATTGCTTAAAGAGACAGAGCCCGTCGTCACAAAACAGGGTGTTGTGTGTACTTCTTCGAGAAAGGCACGGTACGTGGCGAGCACATCTGCCCATTTTAGCTGCAAGGCCTAGCCATCTGAGTGTCCTCGTCACTTCTAGCGCCATCACCAGAGTTATAAATCAATTTCACTGCTGCTGTGTAATACAGTGTCCCCTTGTAAGCACGTTTATATTGATACCCTCTGTTCCCTTGGTAGTGTAGCTGCAATAAATGTGTCAGGTGAGGACTGGAAGCAGAGGGACACATGGTTGAAATTTATTTAGCAGATGCTTTTATTCAATGCAATGTCCAAGCAAGAAAAACTTAGGGTCAAACAGCAGGCTCTAGCAATGGGTATGCTCAAAGGCCCAACAAGGAAGTCATTACTCTGCCAATTATGGGATTTGAACCCACATGCTTCTGGACTTGGGCTGAGCTTCCTAACCCACTGCATGCATTGCCTATGTCTTCTCTACCTCCTGCTAGGAGTCCCCCACCAACACTCAGTCAGCCAGAGCTGTGGTCCGATGACTTCAACAACTTCATCTCCAAGTGAGTGGTGGGACCCACCCTCACCCCCCCCATCTGCAAATCTGTGGCCGCTTAATGTCATTCCCTGGGTTTGAGCATATGCATACGTGCATGCATCACTGTTGTTGTTCTAGATTAGAGTTAGAAACTGATTATTGCAAGAACTGGGTTATAAAATGAAGGCAGTTTAGGAGTAAGTTATGCATGTATTTTATGCTTGTCTCTCAGTTATATAAAAAGCTCATGATCCTCGTTGTGCTTGACAGCCGCAAATATAGTCACCAGCTGTACAATATTTTGGCTTTTTCATTAAAAGGAACTCCTTTTTTGAATCACACCTTTAACGTCCGTATTGAGTTTTGAAAATCCTCCCCGCCATGTTTGAACTGTGGCTGAGAGTCATTTTCTTTTCTTGTCACCCTTCGCAGATGCCTGATAAAGGACTTTGAGCAGCGGCCGAATGTCCTTGACCTTCTCCAGCATGTCTTTATCAAGCAGATTGCGGGGAGAGAGAGGGTCCTCCAGACACAGCTGATGGAACTCATCGATCTCAACCAGCAAATGGGCGTTATTGAGAAAACACGGTAACTCCACCGTCCCTTCATTTGTGCTTGGGTGACCGGCGCCTAGCAAACGGCGGTAGCTAATTAATGCTATAAAAGTCTTCCCAAGCAATTGCAGTTCAGGTCAGCTAACCTTAAAAAGAGTAGCATCATAAAATCCATCGTGATTCAGCTCTGTACTTTACAACTGTACTTTAATGTTCAGTCTAAACATTATCTGTCATCTTTAATTGTATTTTTAAACACCTTCTGCTTTTAATCTTGCGAGCACCTGCACAATCATTTAAGTGTCACTGATCACTTCATCTGGAACTTCTGCTGTTGCCTGATAATGGTATTTGGGATGTTTTCACTGTTCCCTGTCATCTCTTTTGAAGTACATCATGGTTTCGATTAGCAAATGTGAAACGTTTACATTCTTAGCCTTCTTTTCAATTGACCGTGAAATCATTCTGACATCTTCAGGTGGGAATTTCACAGAACTGTAAAATCCACACCAGATTTTGGTGCCACACCATATGAAACACGATTGTTTCACATGTCCTTTTGAAAAGTTAATGACTCCAAACTGGCTCTGTCTAGTTACTATAGGTCATTGATGTGGAGACTATTTCAAGAACCTAGGCCTTGGCTAGATGTATCTTATCTACAAGAACATTTGTAAACAATTCCACAGGTAGTTCTCATTCCTATAACTATGGTATAAATGTAAAGAGAGTCAATAGTACTGGGTCTTTAAGCACATTATAATAAAGATGAGCTAAAATATCTTTCACATCCTTTACATCCTTCTTCAGCTACATATGGGATAGGCTCATCAAAACCACTTCTACTGAGGTACAGTGTCTGACTGAAGTGCCTCATTATTGATTAAACACGTGTGATACTCCAGTACACTCTGAGTACTGTAACAACGAACAGAACAAGGCTGAGAAAGAGGGCTGTCTCATTTATGGCGTGGTTCCTGTATTACTCAAACTCGACAGGATCACCCTTGACGAACTCCCCAATACACTGCAACCCACTGTGGGCAGCACACAAGAAAATGAGGAGGCTTCGGAGACCAGCTTGTCCTGATTGATGACAGCAATCCAAATAAAACCAGGGCCTACCATGGTAACCCTGTAAGACATTGTGAGCCAAGGCATTCTGGGCCATCCTGTAAGGGTCACTCGACCTTGTGGATCTGAGCAAAAGCTAATTGTGGACCGGGGTGGGGGGCAAAAGATGTTACTTTCCATAAGTGTCCTTTTTGTTATTCAAGTCGATATGAGACAGCTGACAGAGGTACATGCAGTAATGACAGGTAGGGTGTATTGATGTCAGGAACTCGAAAGTGTTTCATCTTATTGATTGAGCTGTAGCTGTAATTTAATCTAAATCTAGTGAATAGAACCACGCCACCAAACCCCACCCTGACTGGTCAGTTTACTCTTCAGAAACCTTTCATATCTTTGCCTTATCTTTGTATTTAGCCCTCATTCTATCTCTGACATTTCATTTCAGAAATTAATTGAAAATGTACATCGATTGCAAGCCCATTCTCAAATCAAAATGACACTAGCAAACAGATTATCAGCACTTTTTTTGTTAGGACACTTGAAGGTGGAATCAAAGCTGCTTTATTAAGTGCTATTATGGACAGAGCTGGAATTGCAATTCGTTAAGGCTGCCTCTTGTTTCTATCCTACACCCGCAGAGGCCCAGGAACCTTGACTTTGAACACAATGCGGGTTTTCAAAAGAGGCCTTCGTCTAGAAGCTGTTCAAGGGGATTAGACTTGCCAACAGCCGTTGCATGCAGAGGACCTGAGACGACAGGGCAGGAAGCAGGGGTGTGTCCTGGTGTCACGGCTGTACGCACAAATAGAGCAGAGGCATTTCAGGGCCAGGAGGGGTACTGTAGCCTTGGAGGTATAGTCCTGGTCTCGGGCATGGAGAGGTGGGCATCTGGGAGCAGCCAAAGAGCTGTCCACAGATAGAGTTTTTCATGGTCCTCTCTACCTGCTTTTTGGTATTTTTGAGAGATGGGAGGAGAGGCAGATTTAGAGCCATAGGGCCAGTCCATGATCACATGCTTCTCGCTCTGTTTATTGTGGCTAGAACTGTATCGTGCTGAGGGCATGGCGTGAATGATGGTGCAGCCTTACAACACGGTCCTCTTGGCCAAAGACGCTGTGCTGGTTTTGCTTATTGCAGGCTTGTGCCCTGGGCTGTTTCCTGTAGCCTCAAATAATTTTCAGAATGCTCAGTATTTAATAGTTTAGCTTTTCGGTAGTATGATACCCAAAAAGTGAGGAAAAATATTTTTCTTGGAATTAATATTGTTGGGCTTTGTTCGACAGCATCTTTCATTTTCACTTCATATTTTACCTGTAGTATTGATATGGACATGTAGTCATTTTAGTTGTTGT
Organism: Gymnarchus niloticus; assembly: GCA_009936485.2. Classification (NCBI taxonomy): domain Eukaryota; kingdom Metazoa; phylum Chordata; class Actinopteri; order Osteoglossiformes; family Gymnarchidae; genus Gymnarchus; species Gymnarchus niloticus. The sequence goes on from JAACJT020000001.1 coordinate 14,162,287, forward strand.
ATTTTAAAAGGTCCATTAATGAACAGTTTGGCATCCAGTGATGAGACGGATCCTTTGGTTGTGTCTTCCAGGCATGAGCGAATCCACACAAAGAAAGGCAGCCACATGAAGTCCTTAAGTCCCACCCCTGACAGTGATGTCGACGATCTGGCCACCCTGGAAGTGCTTGATGAAGTAAGGGATTTGTCACGCACTGAAAAGCATGCAAACAGCAGCAGAACCCAAACTGAGTGCACCTCTCATGAGTAACCAGTATTCTTATTAAAACTAACAGAAATATCTGGAGAGCAGTGAGTACTTTCAAAGCATACTTTTATTGTGATTTATTAGACCAAAGAGGGAACTGGAGTACTGAAAGACACAAATCATCCTGGGGGGGGTATTTTCCCCTTGCTGAAACTCTCAATCTAGAAAGTATACTTGGCCATGTCTCTTTAGTGGGTTCTCCCACCCTTGGGATTATGGGAAAGAATGTCATGCAGTCACCATGTGTACAAACAGAATGTCAAGCAACTGTCACAGGACCTGCAGATTGTCATCTGTGCCTCGGGTGTCTTCTCACATTCGTTTTGAATCTCACTGTTTGTTCTGTCTGCGGCTCAATCAGTAAGTATTGACACAGCCAGTTAGAGATGAGAGTCACATGGACAGCAGATCAGATTGATCTCTGTCTTGGAGTATTGGACCTCATCCAGAACAAAACAGGTTTCAGTTCATAAATGCAGTTTGTAATAATTATAATTACTATAGTAGGTGATATAGCAGATTACTGTAAGGCAACTATAAGGCTGCTGTTAAATCAAACACATTTAAAATAAAATATATAGTTTATTTAAAGCTTACACATCTACATGAGGGAGATATCGCAAAGTATACCCAAGGTCAACTGATGCCAAAGTTGTCCTTTGGAACTTTAGCCCAAATCAGGAGCTTTTAATCAATTAAAATGTGACTGCAACGGTAGATCTTTGGATTTGTGGCTGCATGTGGGCCTTGACACTAATGCTCTCCATTCCCCACATCCTCAGAACACGGTTACAGAGCAGCTGCAGAAGCGCTACTCCAAGGACCTCATCTACACCTACGTAGGCGATATCCTTATCGCCGTCAACCCTTTCCATGCCCTGGACCTCTACACCGAAGAGGTACGTTTGGCCGTTCTTCACCAAGCTCAGTGACCCCTGAGTGCTTTGAAAGGCTGCCCCGGTGCTTGTTTCCTGCCTTGCTGTACATCAATACAGACAACAACTTTGTCAACTTTATCTGCACTTGGTACTTACAGTGTTATATTCAACACATTACACAACCATAGTCTCAGCTGGTTGTGTAGTGTGTTGGTTATAACAGTATTGCGAAGGCCATCTGAATTTGATAAATGTATTTTTCAATAACTTCAATTTTATCTTCTTTCTTTTAGTACCAGAAGAATTATGTCGGAGCCAAGCAGACAGCGAACCCCCCCCATATCTTTGCTGTTGCTGATATCGCCTACCAGTCTATGGTGTCCTACAATGCTGATCAGGTAAACATGTCTCAATTTGATCAGTTGAACATGTTTCCAAAAACCTGATCTGGTTGAAAAGTCATGCTAGGTTCCCAAAACGAGATCGTTCCTGACCTTTGTCCGCGCAGTGCATCGTCATCAGCGGAGAGAGCGGGGCTGGGAAGACGGAGAGTGCTCACCTGCTTGTCCAGCAGCTCACAGTGCTTGGAAAGGTATGCCCTGGCCCTGCGCCCATTGCCACCTGAAAACACACACTGTAATGCTATGTGGACTCTTGAGGTGGTTCTCCCATATTCGACTGATTTTCATTTCTCTCTCAATGAGAAGTTACATTATGGGAGTAGGAAAGTTCATATGGAGTGTAGGAGAATTCATATGGGGAGTAGGTATTGTCATAATGTGTTTCAGCATGCTTATAAGGGAGTTAGGTATATTTATAAGGGATGTAGGCATGTTTATGAGGGATGTAGGCATGTTTATAAGGAGTGCAGGTATATTTATAATGGGTGTCAAAATGTTCATAAGGTTGTAGGAAAGTTTATAAAGGCTATTTGAGAATTCAAAAGGGGTATGTATGAAAGTGCATAAGGGGTGTAGAAACCTTTGCTTTTTGAAGATCAGAAATGATAATCAGATAACTAATATGTGGTGTGTTTTCAGTGCAAAAAGATGAACCCTCATCCACAACACTTACACTGTGCTTAAGATCAGGAGTCTGCATGTAGCAGACATAAGAGACTTGGTTACAGCCACACCGGGGCCCAATCAGAAGATGCCAGGCCATGCCTGGGCCCAATCCCAGGGCAGAAATGGAGAGTGATGGTGCTGGCAATGTGAAATTAGCATTTCAAATGTCCCCAGCTCATCAAAAGTGATTTAATATGGGCTGGATGAGAACGCATGTGCTCTGCCAGAGAGGGGAAATGTCTTTCGTGATAAATTGACAAAAGGCCGAATAATTAGCCTGTATGAGATCTGAATTTAAATCACATTCTCTCCACATGTATTACAGGGTTGAATGAAGCTTCAGATTATCCTGGATATTGTTTGAAAAAAGTGTAAAGATTTTTCTCTGTTGATTTGATTCATATGAAATTATATGACTGGTGTCTTAAATGTCAAATAAATTTAAATTATGTATAACGTGTAATTATTTTTTATTTAATCATATCTCACTGGGGTGTCTTTCTGGTTACCCCAGGCAAACAACAGGACGCTTCAGGAAAAAATCCTGCTGGTCAACAACTTGGTGGAAGCATTTGGGAACGCGTGTACGGTCATTAACGACAACTCCAGCAGGTTCGGAAAATACCTGGAGATGAAGTTCACCAACGGCGGGACGGTGGTCGGCGCCCAGATTTCCGAGTACCTCCTGGAGAAGTCCAGGGTCATCCACCAGGCTGTGTAAGTCAAGGAGACCTTTTACTTTCACGTACATCTCCGACATAACAGACCCTAGTGCTTCCATCTTGAATGCATGCCATTAAACACAGAGCAAATGTTAATTTTTCTTCACATAGTAGGTCAGAGAGGGAGGGCAATATAGGAAAGATGGGGTTCCTGGAATCTAGCCAATAGGATGTTGAGTTGATTTTTAAATACATTAAACAAAGGGACCATTTATCCGTTTTTGCCAGCTTTTCAAAATATCTATTAAGGTTTAGTAAGATATTGATTCGTTTGAATGGAAAGACTGTTGACGTGTAAAATAAGGCTTACAAGCATATTAAGCCAGTGGAGAAGGGTTGGACGTATATAAACTAATGCAGGAACTGTTAATTAAAGGTTTCTGTTTCATGTTGGATTATCCCAGTAATGAGTGATCAGTAATGAGGCTGCCTTCCTCCTTCAAATTCAAATTCAAACCAATCTGTACCTGCAATAAATCACTCTCACCTCAATCGGCCTGTTTGATGTTCCTAGTGCCTCATTTGAAGAATTCAGCTCCTTTTCTGGTTCATTCTGCTCTAAAAGTTGGGTGTTTGAGAATCAGCATGTGCTCCTACTGCTGGACTTAGAGAGGGACTGTTATCAAACCATTGGAACCTCTGACATTTGGGAGGGAAGCGCTAACAACAGACAGTGAAGTTCGAGTGTTTTTCCAAAGCAGAGCCACACCAGGTTCCTCCACATGCATTCAGTGTTAATCCAAGAAGCTTGCAACTCCAATGAACCATGTGCCTTAAGTTGTGTGAGGGTGTACCTTTGTGCCTTGACAGAGGGGAAAAGAACTTCCATATTTTCTACTATATCTACGCTGGTTTGGCTGAGAGGAAAAAACTCGGTCACTACAAGCTCTCTAACAGCAAAACTCCAAGGTTAGCATTCCAATCAAAACTCCCCTGTGCTGCTCGTCCAACTTGAGAGAATTTCTCCAGATAAACAACCACCCTTCTTGTCTCTCCTCGTTTTGAAGGTACCTGCAGGATGAGCACGTTAAACTGGTGCCCGATATTGTAAACAACACGCAATATGTGGAGCACTTTGAGTCAGTGGAGCAGTGCTTTAAAGTTATCGGATTCTCCCTCGAGGTAGGTGTACACCAGTGTGGGCTGGGGTAGAAATATTTACACGAATATAAACTCGGTTCTCCATTGCAGTCACGGGGTCTGACCCAGTCGTCAACACTGCATATGTTTTTCCTGGGTGATTAAATTGTTGAGAACGAACATTCCCCAAGGCTTTCAGCTTCGATTAAAGCATATTTGTTCGGCCATGAGGTATTGCACATGACGTTACTCTCTCTGGGTGTCGTCTCCTGCCGCTTAGGGTGGATGTCAGTCTATCACCTCCACCTCTACATGCTTTTACTGCATAACAGTCTCCCTGAAATTCGAGATTTACTGGAGTTGTACGACTTGAAAAAATGCACACACAAATAAATACAGAAGGGGGCCCTGAATTCAGAGTCGTGCTGCGACCATTATGTCTCAGAGTGCGATCATCAGGCCTGGCTAGCAGGAAAACGGCAGGTATTCCTGGAGATTGAGGACTGGCGTTCTCCTAGTGCTTACGGGGGGCAGCCTGGGGCTGCTTGCATCACCGGGTGCAACGGAGCTTCTTAGAGACCTATAAATAGTAAATTGCCTCCGGGACCGACGCGTCAATAACGCTTATCTGCGTGATTGGACGTTTCATCAAGTGGAGGCAAAATGGAGAGCGTGCAAAGCAGATCTTTATTAAGCTCTTTATGTAATCTTTTAGTAACATTCAGATTTGGGTCAGCACCGGATGTAAAAGAGAGCAGCTTTTAACACTCAAAATACACCACAGCTTCACACAGCTTTGAAAAATGAAGGTAGTACTTCTCTGTATATGTTTGTGTTGCGATTTCATCACATTACAGTCTAGTCACTGTAAAATTATTAATTACTCTAGGCAGTGAATAAGTGTCGATTGCTTTGCTTATTAATTAACATAATTGCTCATTAAGAGCCATTATTTTCTCATGAACCTCTAGGAGCTAGGGAGTGTGTACAGCATCCTGGCCGCCATTCTCAACGCTGGCGATATCGAGTTCACGTCAGTTGCCACTGAGCACCAGACAGACAAAAGCAACATCTCAAACACAGGCATGCTGGAGAGCGGTGAGTGACTCATGGCTTTCCCTGGTACAGCAGCCAGTCTTGGTGGTCCTGCAAGGCCTAACCTCAAAAATGCAGTCAACCTACCTTGAGCTGCAGCAAGTAAATTTACGTCAGCCTTGTAATTGGCAGCACATGTCATTTGTGCTGTCTGGTTGAGTATTTATGTAAAGACTTGCCCCATGTGGGATGGTAAATGAGACCATTTGGTACCAAGACTGGTGGCTGGAATGGGGATTTCTGGGAGAAGGATTTCTTGAACTAGTAGGAAGGAACAAAAATAAAAGACAAACAAAATGGTCTGGCTCGGGTTGCGGGTCAGGAGACATATGGAAGCCATTTTATATTATATGTAATTAGGCAGAGGTGGTTGAATTAACTGGTCACCTGACTTCATCATACCCCTATCTTATGAATGTGTTGTGGGTCGTACCACTTCTATTCTATATGAGGAGTGACTTTGATTCACAACTGCGGTTCTGTAAATATCCTGACGTTCTGACCTGGATAATCCACACTGGGTCCTTGCATACATGGTAATCGGCTTGATAGCAAATGGCTGGATGCGCGACTGCTGACGTCCATCTTGCACCCCACAGTGGCCTCCCTGCTGTTCATCCGGTCGGACGAGCTGCAGGAGGCGCTGACGTCCCACTGTGTTGTGACGCGCGGCGAGACCATTGTCAGGCCCAACACGGTGGAGAAGGCAACCGAAGTGCGGGATGCCATGGGCAAGGCCCTGTATGGCCGCCTCTTCAGCTGGATCGTCAACCGCATCAACTCCCTGCTGAGGCCCAATGACCAGCTCAGGTGAGGGGCGGGGGTTAAAGACATGGTTGGAATGGGGGAAAGGCCAGGAGGTTGCTGAGTATTGAAGAGACACAAAGATACAGATCCTGGGCAGACATGAGTCCTCTAAATCACACCTCTCTATCCTAACGACTCATAAACCCCCCTGCTTTCGGGCTGCAGCCTGAATCTGTTTGCCTGGCCGCTTAAGTCCTCAGCTGAGCACTTCACTGCTCCACTTGTGTCTACATTCTCTCAGCCATCTGATGTTATAAATTTAAAGCCAACTGGCGAAGCCGCCCTCGGCCCACCAAGACATGGGTTAGGAGCTGCTGCTTTCATCTGTATGTATCAGGAATGGCCAACTCTAGATCTCAGGGAGAGTAACGAATTAAGGATTACCTCAGTGAAGCAGTTTGAAGCTGAGGCTGAGCAACACAGATGGTCCCATACAGAGGAGGACTTTGTTTCCGGGGTCTGAGGTTTTGCGTCAAGTCTTATTCTGCTCTTCTCAAATGAATCCAATTCGATGAGGAACCAAGACAGACACAAGAAATGTGTTAGCGCTCACATTCTGAAAGCACCCTTTACGTAGTTCACTGATTGGTTAGCTGGTCCACGAATGTCCATAATGACCCTTGTGACGGTTTTTAAAAAGGCCCAATTCAAGGCATCAACCTCTTAGTCGACTTTTGACTGTTTTATTCATCCAACAGATGTCTAGATGAGTGGGTCTCTCATTGGTGTTTGACCATTAGCATAATACCCAGAGTCGCAGAACTTGGGCATCGATTCAGTAGCAGTTGTGTTGATTTTTTTGTGTTTCCTGAAATAGAACCTTTTCGGTCTTCTGAGGAAGTTGTCCTCCTTATGCTGAGAGTTGCCTGGCATACACAGTTACCCTCCTTCCCCCTGGATTGTCTCATAAGTCTCTCAAAGTGATTTTCCAACACCCAAGTCTTACCTCTCCATCCTCTCTCGGGGTGACAGTTTGATTTTCATTCCGGCAGTGAGGAGGACAAGGGCCTGAATATTGGCATCCTCGACATATTCGGGTTCGAGAACTTCAAGAAGAACTCATTCGAGCAGCTGTGCATCAACATCGCCAATGAGCAGATCCAGTTCTACTTCAATCAGCACATATTTGCCTGGGAGCAGGTAGGGCAAATGCTTCCCAGATGTTCATAAAGTTTTCCTCTTGGAATATAATTCCCTGTGACTTTTCTCACCTTGGAATTACTTCATTTCCATCTAAATAATGTCACCATGTTATAATTCGTAGAACTGTGTTTTGGGTTGGCGTTACAAAATAAAAGAAATGGAAGCATCACCATCTCTAACTCTCAAAAGAAGTTTTCCATTAATTCCTATCCTTCTAATCTCTCAAATATGTATTCAGCCCTGGGGGGAGGAAAATGATTTAAGCTGACGGATACACTAACATTTCTCTCATTTCACTGTGAGACAGGACACATCTTTGCAAATCGGTCAGAAAGCAGGTCAAGTCTGGCTACTGGCATTTAACAAACAGGAAGTGAGCAACACATTGTCAAATTATTAATACTATTAATACACCGAAAGTCTGCTGCAGAATTGGAAATTAACACAGAGATCAGCTTAATTTTTATCAGACCTGTAAACTGCCAGTATGAAAGATTACTGGGTGGTGGGATGTTGACTTTTCAAATCTTAAAATAATGAGCCTGGGATATATCGGCCCACAGAATTGAAAATCCCCGAAAGAGTATCTCAGGGATGGATGTGTATATCAAGTGTGTTCAGTTGATCCACTTTATTTTGCTTTCCATGTTTCGGAACACTCTGTTTGTGATTTTTCTGTGCAGTAACATAGTTCCTGTCTGGAAGGAGGTCACTTTGCAACTGCAGAATGAGCTCACCGAAGGCTAAACACCAGGTTTTATTTTATAAACTAACCTTTTTTTTAGAGCTGCGTGCTTTAGCTACCTGGATGGCTGGAGATAACAGACATTTGCTTTCTTGGTTCGCACGTTTGTGTTGGTTGTTGACGCCTTGTCTTCCTTGTGATTTATGTGCTTCTCTCTTCCTGGCTTGCCACTGCGATTTTTATCGTGGTAAACAGAAGGCATGTCCTCCACTGGCTCCAACCCAGACAGCAGTCGCTTGGCTATCCTCCATGTTGTCCGATACGATGTCGCATTAGTGACGTAAGGAGGTTGATGCCATTTACGTAGCTACTGAAAGACAAAGCTAATGGCACATTGTCACGACCCCGGTGGCACAGGATGAGTACCTGAATGAGGGCGTGGACGCGCGAGTGATAGAGTACGAAGACAACCAGCCACTCCTGGACATGTTCCTGCAGAAGCCCATGGGCCTTCTCTCGTTGCTGGACGAGGAGAGCCGATTCCCACAGGCGACAGACCAGACTCTCGTTGGCAAGTCCCCTGTTACTGTCGGCCATTAGTTTGTGCTATTAACAACCCTCTACCCCTCCTTGTTTCTTGGGGCAAATTTTGCTAAATTAGCAGCTCTTTTAGAGGCAAAGGGGTCCCTTTACCCTTCAGCACCAACATTCTGACTTGAAGTATCTGATAACACGGACCCAAACTAACAATATGGACATGGTCATGAAACATTTACTGCAGTGCTAAGTTTACACCCAACATCGCTCATTAAGAAAGCAACATATCAAAGTGTCACATTAATATTGCAGAAGCTAAATTGAGACACCATGAATTTAGTCAACTCTTTGTTATTATTTTTAGCCTATAAATAATAGACTTATTTACAGCAAAGTGTATCCATTTAAAATGCACTTTAAAAATGTTTACAACCAGTTTCTGCTAAAATAATTTTCAAACCTAAGATGAAAGCTCCATGTTTTCTCCATGAATGTATAGTAATATACTGTAAATGTGTGTAATATCTTCCATTTTTCACTTCTTTAGAGAAGTTTGAAGATAACCTGAAGTCAAAGAACTTTTGGAGGCCAAAGAGAGTAGACCTAGGTTTTGGAATCCATCATTATGCAGGAAAGGTAACTGCAATTATAGATGTCACTGTAGTATGTGTGAAAATGTCACCACTTATTGCAATTATAGTCCATAAGGTTTTATATAAGCTACTGAGACTTGGATCTTTGCAGGTTATTTATAATGCTGATGGCTTTCTGGCAAAGAACAGAGATGCTCTTCCTGCCGATATTGTCTTGCTGCTCAGGTCCTCGGAAAACGAGCTGATTCGCAAGCTGGTTACTCATCCCCTCACCAAGATAGGTAACCCATGCCACCATGACAGACCATGCCCAGTACATTCAGGCATGTTCGTGACACAACAGCCTTGTTTTCACATATCCCCATGATGCAGGGTGGACCCACAGAGCCTGTGCTCAAACATGGTCCTCAACACTCCTCAACTCCTTAATTAATGGCTAACGGATAACATCGTCAGTTCAGCGCCAAAGTTAGGAAGTGATGGCTGACACCCATCGATGAAATACTGCTGCATTTTTGAAAATCGTTCAGCACCCTTAGCTGGTGTAGTTTTTCAATAGAATGTCTGAAGTGAGCTGTGTTTTTGGTAAAATGACTAAGCTATTTATTCAGATTTTGAGAGCAGAGCCATTCTGGTGGGAAATGCAAACTACTATTGCTTTTTGCAGTCCACCAGCCTTTGTTTGGAGGCCAGCATTTTTTTGTGAGTGAGTACTCTCTGTGGTGGAGGGGGGGGGCTGCAAATGTGCAACCAGTCAAGTAGATAGCCATCACCCTTTCAAAACCAAATCAAAGTCCTGATTTCTCCCCTTCACTTTTCAGGAGGCACCTCATATGACCCGTTGAATGGAAGCAATCAAAGAAATTAATTGAAATAAGGGATAAACTAAAGACTGTTGTGATGCACCCTGCTCTCAGCCTTTAGTGGAGAAGTCAGCCATGCATGGGGGACATTAATCACCCTGAGGCAGCCCCCTGACCCCCCCTTCCCACACTAGGCTTGTTTGTGGATGGTGGGGGTCTGTACCATGCTACTGCTCAAATAAAGTGTGAAATTAGGGAATTCATCTCAGCAATTCATCCGTTACCTCTTAACATGAGCTAGGTTACAGGTTAGTTACACTGCATTATTTTCTCAGACGACACCCTCCCGGTTATTTCCATGTCCAGTATGGCCCCTTCCTCTCCCCCTCCTGTCAATCTCCCTCCTGCTTCTACCTTCCATTGCTTTCCTCACTTAATTAATTCCAAATTGGCTGGAGGTCACGAAATACCCCACCTAAAGTTGTATCTGGCGGGTCCATCACGTCTACATTTGGCACGCTCGGTCGCCTTTGGTTCGCAAGCCGTGTTGCTGCTACTGAATAAGTCATGGTCGACCATGGCGATTTGGGTTTTGTACATGAACTTGCTGTTGTACCATTGAGTGAGGCAAAGGAAGCAAATGGAAACTAAACCTGGTGAAAGAGTAACAATTTTTTGTGTGAAAGTTTTGGTTAAGCACATGGAAAAATACCATTATTTTTGTTTCATGGCGAGTTTACCACCAACACAAAAGGTCAAGGCTTTAAGTGACACATTATTGGAATCGTGACGGAAGATTTCAAGTTATTTGTTTTTTTCTTAAAAACCATTCATGCCCTCCATATAGCAACCTTTTGTTCAGAGGTACATTCTTTGCTATGCCATTTGGTGCTGGTGCTACCACTGATTCAGCTGATCAACTCGTGATTTCACACTTCAAGATTACACAGTTGGACAGAGGGTGATTTCCACATGTCAGAGTCAGAATACTTCACAGTCGACCGTATTGTTTTTTGATGTTGAGCAGACCCCAGAGACACCAAATCCCACGATACTTGACAAATAGATTATGATTGTGAAATTTATACTAACTCTAAAGCTAATTCAAAATATCCTAACATATTAATTTTGGTAACATTATACCTTGTCATTGACCTACTATGTGATAATTAACTCTGGTTTTAGCCTGTTTTTTGGTGGACCGTTAGCTGTAAAAACCACACAGAAGGACACCTCACTCTCTTAACATGGTGGCTTCCTGGTCACTTTCAGGTAACCTGGCTCATACCAAGGGTAAAACTACGGGGGCCGATCACACCCGCCCTTCTCAGCGCGCCCTCGACTTCTCCAAGGTACCATCACCCGTGCTGCCATCCTTCCTCTCATTTTATCACTGAGACAGATTAACTCCTTATCCTCCCCGTCTCTCTCCCTCCCTTAGTGTTGTCTTGCAATAATGGCAATACTAATGTCGCTCAGCTCATCTGTGCGGTTTGACGATCTGAGTTGCATTTGCCTCTCTGGTATTCACATATGGATGGAGTGTGTGATTAACAAACTTAATCATGCAAAAAGGTCATTAATTTTTTTATGTTGAGGTGGACACAGGTGAGACTTCCCATCACCCGAGAGAGACAACCAACATGAGGACACAAACAGTAGCATCTTATTTCAGAGTAAGACACAAGTTGACTATTTCATATGCACCACCCAAACTGCCTATTTTATTTTTCCTTTCTGGAGAATCCTTTCTTACACCTCCCTTCCTGCCACGTTCTCCATCCCCAGTACTCTCTCATGGACCTGTTGTCCAAAATGGTGGCCGGGCAGCCCCACTTTGTCCGGTGCATCAAACCGAACAATGATCGCCACGCCAATAAGTTTGACCGGGAGAAGGTCTTGGTCCAGCTCCGCTACACGGGTGTTCTGGAGACAGCTAAAATCCGGAGACAGGGGTACTCCCATCGCATTCTCTTTGCCAACTTCATCAAAAGGTGACGATGCAGCCTCACTTCTGCAAAGCTCAGTGGCTTGTGGTTCCTCGCAGATTTCTTCATGAGTATGATGGCTCTGCTAAGACTACTTTTGTTACAGGTACTCAATTCTTGCCTTCAAAGCAAATGAGGAGCCAAGCGTGACTCCAGAAATGTGTGCCACCATACTGGAGAAGATGACACTGGAGAACTGGGTTCTGGGAAAGACCAAAGTAATGTCCCTTGTCATGATATGGTTTCTTTTAAACTGTTGGTGACTTTGAAGTGATCTCCTGGGTTTTCCTTCTATGGCAGCAGTCATACATTTTGCGTGTTGACCCAAAATCTGCCGTGTGTCTGTCTCTCTGGCGACCAGGTGTTCCTGAAGTACTACCATGTGGAGCAGCTAAACCTGGCGGTGCGGATGGTGACGGACCGGGCTGTCCTTCTGCAGGCATATGTGAGGGGCTGGCTAGGAGCCAGGAGGTACCGCAGGATCCTGGAGAAGAGGGAGCAGAGCGCCGTGGTCCTGCAGTCTGGTGAGCTCTGTGACATCACAAGGTCCTTGTGATACTTGACATTTGAAAGTAGTACTTTAAAGCTTGATGTTGAATAGTTGCCATATCTCACCTTAAAATCAGCAGGAAACTTTAACCCTAAATAGGTACTTTACAGTAAGTGGTAAGGCTGTAATTCTCACTGTCACCTAAAGAGAACACCATGTCAAGGAGGTTCCTCAGATTTACACTTTGAAATTGCAAACCTGTGATGGCTGTTTGATATTTTCTTACTCAGATTTTGTCATTAGCTTACAGGGGATACAAAGTCAGAAAAGAAGTCATTGGTCATAAGGGTAATGATAAACTGGAGGATTTCATCGTTAAGTTCCAGGCTGGTAAGCTGTTGCCCAATCTTTTTTGTTTAATGGTCATGCTATATTCATCCCCTTGGGGAAATTCTGCAGTTTTTACGTTTTCCATCTTGCTTTTGAAGTTGAGAGCCTAGGGTCTGCAGGTGTCCTAGGCCCCTGGAGTAACTAAGATCAAGCCGTTGCTCAAGGGCACAACTGTGAAATGGACACCTTGTCAGTTGTGGGATTTAAACCTGTGATCCTTCAGTCATGGGCAGAGATACCTAAATCGGCAAAGCCACACCACCATATTAGTGGACAAATTATCAGTGCTATCCAAATTCCGTACTTGGTTTATGTATGAAAATGGCTATAATTTCTAAATGGCTCATATGTTAATTTTGCTAAACCCCTTTAATTAAAACTGAAAGTCTACACTTCAGTCACATTTTGATTGCGTCATGTCTAATTAATTGTGGTGGCTTACAGAACCAATATTATGAGATTTGTGTGACTGTCCAAATACTCATAGCCCTTACTGTATATGGGTCTTAGCATCCAGGACCAGGGGGTTAAATTGATTACATTTCTCTGACAGTTTGCCGAGGATACCTTGCTAGGAAGAAGCACAAGGGGTTAATTGATGAGAAAAATAAAGCTGCAACCAAGATTCAAGCCCATTATAGGGGCCACAAGGAGAGGAAAAGCTTTAAGAAGAAGAAGTATGTCTTTACATGTTTCATGTTTCCTCTGTTATGCATTGTGCGTTACAAGTTGAGCTGACCTTTTGCAATGGCATTCTTTGAGTTGCCATCTTCTTTCATGGCTAAAAATGTTAGCTTTTTTAGTAATGACTGCAGTTATAGAGTTGGGGTAGAATGAGGTGAAATGGAAATGAAGCCCACAAGTACTCAAGTATCCCAGTGGTAAATGTCACCGTGTCATTTTCGCTCTAGAGAAGCCACGCAGAAAGACAAGGAAGCAAACGCTGATATGGAAGAGGGTGCCCCACCAGGGGCCAACGTCTCAGAGGAGGTCAGCCAGTCAACAGCCAAGAACATTGAGGAGGTGGATGAACAGAAGCAGAACAATGCTGATCAGGACATTGCAGAAGATTTACAGGGAGCACCAGACAGGGCTAAGGACCTCCCCATAAGTGAAGAGGGGGCAGGAAAGGAAGCTGAGTTTGAGCAGGAGACCAAGGCTGCCACTGTCATCCAGAGCAACTTCCGAGGACACAGGGAGCGGAAGAAGCTTGAGGAAGAGGGCAAGATACCTCAGAAGGGTAAGGGGGTAAAGACATCTCAGCAGGAGACGCCCCCTGTTCCGGAACCTACTGAGTTCCCCCCGGAGAAGGCCCCTGAAAATGATGGTCAAGATGAGGAGACTAAAGCTGCCGTTGTCATCCAGAGCAACTTCAGAGGTCACAAGGAACGCCAGAGGCTGCAGGAAGAGGGGAAGATACCTAACAAGAAGGAAGAGGTCAAAAAGGAGCATCAGAGAAGAGAGCAAGCCCTGGAGCCAGAACCACAGCCGGAACCAGAACAGGAACCAGAACCAGAGCCAAGACCGAAAACAGAGCTGGAACCAGAGCCAGAGATCTGGTCTCACAACGAGACCACTGTCATGGATGAGGAGAAGGCTGCCACTGTGATCCAGAGCAACTTCAGGGGCCACCGCGAGAGGAAGAGGCTGAACGATGAAAGAAATGAGAAAAACCACCCAGACAGAGCTGCAGAAGAGATGGTTGAGGATGCCCACATCCCACTTGGAGATGCAGAGCCCACACAGGACGACTCACTGGAAGAAGAGAAAGCTGCTGTGAAGATCCAGAGCAACTTCCGGGGCTATAAAGACAGGAAGAACCTGAAGGTGACAGCAGAGAAAGAGATGGAGGAACTGGAGCACTTTTCAAAACAAGTAAGAAGTCATTCTACACTATGTCTGAGGACCTTTCGGAATGGGCATGGTTACATTCACACTTCAGCAAGAAAGGCTCATGAGTCGTTTTGTCCAGAATAACTACAGTGTTGTGTAAACAGATGTCTTATAACCCTTTGTATTGGAGTACATTGTCATGTCTTACTGCAAGGCATTCTTCTAGCGTTAAACCCATCGAAGATGACTTTGATTGATGGTTTTTCTCATTCTACCTCAGATAAGCAAAGCATCTGACGATTACATGGCTGTTCAGAAGAAACTGAATGAAATCATCCTAGCCCACCAGATAGACCCTACTAGCAATGGGATGTTTATGAAAGGGAACCAGCTGAACTGTTACACTGCAAGTCAACACCAAGCAGGTATGTAGGACCTGTCCTGTCCGCTCCTTTGTCCTGTTTGCTATGGCCTCCACATTTTGCACAAAACAGTTCGTCTTTCTATGAGCACCAATGCCAATGAAAGTTCTTGTTTGCTTCCTTGTCAGTCTTGTATGCTTTTCAGCTTTAGTACCTCAATCTGATGACTTGCCATAACCCAGCTAAAGAGAGGGAGGTCCATCCCAATACTTCTTAAAATCAGTTTCTCTTAGGTTGTACCGGAGTTATACTCTATAATGATTCATTTTGGGGAGGCTCTTTTGGGGCCTAGTTTCTTGTCACATATTCAGCTAGCAAGATCTTTATGACGTTTATCTTGAGTGCACGTTTCTCATCTTGTGAGGTCCTCTGTACTCCCCTAGACTTGCTTGGGAAGTTGGCTGAAATCAGGCAGCCGCATAAACAACACAAATGTCTTTCGATAAGACACTTATACATGTTAAAAATAGGACATTCTGTATCTCATAAGGCCTCACAGCTTCAGCTGAGTAATTAAGTACGCCTGTCTCTCATTGAACGTGGAAATTTAGCTCAGAGTATTTTTGTTGCTTTTTTCTTAGTAAATTTGCTATGGCTTTATTTTGTGCTTTTTAATGGTTTTCTGCACTCTTCACCCAAGTCCCTGCACATTTCTGAACCAGAATTGAATCAAAGTACCTTAGGGACATCGAAGGTTCTGATGCAGAGGAAGATTGGAAAACCTCCCTTACTCCTGAACCCTATTTTTCTAAAGTTGATGATTATACCGGTGACAGACACTTGCCCATCCCTGGCGGAATAACACATTTTCAGCAGGACAGACAGAGAGTGTCATTAAAATAAACAGTTCACTCCGAGATATGCCACACAGCATCTCCGGGGACTTCTATGGTCATTTTGCTAATTGGATTTAAAAACACAAATGTGTGACTGCTTTTGTAGCTGCATAACACACTGCTTATGAAGTTCAGAGTTCTGTTAAAAGACTGTGTGTTAAAATTGCAGCGGCAGCTTAAATTGCCTCACTTCAACCATTTTCATTAGATTGCTAGGATCTGGAAAAGTTATTAAGTATATGTCAAATTAATGATGTAACAGTGTTTTACAGTTTAACACAGATTTAAAGACCACCTTTTTTATCATTACATGTGCTCTGTATTATCTAGAGGCAGAAAAGGAACCACAAGTGACTAACCAAATTAACAATGGCCACTTATTAGGGGGCAGAGCTGCTTCCTGTAATGTGGTGTTTGTATGACTTATGCCAAATAATACATTGAAAGAAAGAAAGAAAGAAAGAAAGAAAGAAAGAAAGAAAGAAAGAAAGAAAGAAAGAAAGAAAGAAAGAAAGAAAG
>JAACJT020000001.1:14178520-14201584 GCA_009936485.2 Gymnarchus niloticus
AGAAAGAAAGAAAGAAAGAAAGAAAGAAAGAAAGAAAGAAAGAAAGAAAGAAAGAAAGAAAGAAAGAAAGAAAGAAATTCTGTGGTACATGGACATGCGCCTTTGTGCAAATCAGATTTCTGGGAAAATTGGAAATGCTTTGAAGGTCAGTTGTTGTCATGATGGCTTGTCTTTTGAGTCCAATCTCCATAATTTCTTAATTTAATCACAAGGTATTTGAGACTTGAAACTTGATAATAAGGATCAATCACAGTGCATGGCCTTGGAACGCACTCACCACAAAGTTTAAATGCCTGTAGCAGTCCACTTTCTGTGGGAAAGTAATGAAATAATCACCTTTCATTTAAATGTTTGCAATTATAATAACCATTACAGTCCACATTTCAAATTTCCATCATGGCGACTCGATATTTACAGCGACCTTTTAAGCGCCACGCTGGATAAATTTGCAAAGCTTTCCAGCAGCCAATTAGGTTTTATAGACATTGACTGATGGTGTTTTATTATAGTATATCATCTGTGGTGCACTGAGAGGAGAAGGGATGTAGCATTGTCCACATGAGAGTTAGTCAAACTATGGCAGTTTCATAATGCTGGGATTCTTTCTCACAAATAAATCCAAATAACTGCACAAGACAGAACCATCATATCAATTCAATAAGGTCAGCAAGTTTCATTAAATGCATTTTGGATGTTTGTTTGGAGTGTGAGGCTGTTCGGACTGACAGGAGGCGACATCCAGTTTTGCTACAGGAGTTCATTTGGCTGGCCCGCGATTTTCTGTATGTTGAGCTACATGTCGACGCTTTTTAAAAAGAGCGGCCAGCACTTCTCGGGATGCCTTTGCACTCCCACACTTCCGTAAATGTGCTGTAAGAACAAAAGACGCAAAAGAACGTCACCTGCTGCCCGTATGCTTGCAGCTGATCCGAAGCAGACAAGGACAGGACGCCGGACGCAGCTCCCGAAAATGCTGAACACCCCAGAAGACTCCACGTACTACAACCTCATCCACGTGAGTCACTTTCGCCGAGTTTTGTCATTTATTGTATCACTTAAGTCCTGGCTGGCCACATGTCAGACTGCTTCTGTTGCATTAGCAAATAAGTGGTACACTGAAAGCTTGTTGCCAATTGGTTGTATTCTCTCCACATGTTTTCAGAGATCGGTCCAGGATGATAAACGGCGCCCAAGGAAACAAAGGTAATCGATGTCCCCCTTGCTTCATTCACCTCTAATATCCCTTCTGGCCTCCCGCACAATTAAAGAAGTGAAGTTTGTCAGTCTACTGGGTAGGGAGTGACTGATGATGGTCTCGTGACACCTGCAAGGGAATAAGGGAATAGGTTGAAACTTATAGGTAATGGTTTGATGTGTTGGACCATAACTTTTATAGATGAAGGACGTGCAGCTCATTGCTTTACATTACAGGCTATGGTGGATTTTATGGAATTTTATTATTCACATTTTTAAACATGCTGAAACAGAAGCTGAGCAATTAGATGGGACTCGTGGTTTACCAGTCTCCGTCTATATCCTCCCATGTGGTCGTGAGCTGTCGGTGAGTTGATGTTTCTCTATGGCGTTGCTGGGCTGCCTGTGATACTGTGAGGAGTTGAACGAACTCACAGAAGAGCTGCTGAGGAAAAGGATCTATATTATAAGGATGCTACATAGGTGGTTCCTCTCCACCAGATGGAGACCCTGGAGAAGATTCAGGACATGTTGAAGGATCTCCCAGCTTAGAAATGTTTGGGGATCCTATAGAACAATAGTCTGTGTTATCGGAAAGAGAGGCCTGGTCTGATCCTCATCAGGAGAAGTGGTGTGAAGGTGATGATGAGGGTGGATGATGATACAACACAACTGTAAGCATATTTTGATAAATATATTATTGGCACCCCATCCTGTGCTTCCTGGGACAGGGCCCAGTCTTGCCTTGCCTTGTAATTGATATGCGGTTGTGAAAAATAGATGAAATGGATCTGTAATAAAAATATGGCATGAAAAATTTATCATGAACATCTCATTATTAGAGCATATTTGTTTTGATCATACTCATTGTGTAACTTAAGTACTGGGCACCTTCCATGTTGATAAATAACACCAATCTAGCTGTTTGATCCCAAAGTCTTTATCGCTTCAGGCTTTTTCATGTGTCATGGACAAAGACAGTCAAGAAGCTTTGTCATGCGTGTGATTCAAAAAATACAGGCGAGTCCTGCCCCCAAGGCCACTGAACTGGAGGAGGGCATGTCGGGCATTTAAAAGAGCGCAGGAGATCAACAGAGATGGGAACAGAGAACAGAGACTCAGGAGAAGAAGGATATTCTTACATCAAGGCTGATCGTTTGTTACCAGACAAATAAAGGCAGAGATGAAAAATTGAGGAAATAGTTTACATGCATCATTAAGAAGGTGAAGGTCAGTGGAGAGATGGTGTCTTTAGCTGATGGCGACAGCATGGTTTGGATGAGATGTGATGTGGGGGGGCATCTGAAATGTGACATTCATAGCACATCTGTCCTACTGGCAACGATACAAAAAGGCACTCGGGTAAAGCTTTAAGGATCGTGGGGCATTATGGGTAAGAAATCCACACCCAAGTTTACCATACCAAAGCCGTCGAGTCTAAGGCCTATAGATCACAGCAAAGTGGAATCCGGAGCAAGCGAGAGTGAACTGCCCTAACACCCCCCCCCCCCCCCCCAACCTCACAATAACAAATGTGTGTGGACAACTTGAGAGCAGATGTCGCATCCCGTGAATGTTACCAGTCCATGTGGGAGGGGAATCACCCTTTGCCTATTTTTCCATAGGCAGAGCAATTTGTAGAATCAGGCGCACATGCAGTCATCCAAAAAGCTGGTAGCAACAACTTCCAGCTCAGTGTTTAGATGCTGTTGCCAAACAGGACGTGCTGCCCGAAATGCAGGCATTAGAAGTGGGACACATGGTTTCACAGGCAGGTCTTTCCAAGGATGATGTTCTGCTTCATTTTTATGCCATCAGCTCAGGAAAGCTCCTGGACTTGGATGATCCTTACTATGAGGGGCTGCCCACCAGCAGGTCCTCCCCCTCTATCTCCAGTGAGAGTACGTCCACTGATGAGAAGATCTTAACCACAAGGCCGACCTCAGAACCAAACATACCTGAAGAAAAAAGGTGTGAAGTTTTCACTGGCTGTTTGTTGGTGAATTACCTGTTTACTCAACAATTTTTATTCAAAGCATCTTCCACAGACTTCAGCATTAAAATCATTTAAACACATAGTGTATTGCACCAAACAGCTGACTCAGAGGAGACCCTCCTCACTTTATCTTAAAGAAATTATATGCTCTGTGCTTTCCAAACTGCTGTCAATTATACCATCATCGCGACTTGGCTGAACGTCCGTCCGTCCATCCATCCATACCTCCCAAAATCACCAATCCAGTGAAGCATTCTTTTGGTGACTGGAACTGTAGATTAAATGTGAGTTCATAGTTAGCATTTAGAATATTCTACAGGATACAAAGTACTGTCATGCATGTGAACGGATGTCAGATTCGAACCAGGGATCCTGAAACGGTCAGAGAGCTGCTCCAGACTGCTTTGGTTTTACATAAACCCATAACAAGCAAAAATGCAAAACATCATAAGCTTTCGTATAGGGATTCAAAAATATGATGTCTTGGTCAAATGCACTCTTCCCAGCAGCACTGCTCCTCTTCCTGCTGTCATTAGAGGGATAGGTAAGGGTGAGACAACTGTCGAGCTCAGGAAACGAGGATAGGCTTAGGAAAGAGCAAACAGAGCCAGAGTATGCACATATACTGAAAGTACTTGACATCCGTAACAAAAGAGAAGGAGAAAGTGATTACTCAGTGTGGGTTTTCCCCTCTTCTCTTTGTGTATTCACTGTATTTTCTCTGTGCTTTTGACAGGCATTCCTTACCCAGAATACCATCCTCTGATAGCCAGACTGATGAAAACCCTTATGACTACAGGAAGCTCCTCAGGAAAACCTCCCAGAGACAAAGGCTAATAAAGCAACACTAGCACTGATCTAGGAACAGCATTTGAAGCTCCCGGTGGAACTCATTCATCTGCTGTTTTGTAAACATATTCACGTGCATTTTTGGTCTGCCGGACTCTGTTGAGTACTTGATATCTGTCTGTCTTTACTGGCATCACTGATCTTGTTAGCATTATCACTGACCTTCAGTGCCCAAGGCAGATGTTGACATAATACCACAAAATTTCAACACTGGGAGGTCATATGACCGGTGTCATCTCACTGTCTCCTGCCCAGGTCTTGAGTCTTTTCACAGAACAGAGTTAACTCGATGTCCAGTTAAAGGTTCCTGTTTCAAAACCTTCTGGAGGCACAATGGTCTGGACTTACCTAGAAAGACTACAGGATGAAAGTCATCACAGCCGTTTGGCAAATATTCAAACCAGCTGGATCTAAAGAGATTGACTCTTAAATGTCTCAGTGTACTACCATGTAATTCCTTAAAATGATGATATTTTAAAGTCAGTTAATTTCTTGCATAAGCCAAAGCCCAAAATCTTACAGAAATTCTCACACAGGGAATGAGAGACATGAACTGCATTCACTGTCTAATACTAATTTTGTATAAAATGTCTCCTATGACTATTGTTAGCTGTATTTAAATGGTTAAAGCTGTTTTTTTTAGATATACATGTTATTTCTCTCGGTGTGCTTTTACAGTATGGATGAATATTGTTTTTTGCATATTGCCTATATTCAGCTGTCCGATGTGCAATTGCTTGCATTGTTTCTTTGTACCAGAAAGTTACAGTGGCAGAATATGTTTACATCCCAAATTGTAAGAAAGAGATTAAATTAAATACAACAAAATATGCAGAAATAAAAAGAAAAGATCTTTGAGTGCACACCGCAGAGCTTCAGCATCAGCTGGGTTGTTTCACAGCTGAGGGTACTGCTTGTGCAAAAGCCCAAACAGAACATATAGAAACAACTTTGTTGAGTGGGCAGCTATTATAGTCTAGGTTGCAAATTTCACATATCATCGTTTAGATATCAGCAAGCACAGATTCATTGCTGACTTAATACACTTAAATATTTGTTTATATGTCCTATTTAAAACACCGTTAAATCCATTGTGCTGCGTTCCATCTTAATTACTGTTACTCAATTTTTTTTAAAGGAGGTAATACGTGTAACTGGAAAGGCATAGCTTTCCAACTTTCACACATTTTGTTGTATATTATTCGGATTAGAATGCTGTCCTCATTTGTTAACGGGACCCCAGCGTCTTAAACTATAGTGGTCTAAAATGCCTTCAGTCGGCCGGCTCAGGTGATGGACACGCTTTGTCTGTCGCTTAGAGGCTATTGTAAATATCAGCGGCATAAAATTTATGGATAGTTTGCTCTACAATATTTTTTCTTGGCAAATGGCTAAAGGCGAAAACATTATGTGGGACAGAGTGGAATCATTCTTAACTATACTGTTATGTGTTCCGGTATGCTACTGAGACATTAACATCTAACTCCGTGATCTCTATCAGTCTAGTTTTGCCCGGTTACTAAACATATGGAAAAAAGTTAGCGTTTATTCAGTTACTCACACATCTTTGTCAGTATGTTTTTTGTGTGTGATTTATCTTCATACCGTTCATTTTGGGCGTGTTTGTTTACATTATAAATATTAATCTAATATTTATTTACAGCTGGCACAGGGGTATTTGAATATGAAAGTCACCCGAAGGTCAACCTAAAGATGTTTTGTCATTTAAGGTTTAGTACATATTCTGAACTTTGGCAACAAACTCACTTTCCATTCATACTGTACATTTTAGAAGACGCGGAACGGTTTTGATTTCTTTTGTTCTTTGCGAAAACTTTGCGAAAGTTTTGTCTAAAGATAGGCTGCTAATGTAACTCAAATTTTTTTAATTTATGCTTTTTTTTTTTTTTGCTGAAGCAGTTCGACAAAATTTAAGGACAGGGTCACTCTTGGGACAAGGTTAGAGGCATTTCGAGTTGCATACCCACGACGCTTACTGTCCTTGTCATACATGGCATAGTTAATATCGAGAGCCTTTGAATCAAATGCGCATGCTAAGGCTGATAAATTTGTTGTCAGCTTGCAGCCGCCAAATTGTAATGCAATTGTTTATTTGCCGTAATAGTAAAATGTGAACCAGCAGCTGTTTTAACCCTACGTACCAATGTGTGGCGCTCTACCCCGTTCCAGCATTGTGGTCTGTGGTCACTAACAATGCTAGGCAGCGTTTTGCAAGGAAAATGTCTGACAACCAATTGCGTAATCCATACTATTTAATTGTCTTGATTTGCTGTGCTCTTGGGTGAGAGGTGGGGGGTGGTATGATGAAAAAAGTGAATATACAAGATATACAACAGGAAAACTGGGAATATAACGACATTATATATACAGTATATATATATATATATATAGTAAGTGTGTGTGTGTGTGTGTGTGTGCATATATATATATATATATATATATATATAGTTTATAATCAATCAGGGCGTCTGCTGCTGAATCCTCTATCCATGCAAAATATTTCAGATGAAAATGCTAACGCAGAATAATGTATGCATAACTTATGTGAAATTGGTAGACTTCACGCATTATATTTTGTCCATGTATCTTTTTCTGTTTTTCTGGTCGTTTGACGTTGGTTATTTTTTTGTGGTGTGTGGCACCAGGGTGACAGTGAAATTACTGGGTCTGCCCTCACAAGATAGTCGCCAGACAGCACACCGAGAAGGCTGGAGATCGGAACAGCACTCTTTATGGGGCATTGACTACGAACTCCCATACCAGCTCGTGCGTTATTAGTGATGATGATGATGATGATGATGATGAATACTTCAGTGGGAGGAAGCGCAACCTGGCACTTCGGAAAATATCAACAGCGAAGTGAATACGCTGTAATGTTTTGGCACAATTTACAAATCCAACAGACTTTCCTTACAGTCGTGATAGTTTTGTTATTCTCCGAAAAGGTGGACGGGGAAAGGAGAAGAGGACAACTGGCGCAGTTTCTTGGTCACGACTGAATACGCAATACGGTCCGTCATGAAATGAGTCACGCAGCAAAGTATTTGGTGACGCGAAAATGGGTAAGCACTACGCTGGGTATACGGACCCACTTATTAATTGCTAATTGTCTGTCCTTGTGAACTCGCGATCATTTCTAAGATGGATTGCGATTGGTTCAAATAGAACTAAGCTGCTCACTTCCCTGGCTAATAATAATTTTCTCTGGCTACGCGCAGAAAGTTTCATTTGTGTTGATAGATGTAGTGGTGTATCTTGACATTATTCTACGCGCTTGCGTCCAGATATTAACCTTATTACGTGCAGTGAAGTGCCAGCGCTGGAGATGGCAATAAAAGCTCCAGATGTTGTCTGAGCGAGCTAAACGCGTCCCTTCCTAATTCCGTTTGGCTCCATCTGAATTTTGTGGGCAGACCCTGCGCAGCAACATCTCGTATGCTTTGTTACATTTGCTCCGTATCTGTGGAAATCTGACCAGATAGGACCTCTCCAGTGAAACAGAAGCCTCGGAGCGCGTTTGTCACCGTGTTGTTTCCTTTTCGGTTTGTTGAACACGCTTAGGTGTGTTGCTGCCAGCGGGATAAAATTAGTCACCACACGATCAGCACCACGACTCCGAACAGCACCGCTCTTTCACCCTCCTTTGGGGTGTTGCTGTCCGTCTGGATGGACGCTTTTTGTCTCCGTCTCTGAATGCTGCTAACTGCTGCGACTATTTCCAATGGCATCGCACGGGTTTTGGTCTCTCAGAGCGGACAGTTCGGGTGACAACAGCAGCCAGGTCGCCAGCACGCGTAAGTGAAAGTGAGACCGTCACAGCTGAAGCATAACAGAAAATCGAACAATTATCTTGTGCATCTAAGCTGTGGATCACTTGTCTGTTAAAATAAAGTCAAAACTAGATAATAATTATACTACGCATTCCTATAGACAAACAAAAGGCATGAGCAACAATAATGTAGGCTTCTGTGTATTGTCTAAAATTTTGCAATGATATGCTATCGTGCATTTTCTTATTATTTTTGAAGGTTAAGGTAAATTTTTAAGTCGTTCATATTAGCGGAAATATTCTCGATAACAATTTGCATATGTGTAATATTGCCACGCAGGTATTTTATAAATCATTGTTAAGATCATTATTAGCCTGAATTACTTAATAATCTGATATTATGAACCAATTGTTTTAGGTATCTGGTTTTAGCGTTCAGTATGTTATAAAGAATATATTTCTCTCAGTCTGCTAATTCAGTAAATGAATTCTTTTAAAATGTATTTAATTTTGTCTTTTCAGCAAGAGCATGGTGTCAGGCGGCCGCCCAGAAATTCACTGGCGGTATTGGATCGAAGTTGTGCGGTATGCGTTTGTAGATGGAGTATATGATTCGATCTACTGATCGGTTCCACAATGTGAAATATAAAACAAAGATAATAATCATAACCGATTGCCTATTTAATAGAACTGACTGTAGGGTAATATAACTAAAAACTCCGTGCTGATATTAATAGCTGTTTGCTTCGGTTTTTAAATACTTGGTTTAGCTCTGCTTAATGTTGGAGAGACCGACAAGTCAGCCGAAACCACCGCCAAACAAGCCGAATCCAGCGCGGAAACGTGTGGTTGCAGCCAGCCATGCAGCTGTTCAAGAATAAACCAAGGATTCTCGGATCTGTATTCAACAGGTATATATGACCGTTCCGAATACTGCGTTTCTATTGAAAATGCCCATACCCCGTAATAATAATAATAATAATAATAATAATAATAATAACACTAAGAGTAGTATGTCTCTATAACGTCTTTGTGCTTAGTTGTTAATAATAATAACAATAATAATAATAAAGAGAAACAGCAATGTTATGGATTTTAAAAGAAATGACAGTTCTTCCTAAATTCGTTCACATCTCAAAAATTAACGAATCGAATTACCGTATTAATTATACTATTTTTTCTCATAACAGGCATGTCTTTTTACGCTACAGCACATAGATACATTTTGGTTTTGTAAAAGTACGTCTTTGTATTTAGTTGTTAATTTTGCATTTTACCTTCAGTTATAACGGAAAAAAACGTTACCTCTATTGCTAAGCCATTTATAAATTCATAGGCCGAATTACAAATATTCGCATATTATTGTATTATTGTAAGCTTATATTTAAATGTGTAACGAGTCCGATTAATTCCACAGATTTACTGCCTGCGACGAATGGGGATATGAAGACAATGACCTTTCTGCAAGAAGTTGTGGACATTTTGTTGGCGTATATACTGGAGTCGTTTGACAGGTCAACCAAAGTAATAGATTTTCATTACCCAAATGAATTGCTTCAGACGAACAATTGGGAGCTTTCGGACGAGCCAGAAACACTGGATGAAATTTTGCTAAACTGTCGTGCAACTCTGAAATATGCGATCAAAACTGGTAAGGCCGTTCATTCATTCATTCATTCATTCATTCATTCATTCATTCATATTTCCAAGTATGTTTCTTAATTTTTATTAAAAAAACATTGTCTCACTAAACCACCCCCGCGTTTTTATGCTGTAGATTTTGAAATAGCTTAAAGTGAAGATTGAAGACGGAAAACTGGAGAGGATTCGGTCCTCCCATGTTAGCATATACGAGTACGAAGTCCCAGGAAATTCTTGACAGTTTGGCAATTTTAATAATTGCGGTTGACAATTATAATAATTAACATAGAAACACAAAACTGAAATTTGGCTTTGAAACAGCATTTGAAAATGCGCTCGCTATACAGAATCGCAAAGCAAACGCAAAAAATAAAAACAATCTCTGAGCGCGGTAAATGCGCAAGGGCGTTCTTATCGCCGCATATATAACACGTCTCGTGCACCTAAAATAAACCACACTCGTAAAATTATTTGAAAGCGAAAGTCGGGAAAATGCACGACGGACCCTTCCCTTAAAACGGTGCGATTTTGGTTGGTAATTAAACGGAACGTGTTCCATTTAGGAGCTGTATTTTAAGGCCTATTGTACGAGACCCACAGCTTTGAGCGCTGATAAATGAGCCTATGAATAAAGTGAAGAGGCAGCTCTTCCAGTGTGAGAGCTGTTGCCGTGCTTTATTTGAATAATTACAATTCTTTTTATTTTTATTGTAGCTCACCCTAGGTATTTCAACCAGCTTTCCACCGGACTGGATATGGTTGGTTTGGCAGCGGACTGGCTTACTTCCACCGCCAATACCAATATGTGAGTACGGCTTGCTTTTCAGATGAAAACGTATCCCTTTGTCTCTCGTCTGTCTGGCATAGAGTATACAATGTGCAACGTTTGAAAGTAAAAGAGTGAAACATTTAAATAAGAGTGATTAGTGATTTAAAACTATTTAAATCCGTAGTTTAGTCTGGTGTTGATATGTGGGCAAACGACGGTGAAGCTGCAGTCGTTTAGCAGAACCTGTTCGGTAAAATCAGAAAACTAACGGAGATCTTATGAACAAAAACGAATTTTAAGAAATTGTTTTCACTTGGATAAAAAATATCATTCTTAATTATCCCAATACATATGGTAAAACAGCTTACAATGTGTGTGTGTATAAAACCAGTTTCACTGTTCAGATTCATTTTGGAGCTAACAGAACTTAACACACATTTGTGAATATAGACAAACAGATTTTTTTTGAATTTCTGAAACGCTTGTTTGTTCAATCAGAGCTGTACCATCGGAGAACTTATAGAGGGTAAATATAGTACCTTTGCTGGTGGTGAAACTCACTCTCAGTCAATCATGCTGAAGTACACGCAGGTCTGTGTTAGCTCACTAGCATGTGTAGACAGCTGTACCTGCGGTGATGGAATTCTGGACCTAGACCAGAGATTTTTGAATCAGCGACTTCTAATGAATGTGTGATTTAAAGACTAGAGCTTTTTAAACTGAGCATCTAGTTGTTTCATGACAGATTCTGTCTTGGCTGTGCAACAGGAGTTATGTGGGGGATCTTTTACCAAACATTACCCAAAGGTTCGAGGAAAACAAAGCCAGAGTAGGAGAAGCGGCTGTTCTCCTGATTCTTGTCGTCTTCCTGTTACGCCATTCTGGGATTTCTCTGAGGAATTCAGGTTCACGTACGAGGTCGCCCCCGTGTTTGTGCTGCTGGAGTACGTCACATTGAGGAAAATGAGAGAGATCATTGGCTGGCCGGACGGGCGGGGCGATGGAATTTTCTCACCGGGTAGGTGACTCCTCAAGGTCTCCCTCTCCATTCTTCACATGGGTGAGGCAGCTGCCTAGTCCTCAGCTGTCACCAGTTTGTTGCTTTTCAATGAGCCAGTGTCCCCCAGACAATGGAGATGGATTTTTGTGCCCCAAATCATTTCTGAGTACAAAGACATGAATGTATTTTTTCTACAAAATGTTTTCCTGGTTTTGCAACCTGACATTTGTGATGGGGTAACATTGTCACCTCACAGCTCCGGGGTTTTTTATTCTGATGCTGGCTCTTGTTTTCAGTGTGCTGTCTCCAGAGTCATGTGACTTTTCACCATATACTACATCTGAATAGGCTCTATCTAAATAGACGGGGGGGATAATATGATTTCATCTAAGCACATAAGCCTCGTCAATCTGAAACATTAGCATGGAAGATGAGAGAAACTGCATTTTCAACCATCAATGCATTTTGCATAATCAGTTATGCGTGGTTGCAACTATTTTGGAGCCAATCCCAGGGCATGAGGTAGTGGACACCTTGGACAGGAGACCAGTCAATCACAGGACACATAGCGTGGACAACTTAGAGACAGCGGTCCATTGAACCAACAGGTGCTAGGACCAAGAAGAGAAGTAGGATTACAATGAGGAAATTCACATGAGCACAGACATTCAAACCCACGACACTGAAGGCTTTGGGCCATGATTCTGCACACTGGGCTGTAATGCACTTTCTCAGTAGTGAGTAAATGAGATCATCAAGAGATCTGTTATAGCTTCCATAGTGTTAGACAGTGCCTGAGGTTCTGTGTTTTGGCAGGGCTTATGAGGCCTCTGTTCTTTTCCACCCTCTAGGTGGGTCCATCTCTAACATGTATGCAATGCTGCTCGCCCGATTCAAGATGTTCCCAGAGGTGAAGGAGAAAGGAATGTCATCGGTGCCGAGGCTGGCTGCCTTCACATCGGAACACGTAGGCTTCTCTTTCCCCCATGCTTCTTCCACTCGCTCACCACGTGAACAAGAAAATGAAGTGCAGTCATGCTAAGGTAGTTGTGTAAAAGAGAGCTGCAGAGAAACATCGTCTTTCCTAAGCTTCCCTAGTCACTGACAGTAGATGATTCCAGAGAAACCCGTTGAAGTTAATAAGCATGCAGTCAGTGTGGAAGACTGTTGTCTCAGGAAATATCTCATATGCGGACAATCCGAACTGGCTGTCTCCCACAGCAGTGCACCGATGTAGTCGTTAACATATTCGTCACATGCCCTGTCACATGTTGCGTGTTAAATCATTCTGACAGAGGCTCAGCACGCTTTTGATGCCCCAAGGGGTCTTCTGACCAATAATGCCACAGAGTCACCTTCACACCTGTGTCTCCAGTATAGTCCTGCTGTTCCATGTTTGGATCTGTCCAGAGGGCACTAGTCCCATTGTCCCTTTGTGGGAATCATGGCAGAAGGAGCAGAATATTTTGGGAAATATAATTTGTTCAGCTGGATGCTAGACTATTAAAAGCCCCACCAGAGAATAAAATAGTCATTATAATAAACATGTAAAGGGCATCCTCCATTTATGTGCCATAATAAAGTGAAAATAAGATTCCTTCTCTATTACCGCCATTACACACAGCCTGCAATTTTAGCCACATATAGGGAGAAATAATGGACAATATTTGAAGTCCATGTTTATTGGTTGATTTCTTTCCGGCGATTGATGGCACAGATTTCTTTTGAATGTCATGCTGACTTTGTCTTTTCCTTTAGAGCCATTTTTCCATTAAAAAGGGAGCTGCTGCCTTAGGAATTGGCACAGAAAGCGTAATTTGCATCAAGGCAGATGAGAGGTGCGATGAAATCGTCGACCGCGACCGCCGGCTCATCAAAACAGTGGGGGGAGTTTTAATGCCGAAAGCCTGCACGCGATAAAATCCAGTTTCCCCTCCACAGAGGGAAAATGGTACCGTCAGACCTCGAGAGACGACTGGTCGAAGCCAAGCAAAAGGTAAGTCACCACCTGAGGGACAAAAAAACAACATGGACTCACACTGATGTGTGAACTCTTCTGCTGTTCCCACTTTGAGAAATGTGATGCCTGTGCATCAGACAGGGCTGTAGATAATCACCCAGTGTCTAAGGCGCAATCGAGACATAACTCTTCTCTAAACACTCTCAATAATTTGTCCATCTGTATGACTTATCTGGCTGGGGCTCATTAATTGGGTCTTTTTGGAGGTATGATGCATTACGGCGTTTTCCATTGCTGTCTGTAAGGCTCATGTGGATCCACACCTTCACAGCTCAGTCTGGCGTTTCACCAGAGCCACATTCCTGGAAGCCTTTGATGGTTTCTGCTGTTTTTCTCTCCACCACACATTTCCTCTCATTCTCTCTCTAAATTTGTGTTTAATCCACTGCCGGAAATGTGATCAGGAACAATTCATAGAAGTTTAACTCCCTGAATATCCATCGCTCTGCTTTTAAGCTATGAATGTGCTGAGGAAAACTAAGACACGTTAATATAAAGAACTACAGCGTCCGTCACGAGACGTGTGTCGTGAGCACAGTCGTACAATTTGCGTTAGCTCCACCCTCCTCGACAGTGTAACCACGTCCCCTCTTAGATGGCACCATTTGATTTGTTTTCCCAGGGTTTGGTGCCGTTCTTCGTAAGCGCCACGGCCGGCACAACTGTGTACGGGGCCTTCGATCCCCTCATCGCCATCGCTGACATCTGCAAGAAGCACGGTGTCTGGATGCACGTGGACGTGAGTTTGTCATGCGCTGCGTAAGCCACCGACACATGAAACCTAGCAACCATTAAGACACTTCATGATCCTAAAGCACAACTACTCTCTGCAAGCTGATGATCTATCCTAAAACGGCAGCTAGATGTCCTCCTTATATCAGAAACTGCTACACGCCAGCCCAGCTTTAAAGCAACAG
Source organism: Gymnarchus niloticus (assembly GCA_009936485.2). NCBI lineage: Eukaryota > Metazoa > Chordata > Actinopteri > Osteoglossiformes > Gymnarchidae > Gymnarchus > Gymnarchus niloticus. The sequence goes on from JAACJT020000001.1 coordinate 14,192,697, forward strand.
TGGATATACTGAAGGTACTGCTACAATATGCAGTGTCTTGCCATTCCCTTCGCCAGTGTCTCCTGACCTGAATGCAGAGTGATGGCTGAATTTTCCTCATTGCAAATTATTCCGAAAACTGGAGCAGATGCATGAGGTTGTATTATGTTATGCCTCTCCTGTGATCAATGGTCCGTTAAAGAGTGAGAGATTCAGTCATGGGTTTCTGTTGAATGGGAAGTTGTTCTTCATCAGCAAACATTTTTCTTGTCTACTGATTTTCTGTGAATGACAGGAAAAAGAATATTCTTGTATTACATGGTGACCAGACATCTGTCTAGACATTATAAAAAGTAAATCTAACTTTAATATGGGGTCTTTACACTTAATACAACTTAAGTGTATTTGGTGCAATATATACACTTTGTACTATCAGCTAAAGAAACTGGTAGGTAGGATTAATTATAGGTAATTGTTTTCACCCGGAATTTACCCAAAGGTATAACTACTGTCCATAACTTATAACCAAAACACTCTTCAAATTCTTTGGACATCTGGGAATATGTTAATGTAGCAGGCTGTCTTTCTGGACCAGAAAAAAGAGGAAGAGAAAACATGCTAACGTTGGTGTGCCTTGCAACTCGATTTATCTACACAGGGGGCTTGGGGTGGAAGTCTGCTCATGTCCAGGAAACACAGGTGGAAGCTGAATGGAGTGGAAAGGTAATTATCGTCATTATTTTAATGACTATTATTAGCTTTTTGAATGTCTGTCCGCATCAGAATTGCATTCAGACCTATTCAGCTTACACACTGTTTTGCTGACTTTGTCCTCGTTTGCTTGACAGGGAAGTAAGAATATGTCAGTCATCAGTATGGAATTCTTCTTTATAGAGGAGATTGCTGTTGGGCACTCAGATTTGCCATTGATGTGACTTCTTTCAGGGCCGATTCCGTAACCTGGAACCCTCACAAGATGATGTCCGTTCCCCTGCAATGCTCTGCACTATTGGTCAAGGAGGAGGTAAGCTTAGCACAGATTAGCAGGCTATCCTTAAAGCTATCAGACTTGCTTGGTTATAGGTAGCTGGCTGGTGACTGTTTATCTCTGATGTATTAAAACCTCCAAGTTGTCAATTCTAGCGGAGAAAAAAATAAAGGTCTAAAGTTTAAAAATAATTTAATAATTCTTGCATCTGGAGATTTTTATCCTTTCTGTTTGCAGAATTTAAAATAAACATTTGATGGACAAAAGGTTGCAGGAGATTCAAAGTCTCCCTTGTGCTTTCAAACAGGGGGTCAGTACATAGTGTTAACAGTGTCATATCCCCCCCTCCCCCGGGCAGGGACTGATGCAGAACTGCAACCAGATGCACGCCTGCTACCTTTTCCAACAAGACAAGCAGTACGACCTGTCGTACGACACCGGTGACAAGGCGCTGCAGTGTGGCCGTCATGTCGACATCTTTAAGCTGTGGCTCATGTGGAGGGCCAAGGTTGGTGCAGCGCCGCTGCCGGCATTCTTTTAGACCTACCTAAAATGGCTTCCAAAGGAATCGACTGGGTTTGATCCGGCTACTCACTTCTCATCTTGCTGGGCCTCCTTTTCATTTGCTGCTCTCATCTTGTCTGAAAATAATTATGATTTATTTAGCTGGTAGTCACCGCTCAGCCAATCAGCCAATCACAGCTAAGGCATATGCTAATGAGGGAATTTTGATTGGACGACCAAAACATTGGTGCCTTGAGGGTTTAACTATTATTCATTGACCCAGTTTCGCATTCTCATCTTAATGTGTTGTTTTTTTTTCCTTTAGCAGTGATTCAACCAAGTTCCCATGTAGCATCACGTGACAGAGCAGTTTAGCGTTAAGCCGCTTCTGATCTGATCTCCCAGGTAGACGAAGGTAGCTGCTAATCCAACGTTTCGATGGGAGTTTGCAGTAGAATACCTTTTTATTGCTTACATGGAATCTGGCTGATGGTTATATGTTTCTTTTCATTCTAATTATGGTTCTACCGTTTCTAACCTAGGAAAATTTCTATTCAAATGCATGTAACAAATGTGTGTTCTATATTTTCGCGCCACAGCAAAAGAACTGATTATTTCCTGGTTGCCAAGATGGCATAGGAGAATTGTGACAGCATCAACGTATGCACCACTGCTTAGACACACACATCTTGCAAATCTCAGACCAGCAAGCAGCTAGTAAATCTGCCGAAGCCTTATACAGCTTCCTACCATTACTCCACTCCACTGATGCCTGTCCTCCTGTTTCAGGGAACCATTGGATTTGAAGCTCAGATTGACAAGTGTCTGGAGCTCTCGGAGTACCTGTATAACAAGATCAAGAACCGGGAGGGGTACGAAATGGTGTTTGATGGAAAAGTAGGTCCGCTTGTACACTGCCAATTCCGGGTGCCCGAGGCCAATGGATGCACGATGTTAACATTAACAAAGTCAACGTGTGACAACATAACAATTCGATTCAGTTACAATTCATTATTACAGTGCCTTTCACATCACAGCTGCCTGAAGGCACGTAACAAGAGTGTGTGGTAATTACAAAGTACATTGATGAGAAAGGACAAAGCCAGAAGAAAATGGAGGAGAGGAACCAAAATCTCTTCAGCAAGGAGAAAAAAACATTGGAGTCGAAGGTCAAATGGCCGCCCAACCATCTTTGGCAGGCTAGCATTATATAGATCAGGGAAACGTATTAGACCCTTCTATGTTTGAGAGGAAAATTGTGGTCAGTGTCTTCATCTGCGAGCCAATGATAGCAGCTACCGGTAACAGAACCCAGTTCTGAGGATGTACCGATCATCTCATAGCTACCGTAAAATCCCGACATATTTATTTAGGGCGGACTTCATATTCAGATCTTGTATTTTGCTTTGACTGACAAGACATTTAACTGCCGCTTTGTGTGCCAGCCTAACAACTGCTTTTATTCCAGTGGCTCACAATTATACATAACGAGGAGTAATTACTCCGAGCTGATGCAATGAGTAAAGCGACAATTATGCCCAGCCAATGTACGACATATCCAAAACAACGTGCGTATTTAGTGTATGAGAATAGTGATAGACTCGAAAGCAGCGCCTCCTTGTGGTAGTGTGGTGTTGTATTTTTAGATTTGTTATTGTTTTTGCTTGTTTTTTTTTTATTTTAATTCTGTATAGTGTTGCAGTTCTTTTTTTGGGCGAGGCAGTTATTTTCCAGCTTTAAATCAGACATAGAATCTTAGTATAAGAACAGTAAATCTTCTGACAAAGTATAAACAGCCTGGCCCGCCCCCATTAAAAGAGTGAAGGGAGGTCGCCTGAAACATCCATCAGATCAAGACGTGCCAGGGGGCAGGATGTCACTTTAAATGAATGTCATCAGGCAAAAAGCAACCACCCCCCACCCCCTCTGCATCCATCGGTCCACATCTGCAGCATCTTCTGGGGTGGAGGGGAGGGCTGGTGCTATAGCATGAAGCCATCACATGGCAACAGGGTGCATCAGACACATACACACAGCTGCAGGAGATGGAGAGCTGGGTCTGAGGTAAACAAGCAATCGGGGTCCCAGGCTAATGCACCAGCTGGCCGGTAATCGTGTACCAGAGGTACTGGCATTAAACTAAAGCACTGAAAATGGCTGTGTTATCATGTTGCATGAATGAGCCATATTGGATTGTTCCTCTAACCGCATTTGGTGGGGGTGGTTAGGACTGATGTGGTGTGTTGTGGGCTGTGGGATCCACCGCATTATGGATAAGTCATTCAGCACTCTGTCTCTCTCACTGCACCACCCAGCCTCAGCACACCAATGTTTGCTTCTGGTACCTTCCACCTGGCATTCGCTACCTGGAGGACAAGGAGGAGAAGATGCGACGGCTGCATAAGGTACGAGGCCTGCCCCACCCCCCCACTTCCACTAGCTAGCGTGGTCTCCGGAGAGGTTGTTGGTCCCTGGAAAGAGCCCACTTTGCCAAAGTAACAAGGAGTGTGACCGCATTTCACAAAATGAAAGAATCAACAGAGTCCCAGGACACCATGGCCGGCCGCCTCTGATCTGCAATTAGGAAAGCAGACAGCGTACGTGTCGGCCATACAAAGAGGGCCGGCGGGCTGCAGCCTCCCTGCCCCGCTCCCCTTCAAAGACAGCCTAAAAATTGATGGTCATGCTTTACCTGCCACATATGCCGAGGCGGCGCTCCCTTTTTCTCGCTGTGCTGCTGTCCTCGTTCAGTTTGAGAAAGCAGCTTGGCTGCACCAGTGTGTGGCCCTATGAAACATTACAGAAGGCAACGCTGTGACAAATATAATATAAAATATATGATAAATATAATGCAGTTTATGTACCCCAGAACATGTTCCACATCTGTGCCATCTCTGCAATGATGGTAAATGAAATGTTATGCACTTATGTTGCCATGTTTTTTTTACAGGACGCCTGCGAAATGTTTACTTATTTGTACATCTAACACCCAGAAACGGTAGCAGTAGACAGTATGTGATATGTTTGTGTGCAGCAGTACATGCATCTTAATATTTGCTAAGCCAGATGTTTTGTTTAGTTTAGTAGAGGGTGTGAGATACCAAACAACAAATACCACGCTAAAATAGTGTTTATAGCTAGCTTTGTTTCCATAGAAATGCACATTCTATACGTAGGCATACAGCTCACAGGTTAGCTATACAGAGCCGGTAACGTGTCTGTGTGGTTAACTGGATTTATGTTCAATAAGTCTTCGTCCCGTTTCATGCTTCTGAGATGCTGAACTGGTTAATGTAAAAAGCAATTGCACTGAATTTGAATTGAATGAAAACATATTAAAAAGTTTCATTGTAATCTGGCCTCTAGTAACTCCTGTATCAAAAGGTACCAAAATTACTTTTCATTATAAAATCTGCCTATTGATTGGTGATGATTATTAGGCACAGTAGATATTTTTCGCATTATCTTCTTACCCTGGGCGGTAGGAATCAAGAAGCTTATCAGAGCCTGAGAGAAAAACCAATTTGAAATACTTTGAAGTCAATGCACCAGAAGATCAAGATGAATTTTCTGTGAGGCTGCAAGTCTGCAGGACAGGTGAAGAGAGACAGCTAATTTTGAACATCACAACGGAAAACCTTTAGAGGGATGAAGGTGTCTTTCACCCCACCGGCACCTCTCTGTGGCTTGGACATTCTTAATGTCGATGGTAGTAAACTCACGTCATCAAACAATGGAGCTTAGGTCAGTGGAGAGTGATGCTGTCATCGGTTCCTTTTAAAATATCCCATTGACCGTAATTGAATTGGCATCCAGAGGCAGTTTTTTAAATTGCGATAGAAACAGAAATAAATTGCTTCACCCTGACTTCCCTGAGATGAAACGTTAATGCTGCGTTGACAACTGGGTCAACTTGACCATGTGTGGCCCTCACATCATGCACCTCTTTCATCCTCTAGGAGATATCTGCCTTCCTGGGATGTCATTTGTACTTGTACATTTCAAGACATACCGACTCAAAGATTTCTTTGACAATGGCGATCAGATTAAAATGGTTATTTTGTTCACTAGTTGGATTTGCAGCAAGTTTAAGAGTCAAGAATTTCAGGTTCAAATTCCTGGATGTGTATATTTGGTTTAATACCCAAATGACATATATTTACAAAGATTTATTTGTTTATTTACTTGTTTTATTTCCCTCCTCTTCCCTCCTACAGGTGGCTCCAGTAATCAAGGCTAGAATGATGGAATATGGGACAACTATGGTAAGCTACCAGCCACAGGGAGACAAGGTCAACTTCTTCCGCATGGTCATCTCCAATCCGGCAGCCACTGTGGAGGATATCGATTTCCTCATTGAGGAGATCGAACGCCTCGGACAGGACTTATGAGTCTGCGCCACTACATTGGATACTTGAAATCAAAGCATTTGTTATGAATGTACCAGTCCCTCATTATTGTAACTCCAAATCCAGACGTATAAATTACGAAAAAGAGAGATTATATATAATATCCATATTGTAGTGTTGATGTTAAGAGCATTGTCCCAATCCAGTTTTGATGCTTTCGTCTAGCTTTTGTGTCTGGTTTATAATACGCAATGTTTAGTCCTGAATAGTTAATGGAAAGTTAGACTCACAATACACAGTTAGCAATGCTCCACACTGGTGCAGTAGGTTAATAACTGAAAAAGCAGGAACACGTTTTGGTTAGATCTGATCTCGGTCTTATTCAACAGGGCATGTCGATTTAAGTGGCCCCCTCAGGTTTGTCTACGCCTGTTTGCTAGCTTCTGCACCCCATGAAATAATGCAAAACTCTGTGTGCTGCATTGGTACCCTACAGGGGCCCTGGGGGCACTTCGAGGAGTTGTCAGTCTCGATTCAAAGTTAGGCAGGGAATGAAAATCAGCTTACCCCTGAAAAAACATATAAGAAGATTGTGACAGAGATTCAAGGAACCAAAAGGAAAAAAAAAAAGCAGGCGTTTGTCCCTCCTAGGTCTGTGAGCTTGCGAGGTGCAGATCTTGAAGGTGAAGTGGGGGTGTGCCAATTCCACAAGCTGTGGCCTGCCGCGTGACCCACGGGGGAAAACTGACTCAACTTGCACTAAAACCAAGAGGGGCAATGGGCAGCCTTACTGCCCCGTGGCTTTTTATATTCCGACGTCAAGCAATATGGCTTGCTGTCGGGTCTAGTGGTAGCTTCTCCATTCGACCTTGTGATGTTGCTTCAACTTGAAGTTTGAAAAGAAAGAAGCACAATTCATTAATCCTGTGTTAACTCAGTGTACCTTAGGATACTGTTATCTACTGTAAATATGGTTTTAATCACATACAAGAATCTATACGTCTATGTACATATATATTACATATTGAGACTTTTATGTAGTACTGATAATTATTTTCTCTACTTGATATAAATACTTGAGTTTTCCTTGTATGCGAGTCATGCTTTAGAGTGTCAAACACTGAAAAATCTAGAAGTTTCAGCTGTGCGGCATGTCAAAGAGCGGGGGTCATTCATTTTAAAGGGAACTATGGTCTGTGTTTCCCACGCTTTTGAGGGTATTAAACTGGACCGAAAGCAAAACGGCATGTGACATCATGGCAGAGTCATATTGCCGGTTTCCAGGTGCGTATCAAAGCCATTCTGGAAGCTGAGAGCCGTGTTCCATGTGCACATGTGAAATGCCTGATAGTTGTACACACAAAATGTGTCTCATGCGTTTGTGACTGTGTTGCCTTGGTTACAGTCGCCGTGTAGTCTAGTCCTTTTTCAACTGGAATCGTGCACTTTAGGGTTTTAATGCATAACTGGTTATGTGCGACGTGCGTGGTTAGTCAACGTTTGATGTAAAAACGTAATTATAAATCTGTGATTAGTAAAGTCTCCACTTCAGTGTCTATTGAAGATGAAAGGTAGGATTTTATTTAAATGCCTTGTATTTATTGTTCAGTTGCTTTTGTAGTTTGTTGGAGTAATTTGTAGATAAAAAGTCCTTTATAATCTGCCTACAAAGGCAAAAAATAGTCATGTGTATGTATATATATAATCTTTTGTTTCCAAAGTGAACATGCTTGCAGTTCCCTGTACTAAATCGGCAGTTCCACTGTGAGACGTGTAGCTTTGGCAGCTAAACAATTTGGCCTTCAATGTTTTTTTTTTTTTTTCCTTGCTGCTGCTGCTTGATTTTGCTTATTGTGCACCTGCATGAGCACCTTCGCCCCGCCAGCTTGAGATTGAAGCCTTGAAACAATGCCGTCGCTTTCCCAGCTTCAGCGAAAAGCCGCATCGCTAAACCCCTCCCTGCAAAGTGCCACCCGCTTCTCTGAACCCGCTGTCCACCCTTTTGATTGTCGCCGTGCATGCCTTCCCCTCCAGTGCGCTGTCCCGCTCCGCTCTGCTTCGAATTCTCCCACTTCATGTCGCCAGCCTCAGCTCTGAACGTAGAAATTTGTTTGTCTTTAGATCATAGGCGTGACTCTTTCTGCAAATTCTGGCCTTTCGCTCAGTGTCGTGCCCTCTGCCCTCTCACGCTTCGATGCAATGGAATGTTCCCTTGCCACACACAGCCTTCTCCAGCTGCACAGTCAGTGACGCTTAAACGCAGACGCTATTGCATGAAGATATTGTGTCCTTTGTATTGATTGACACATGTTTCCCGGCACAGTGTGACAGGGTAAAATTAGGACCAAAATAAAAGAAAAAACATGCTGCTGCTGTTAGCTGTTTAGTTAGTTGATTAAATCTTACTTTCAGATTCTGGAAGGGCCTTCAGCTCTGTGCTCTGGAACCTTGAAGAGCATTAACATACAGGCCTGCCCCCTTTGTAAAGTGATGTTTTTATTTTCTTGGACTGTGTTTAATCTATGGGGAACTCATAAATAAATAAATAGCTACTCGAATACCGGCATGTCTTGTGGTGTTCCCTCTGTTCTTCCCAAAGCCCGCTGTATCACAGCTGAGCCAAAAGATGCTCCTATTGCAAGATGCGTCACTCCAAAATCTGAGATACGCAATGCAGGACCCGTGCCTAAGAGACCAAGTTTGTTTAAGGCTGGACTACATTTACATTGTGGGCCCCTATGTAGGAAGTCCAGTGACCTTTCCTCAACTTCGAAATGGAGGCAAACACAACAGAAGCAAATTTCTCGCCAACTGGGGAATGTAAACAGATGAGAACACGTTTAATAAAATAACATTGTGGGACCGGTTCTGCTTTCGCTGGCTTGTCACTGGACGGTGTGCTGCGTGGGCGCAAAGCAAGCATAAGAGTGACGACTGTCAAAGGGAGAAATATGTCGTAAAGCTCCAAATGATCACCACTGTTGCACAATGGCTGTGAGTAAGCCTCTTCTGACCTGGATTGCATCTCTGACTGTGGGTTGGGGCATGGAGGGCAAGGCTTTAAAGAG
>JAACJT020000001.1:14201684-14227266 GCA_009936485.2 Gymnarchus niloticus
AGCCCACTGAGAAGCACTTGTCACATCATTTTTCCACTGATCGTTTGTACGTTTTTGGCACTTAGCGCCACAGCTTTTTAATATAATTTTTTTCTCTGCTGTTTAGCTGATCTCTCTGTCATGCCCCATCACATTTGTACCTCTCTTTTGGACCTCTTTTGATCTGGAACTTGTGCCCTGTTCTCCTGGGCTCCATTATGACATCTAACCACATAAAGGTATCCGCCTCCATGTGAATTTGGAAACCCTGTTTGTGAAGTAATAGGCATAGCAAGCGTTTTTAATAACATGACCAGCATGTGGTGGGTGGAGAATCTCAATACACAAGTACCCAAATCTCAGACATCTACAAATTGCTGTGCTCACCTTCCACTGTTTGATTGATGGTGATCTCTACTGAAATTATGACTCAGAAGAAGTCAAATAGTAATGACATGGAACAGAAACACTAAGATGAAAATCTTCACTTGGCTTCGAGGTGAGAAGTAGCCTATTTGATTAAGGGGAATCGTGAAACATTTGGCATCCATTAAGAACATTTTTGGATCATCTTAGTCACAATTTCCCTGAGTTGCTGCTTTCTGTAGGGCTGAGTGTTGGAATAATTATACAAATCCTTCCAGCCAGCAACACTGACATCTCTGTTTTTATACCTTGTCATTTTAATCTCTCTTTCTCACTTCTGTTTGGATTTTCTTTCCCAGCCTGTCTCACATGTAGGTATTTCCCTTGCTCTTTCGGAAATTCCCCATCAATCTTCACGAGGCATGAATAAATTCTGTCACCGTCAAACTCTTCATAGGTCTGGAGAGCTGGCAACCTGAGCTCTATGTTCCACTGCAACCTTTGGGCGTTTGACCGTGACAGTTACCCCCAAAGCTGCACGCCACATGGTTTTCTACTCTGAGCAGCTTTCATATTTGTTTTCCACAGGAAACAAATGCACATGAGCCCGCAACAGAGAGTAGAGGGCAGAAGGTTAAGGATTTCTCATGGTCATTCTCCTGCCCTGAAGGTGCCAAATACTATGTTTATGGAGAGTCTAAACAAGCCAAGAAGGTGTCGAGGGAATCCACTGAAAGCCTGGTTAGAAATCTGTCATAAAAAAGGGTGGATTTCCAGAAGCATTTCTGAAGCTGCTGAAGTTCTACTGAAAAAGGAGGAAGGCAAAATGAACTGGGCCGCTGCAGTCTGAAAGACAGAGAGTGTGAGATCTTTCCGTCTTTACAAAGTGACGCTAAAGATTATCAGCATTTTAACCACTGGGTGTCACTGTTTCTACATCCTCGAAACATTCCAGACAAAAACAATTCGATTCTCTCGTTCTTCTACCAGTTTCAGTTTAACTCCATATGCTTTAATACCCTGATTGAGTTGGTTGGCTCCCTGAAAATACTAGTTTGTCCATTTGCTAATTTTTCATTAATTCCTCGGCTACCATTGTAAATCATTATTTCCATAACCTGTAACCCCCCACTGAAGTGCCATTTCATGTGCTGAAATGCATTTGATGGAGAAGCAAGCGAAGCTTTAGCATGCCCTTCACTTCCTGAAACACCGAGACACACTTCCAGATGTCGTGTCTCTTCACGAACCACCCTCCAACCCTGAGCAGGGAGCTCAGTCCTTCTCGAACAGGCAGAAGGGGGACTGTCGTTTCAGCAAAGTCTACTTTCAGAGTACAGTGATTATAATTTTCATTATGAAGAGGAGGCTGTTATTGTAGTCTTTATGCACGAACCCTCAGTTTTCTGAGCTCCAAAACAATCTCGGTCAGACATTTGGTGACCACATTGTCGGCTGCCTACTAACGACCGCTCATAGCGTTAGCAAAGCTGCCAAGTGTGACGCAGGCCACTGTCTGCCTCGCCCACCCAGCCACTCACACACAAGAGCGCTTGCCTTTGGTGGCCTTGCTGAACTCCAGAAAACGCTTCTCCGCACTGCATTCCAGTAATACAACCTCCACATATCCTCCCGCACTCTACCAGACAGTGACTCTGATGTGACAAACTGCATGACTGTAAAGGTGGGTCTCAAAGTCTGGATTAATTTCTACCATGTCAGGTTAACTGGAAAGGCAACAACACTGTCTGACTGAGGGGCCTTGTGACTATGACGTACACCTGTTTCACAAGGATCTATATAGGCCTAATTGGATTTAGTGACATGAGTCATGCATATGACACGTTAAATGTCCATTCCATTTGGACAAGATCACTCAAAGCTGTGAAGTTTCTTCCATTATACCTAGTAGCATCAATATTGCGGAAGGCTAGGGCATGCTCTCCATTCTTTTGTCCATTGAGAGGACAATATACATACATCCTAACCATAGGACATAAGCTATAAAGGCAGTTTCACAGGAGGGAAAAGGACACATGGAGGCTCCGTGCAGCAGGGGTCAGTGTGGAGATTGTATGAGCAGCACTGAGAGACCTCAGCCTATCAGTGATTTGGTTAGAGTTTCCACCTTCAGCATGAGAGTCCCACCCCAAGCTCCAACAGTATGTAACTTACTCAGTGTGACTCAATGTGTGTTGTGCTAATTGGTGTTTCTAAAATTGCCTGTAGAATATGTGTATGTCCTCTGAGATGGATCCTATCCAGGGTGTACCCCAGCCTTGTGCCCTGTATGCTTGGGATAGGTTCCACGTGACTCAGACCTGGATAAGTGGTTAAAGGATAACTTTCTTAGGGAAGAAAAAGGCAAATGAGGATAAAGAGGGAGCTTGTATGAATGACAGCTATGGCTTCCTGAACTTCAGCATCACTCTTTGGAAGCTCATGGAAAAACATTCTCCTGGACTGCGTGAAATTGCATGGCCTACTGGGTGCAGCGGGTTCAGAGGATGACCCAGGAGGATTTCAGACTCGGCACAGACACACACCCCTGGCAGTATCTCCCTGAAGGGAAACGTCTGAGACATAAAGTACATGAGCATGTGGATTCTGTTACTTTCTCTGGAAGTACAATGTAATGTAACTTAAACAGAGATGAAGACAAAGGGGATGATACCATCAACAGTAGTGTTAGCATGTGGGAAAATCTTTAAACTGTATTCGCTGTGATTTAAGTCCTCTGTTAAAGAGAAATGCCCACGTACTATTGTGGTTTCCTTTAAATGACGTCTGGTCCATCCAGATCCTTTGCTTTATTTTGTAATTGTGCAGGATCTACAAGGAGGCACTGCTAATGAACACAAGGAAACTATAAGATTCATGCTACAAGTTACCGAGCATTTGAAACATAAACAGTATAAACTAAGGAGCACTTTTGACAAAAAATCGTATTTAAACGGGACTTTTTGGATAGCAGACACTGACAATTTTTAAAATGGCATAAATTAAAAGAACGTGGTGGAAGATCTATCGATCTGCTTGCTTGCTTACTTGCTTATTTATTTACTTGCTTATTTATTTGGACTTTTCAATTCATACGACCTATTGGTCGATGAGAGAACTTCTTATTTGCTCACTGGAAGGAAGTCCCACCTCCTACAAAGAATAGCTTGACTACTTCTGAAGACAGACTAGCAGGATGGCAAGAGGAAGGAAGTATCAGTCAGCTTTCCAGTATATGAATACAGTTATTCGGTAACCCTATGTTTTTTTATATAAATAATTTTAAAAACTGCGGGGTTTTATTTGAATGACGCACAAAGATACACAAGAAGATTGATTCAAACTTGTTCACATTAAAAGCAAAGAAGACGAGAATTCATGCATGGCTATTTCCTATTCTGTATAAAAATATAATGCCTGAAGGTGTTTCTCGCCATGAATTTCAAACCAAAAAAGTGTCCCTGTGTTTGAGAAGCTTTGTGGCCATTGGTCTAGAGAAATGGTCACAGGCATATCTAACAGGAGCTGTGCGCATTATTTGCTTTGCTGTTTGTGCTGCGTAATTCTAACCAGCTGAATGTGTTTAGGGCAAGATGTGGGAATGTACTGGGAGGCTTTTATCTCTCGTTGCCTGACAAAGAAAGTAATTAACCTCACAGGGCGCTAGCTGGGATGCATGCCTCTGTAGTTTAAAAATACACCCAGGATCTGCATCCCCGCCGGCGTTGTAAAAGACGCTCAGTGTCAGTATTTTAAATAATCTTCACCCAAGACTACACTTTATTTTTACTCACATGTGTTGGTCAGTGATTCTAGACTTGCATGGATCAGAACACTCGAATTGTCTTTAACTAACACGGTACAGTCACCCGTTGAGTAACAGGGAGACACTGATTATTTACCACTTCTGCTGAAATGCACATTGTCTGTTGATCCGAAGACGGCATGATGTTATTGTCATCCTGTTCACAATAAATGCAAATATTATTATTAGTAGTAAAAGCAGAAGTACTTAAATGTAGCTTAAGATTCTACAAAAATTTGAATAATTTTAAGTAGTTATTTGTGAATGCTAATGCTTTTATGCTTCTTTGTAATTGATTTAATCAGCAGTGTCTGGTTTAAGTCTCGCATTGGGAAAGAACCGAGGCGAGCCAGAGAGTGGGATCAGCACTGTATACTGACCCGAACTTCCCCAGAGAGACAGATTTCCAAGTCCGTTTTGGCCCGGAGTGTGTCCTGATGAAAGGCACTAACGAGGTGAGGGATGTGTGCCCATGATTGATTGGACCCCTGGGTCTGGTGGGTCAGTGTCCCATTCCTTGCCTGGTTGGGCTAGATAACCATTTTGAAGATGTTACTTACGTATGACTGGATTAAACAAAAATCTAAATAAATAAAAAATTAGTGTTTTACTCCTCTTACCAATCATAAATGCAGTACCTGCTAAAATAAAGATGCCTTTAAGATGTAGTTGGTGATGGTGCCTGGTATCAGTTTGGTATCTCCCTGGTATCTCTTTGACTCGAGTCACTGTATTCATTTATTCTCTATGTTAGACTAGTTAAGTCATAAATATGAATTTAATGTAATTAGTGGGCCAATATAGATTATATGAAGCTAATAACCCCTTATACGTGCTGAGAAAGTTGTCAAATTACATAGATAAGTATTTGGAATTTAAGTGGAATTCTGAATTTGAGCAAAATTTTTTTTGCATCCACCGTCAAACTCTGATCAAAACGTTCTGGGTTCATCTCTCGTGCCGCACTGCCCCCACCCTGCCTACATCACTCTTTCCTTGTTTGATGACCTAAGTCTGTTAAGCAGGCTCCAAGCTGATGATGATGATGATGATGCAGTGTTTTATACTAACATTCAAGTACCAAGTACCAAAAATCACCACAAGGTTAAAACTTTCAGCCAGCTGTTTGGAATTTTGGAATTTTTTTGTTCAGCACCTCTGGTGGACAAGGCCATATTGTGCAGTTAAGGTATTTATGGGGCAAAGGTGGTTGTCTATGCTACAGCTGGCTTCAAATCAACAGATAGGCCTAGGGCCAAATATTTGTACAGCCATCAAAGGAACGTTCTGTGCACACTCATTAAAAAGCTAAATCTCCGCAGAGATGGAAATGTACAATGAAACAGCTGCTGGCCACTGAACTCAGGGTTTATGTGGTCAGCCATTGGTGAGGTTCAGCTTGCACTCCAAGACAATGTGTTTTACATTCACTTTTTTGATTAAAAGAAGTTTTCTTCTGGATGCCCATGTTTATTTTTCATGGGGGTGGGTGATTGTATTTCAGAGCACATGTTAACATTTTGCCCGAAATTTTGATTGTGGAAATAATCGGCAGTGTTGTGAATTGTTCCGGTGCTCTCCCTAAACCGCAGTAAGCTGTTGACAGTTCTACTCAGGGAGTGGATATATGATCATCATTGTTGTCTTGCATATCTTTTAGGAAGATGTTTGGCTCCTTATGTGCAAGGAGAGGTCAGTTTGTGTTTACTTGGTGAATAAAAAAAAATGTATGTACCCTAGACTATACTTTGTTAAACACCTGTTGTATTGGGGCGACTTTCCATACTTGATAAAATTGTGTGGCGCCATAGTTCAGAATCAGTGGGCTGAACATTGAAGCTTATGTGTGGTTGGATGTGTGTGCAGTTTTATTTTTCCTAACTGTAAAACAACGGCAAACTGGGAATTTTTTATTCCATCCATCAGGTGAGACATTAGCATTAATTAAAAATACCATTACATTACTATTTCACGTCATCACTGATATTGTTGAGGTCAACCCAAATTAGCCCAATTGATGGATAGTTCACAAACAGAGTCGTGATTTGCAGTCTCTGCATGTGTCAGGGTAGGTGTGTTTTTGGATAGCCACGGCGATGGAGATGGGTAGAGTGCAGTCCCCCATTCCTGCCGTACCTGGGAAGCCACCAGTTGAATTTTGATGTCTGGTCAACTTTTAACCATCCGCCTGCAAGACTGAATTATCTTCTATCATGGAATCTGAAACGACAAGTTGTCGTGAATAGATGTCTGGGAATGTGCTGGATTTTGCTGAAATCCAACTGCTCGTGTGCTACGTAGAGAGGAATTAGTAATACAGCTGTGTCTTAATCTAAGAGTATCTACATCACCAGTATCATTCTAGCAGTATGTTAAATGATGTGCTGTATAAATAGGTTAGGTCTATATGACCACATCATGTACCTTAGAGGTCTACCTTCTGTGCCCATATGTGATGTTTGTTAGTGCTTTATAAAACCCTTTGGCAGCTGATGGAGATAATGTTGATTGTGTTTGAGCCTTTTAGCTTAATGAAGATGGTACATGGCCAATTGCCCGGGGGATGGAGGATTTCCCACAGTGCACGTGCCACAGTGTGTTCCAGGCTCCTCTTCCACATACATCGGCCTAATTGTCTTTCTCACCGTATAGCAAATATTTTGACATCCATATGCATACCAGTATCCAAGGTTGGTGACAACTAAAACTAGGAACTGAAAGTTTGGACACCCTGTGGGAGAGAAGAAGCAAATGGCTTCCTGTCATAACCCCGTGCCTAAAAAGCCAACTTGCACCTAAGGTGAGTCATGCTGAAGGCTAGGGAATAGTAAACACCTAGCCATTAACTGTACATAAAGAATCTTCTGGTAAACGGTCCCGCGGGGTAACGCCACTGTGAAATGTGTGTTCAGCCAGTCCTGTTCCTACAGGGATTCTTCTGCTGCTTCTCCTCCCATTTTTTCTCCATCTTTTGCTTCTTATGCTCTTCCTGTATGCAGGGTACCTTTGATATTCTCCCTCACCCAGACCAGATGGGGTCTCAGTCTCTCCATATGGTGCATCTACACCTGTTTTTAATCTGGTGCTGTAGACTGACCTTTTCTTGACCTTACACACTTAGTAGTGGCAGAGCCTGATATCGTTGCCAAATCATGAAAAGTTTTTTTTAATCATTCAAGATAAGTGTGAGAAATGGACCGTTAATCATATCTGACTTAGAGGCTTGGAGAAGATTGGAAACAGGGAACATAAGAAATTTAATCATGAAAATAATACAGCAAGGATTTTACAGCTGTCAAATAAATGTTAATTTTATTTGTTGCAAAAGGGATGTACACACTAGTTACATACAGAGAAGGATAATATTCCAACATTCCCCATGAAATAGTGTCTCAACCAGTCTTATTAATGTTCTTTGCTAAAAAGTCTCCTAGAAACTGAGATTTCCACAAGGGTTCCTGAGGAGCAGTCTCAAGTCATTGATAAAGTTGACAGTATGGTAGTATTACACATTAAACCAAAGGGTGGATGATACCTAAACATCCAAAAAGCAGAACTCCTGCATACTCCAGACACTTTGTAAAATGGGTTATTAATTTCCATACTTTGAAACTTAAATTCGTAAAGTAAAACAGTGAATAAAGAGCACACCTTTTAAATAACCTTATTTGAGTTGCATGTAATTCTAATTAACATATCCTACAGTCAAACCTGAATTCTGACTGGAGAAACTGAAAGCCCAGCTTCAGGATTTGTTGAGATTTTAAGTCAGACTTTCAGTTTTCATCAGTCAGAATTCAGGTCCGACTATAAGCCCGATTTCTGGAATACTGCCCTGGTGTGGATGCAAAGTGGCCACAGTAAAAGTGGAAATGGTCCATGCAGAATTTGGTCACTGACTAACCAGCCTAAGTATATAGAGAAAAAAGCAGCTATAAAATCAATACTTTTGGAAAAAAGTGAAGTACCAATGTTACGAAGTACTTGTTTCTTAGTTTTCCTTGTACATCAGTAAGTATGTGCATTGTACATAACATTAACTTCAGATAAAACATTTTTATAATGTGGCAACATGAGCCAAAGAAGTCACATGACACATCACATGATGTGTCACATACCACGTGTTGTGGTCCCAGAGACAGTAAAAGTGTTTCAGATTAGAAACATCTTGGAACCTGTGTAGCTCCGCAATGAGCCAGTCTGTAGGTCACGCAGCCACCCACAGGATGGAGATGTTGGTGGCTCCCTCGGGGGCGATCTGGTTGACGCGGCCACGGACGCAGTCCAGTGTGACGTAGACCAGCGTGCCATTCTGGACCTCGAAGGCAGCCCTCAGGGCCACGCTGGTCCACTCACTGCCCTCGGGCATGTGTCCGCCCACCTGCTGGGCCAGTGGGGCTGGCTGCAACCGATCGCCCCCTTGCCGATGCAGCGAGAGCTTCACCACATTGCAGGAATGAATCATTTTCAGGTTGAGGCTCACACTGGCAATACCATGCTCCCGGAAGACAAAGCTCCTGTTTGCCCACTGGCCAGAGGCTGCCAGCTGCACCTGCTCCACGCCGGGTGTCACCTGGTGGAAGTACAGCGCCTTGTTGCGCACGGCCCCAGAGGGCAGGCCTTCCCTGGAGACGGTGGCCGACAGGGTGGTGGAGACGGCGGAGGGGATCCAGAGGAGGCTTAGCATGCTGATACCAGAGCTGTCGCCAAAGTAGCGAACGTTGCACTGCAATGGGGAGTGGATCTCAAAGCTTAGTGTGTCCCCGGCCTCAACCACACTGGCACCAGAAAGAGAGACAGATGTGTCCCGATAATTCACCCCTGACTTGAATGCCTGCATGATCTCTGAGCTTGTCCCATTCGAGTTTAGGTAAGCCACCACAGAGAACCCGTCCCGGACACAGGTGTGACCCATGGAGTAAACAGCCTGCTGGAAGACAAATTTTACCACCCCCCTGTCTGTGAACCTCACTGCCCGACTGTCGTGGGACAAGGTCACCATGTAGGGATCCGAGACGGACGTCACTTTGAAGGCAGGCCGGTAGTTTGTCTGGTATTGCACCGACATGGACGTCTGTGCTGTCATGGCCACAGCGCCGGTGTCGTGGGACAGCCAGAAGAGGTTGAAGGGTGTGGCAAGGTCGTAAACATGAACATCCTTGCTCTGGTTGCAATAGTGGTTGGGGCTCTTGAGGAATAGAGACAGTGAGTGCTCAGGCTCCACCTCTGCTGTGCCGCTCATGCTAATGCTCTGGTAGTACTTTCCCTCTGGCTGTTCGACCCGGGCGCCGCTGAGCTCTATGCCCTCCTCACTGTTGTTCAGCCTCATGGAGACCTGAAGGAAGTTTCTGCAGCTATGCCTCAGGGCAAAGTTATGATCAGCCCACACCAGGCCGTGCTGCCGGAACACCAGTCTTCCATCCAAGTTGGCAAGCAGGCTGTCTTCATTCCCCTGGATGCTGAGCTGCATGCCGGGATAGATAGGGCTGGCAGACTCCTTGGCCAGGGGCAGGAGGACCGCAGCAGCCCACGCCTTGGACAGCCTGCTCTCGGAGGGAAAGCCACACATGGTATCACTGGCCGCAGAGCAGGCGAGGGCCACAGGTTCCCCATCGCAGTCGGAGCAAGCTTGGCACTCCTGGAGCTCCATGTTGTAGAAATAGTCATGCCCACATAACCCAGAGCTGGCATCCTTCTCGGAGACGCCCAGGCACCTGAACCCACCTGTCGGACAAAACCTAACTGGTCACCGACTAATTAAAAGTATTGCTTTTATTTACTTATAAAGACAATCGGTTTTTGCTGCCATGTGCACCACCCTGTATTCATTCATACTAAGACAATATAAGGTGACCTGCCACTCTCTTTTGACCCACGAACCTGTACATACATGCGACACTTACCTGGCGTATTGAGGCATTTCACTCGTTCGCCACAGAGGTTTGGTAATTCGAGGCATTCGTCTCTATCCTGCAAAGAGGAACAGCTTGGCTAATGCTTCCAATGTGTCTTTTTAAGAGCAGCCCCTTCTCACTTTCCCCAAAATACTGAACAGATGGTGCGTAAAAATTAAAGTCTAACAAAGGCACCACAGCAAACAACATCAGAGAAAACATCAGATTCATCACGTCAAAGATGGACCGTCTGAATGCCTTGGAATCAAATGTGACACTTTTTAAAAGTGAAAAATGGGACATGGGATGTAAACATGGAGTTTCCGAGAGTCAAACACAGAACCAAGGCAGTACCGCTTCCTAAGGGTTCAGAGCAGGGGCAGGTTACCTGGCAGATCCGGTCGGCATTCGGTGAACACTGGGACACCAGAAAGAATCCGGGGGGGCACATCGTGCACCTCTCACACTGGGGGGGCTCCCTCTGAAAGTCACAGTACTCCTCTGGGCCGCAAGCACCACAGTGCTGCGGTGGTGGTGGGCGCGACCCAACATCCATCACCTTGGTGTCCATGTCCATCTTGTGTAGGGTGTATGACTTCTGCAGCTGGCTCTCAAAGTAGCCCTGCACGTCTCCTTGGAGGCCCTGCAGGGACGTCTGCTTGACCGCCTCGGCCAGCGCGCCATACTGTGCCTTGACCGCTGTCAGCTGCTCCAGCATCTCCTGCTGCTGCTGCAGGATCTGGCGCTGCTGGCTGATCAGGGCGCCCTGCTGCTCTGCCAGCTGCTGCTGCAGCTCCCGCACCGTGCTCAGTTGACCCTGCAGTGCCGCCACCAACTGCTCTTGCCCCTTCGCCAGCTGTAGCTGCAGGACGAGGGCATCTTCTGAGGGCACCTCGTTCTCCCCTGCGAGGGCACAGGACAACGGTGACTTGGGGGCTTCATCCAACGGTCTGTGATGTTGGGAGCAATGAAATGAAGTAGTTTGTCTTTAAAATGAAATGATGGCCCTCTATAAACGTTAGGCAAAGACACTGTTACAGTATTAAGCCATAAATAACTTTTCACTGTATTACTACTAGTTATAGGTATATAAATTAAAACGATATATATATGGACGTGTGTTTTCAGTTTTGGAGTGAGATGCAGGTAACCAAGCGCCGCGTTGCACCGTGTCATACATGAGTTATTGTCCTCGTTCAGTTTGAGAGGATTGTTAAAGTATTCAGCATTTAGTTTTTTTTATTACTTCAGCCACACTTTCTGCTCCTACACAGAAACGGGATACCGAGGGCGGAATCAGAGTTATTCAGCGTGCAAGCCACCCCTCGTTGAGTAGTTTTGTCTGTCAAATGTGTTTCTGGTTCAGCAGCCCATCTTACAGATGTGCTGATCAGAGGGGGGAAAAAAAAAACACATTTTAGGCTAGCTGTCAAAGCTTCTCTATTCGATACACATGTTAGCAATATATATATATATATTAAATGTCTAATGCAATGTTGGAAGTCTTACTTTAGCTGAATGTTGTTTTAAATGGATTTCCCGCGCCGGTCTCAGAAATGTGCCGTTAAAAGAAAGTACTCAAGCGTCGTGTATTTATTTTTTTGATGAATTGCTGGTAGATCTCAAATCAGCCTATAGGACGAGAAGAACCTTTTGCTTTCCCCACTATCCTGCCTTAATGTACGACACGTTCGCTTATCAGTCAGTAATTAGTGATTCAGTTAATTGCCATAAATTATTTGGTGCTGCGCTAAGACCGAGTTGCCCGGTTAACCTGGTTTAATGTCGCATATGAGCTGAACTCCAAGGGGGGCGCCGCCTAGTTCAGATGCTGGATATCCGAAGTCTGGAAACTCCCCCAAAAACTGGGCAGCTCTGTCCGGCATGTGAAGCAGAGTAGGCTGGCTGTCGGCGTGGTCGGAGCCGGTGGTACAACCCTCTCCAGCGCACGGTCGTGGTCTAGGCTTCGGCCGTATCCTAAGAGGCAGTTTGCATTCAATCCCTCTGCAATCTGCCGTGTCGTTCCTGCCTTCTCGGTGCATGGAAGGGCAGTCCGACCCGGCGCATCCAGCACTAAAACCTACGGAAGGTCTCCCACGGGCGCCCTGCCTCCCGATGTCTCCGGCTCCACGTTGAGGATTTACGATCGTGAACGGCTCTGAATGTACCCTGAGCTGGCTGCCCGAATGGTGGCTAGGGGCAACGTGTGATGACCAGCCCTGTGTTGCAGCTGGGAACTGCCGAGCTGGTCTAGGTGGTCGTCCTGGGCAGTGCATGCCAGAACAGGGTTTTGAGTCCGCGATCGCCCCGCCGAAACAGTGCGATCCTCTGCATGATTCCTCAAAACTTCTCACCAAGGCAAACATGAAAGTGGTCCACCAAACGAGCAAAAGCGAGTTTCTTAGTGTTGTCATTCTGAAGCTGTTTCTCCCCCTGCAATTCACGAACAATATATGAGAAAAACGATGCCAGGTTTGTCTAAACCTACTTTTTTATTTACTTAACATATTAAGTCAAATTGGTCAGTTTCTATGATAAATAAAATAATGCAATACAATGAAACTCCCATATTTGTTTTCAATATCTAAGTTTTACTGTTTTAGTGCATATGTGGACCCGTAGAAATTAATATCGTGACTTACATTATGTAAATTACAATGTAATTGTTCTTATATTTAAATGCTTCATAAATGTAAACATTCGATTGAATAATTTGTCACATGCTGTTAAAATTTCAATACAATAAAAACAGCAGATGGAGAACAGAACAGAAACTTACCTTATGATTTTCGATATAGTGCATGCGTCCCATACATGTCAATAATGGTTAAAATAACAGGACGCGAACATGTCCAGTGCCTTGTAACCGTATTGAGGGCTTATGACCCACTCTGATTGATTCTGTAAGGGAATGTCAGGATGTGGCATTCCAGAGGCTTAATTAGCATCAGGTTTCCCCGTCTCTCCTTTAACCCTCTGCGTTCCCACGGGCTCGTTTGTTCAGGCTGCAGTCGGCACCGCGGGGTCGGAATGCTGGTTAAAATGCTTGCTGTATCAAAAAGGCTAGGTTAAATGCAAAGGAGGTTTTGCATAATATAGTATAAGCATCGTGTCCTGGTCAGGGCTGATTTTACAGGTAATTTAAATCCATTCGAGATCGTTATTTGAGCATAAACAAAGCCGCAGCGTATATCGAATTGATCTCGGTTTCATGGATTGACGTCGCCGCGCTTTTCAGAGCATCTACTCAATTTGTCTGTGCTGTGGAAAATGCCAAACTTCTTTTTTTTTTTGGAGTTTATTGATACAGCTGTTGTCATTTAGTTTGTGTCCCCCATCTAAAACGTATCCTGTCAGCATGAAGCCAGGGTTTACCAATGTCACTGACCTAGCCTGGTCACCAGAGACCTCTGGAGAAACACAGGAATTTGTGGCATTGGCCTATAGGAAGACCCCAGGTTTCCCCCTGTGCTTTTTTGAGGCCAGTTCCTGGCCTTTTAGTGTTAAAGGACCATGGTCCTATAATCCCTATAAGCACAGAGGACTATCCACTATTCACATCTTTGATCCATTTCATTAATGGGATATTGGCCCTCTTGGATGGAATGAATCTAGTTTGAATGACGAGATTTTAAACACAGACAAATTATTCTGTATGTTAAGATAAATGACTGTAAAACTCCTCTTCCACTAAGCTTTCCACTTATCACTGCACGTTGACCTGCATCATTCCAAGCATGATGAAGAATGGGAATGTTTGCACTGAGGTTGCATGGAGCCTCCGCTGCCCAAAATGAATACCAGACCTTTAATGTTTTCCTTTAAAGTATACTATGCTCAGACAGCTGAAGTATGCTATCATTGTTATTTTATCATGGTGCACCTTCTCAAAACCTGTGGCCGATTACCATGTACTAAGTCAAGACAGTCAGCATCAGACTCAGTGAAGGTGTCAGAGAGTGTCAGTAGAGGGCGCCACCACATTTCAGCCGACTCATCTGGAAGCAGAATAGTGGAATAGAACATTTTAAGCAAACAATACAAATTCAAATTAACTAAAAATAAAGGGAAACCATTTTTAAACCTGAGATAATTTCAGATGTATTTGCTGTAGGAAAGATTGCTAACTTAGCTTAGTCATTTATTGAAGATACTGCCATACTTTATATTCTGTAGCGTTTTCACATTTCTCATGGAATAAGCAAAAATCATGCAGAAGTTTTTGTTGTGACAATTCTAGTCTTTGAAGCCTTCAATTTGCCAGTTTTAGAGAATACATTTTAATTAGGACCTCCATCCATCCATCCATCCATCCATCCTACTGGCCTGTCCCAGCAAGTGCCTGGCAAAAGACCTAGGAGCTTCCTGGAAAGGGTGGTAGTCTGGCATAATGCATGTATTAATATCATGCGCTATTTATTTTGGTCCTTTTCATGCTGTTAATTTTGCATGTGTTTAATATTTTTTATTTTCTTACTGTTGAAAAAAAGAGAAGCAGTTATTAACACCTTATTCCTCTTTTTCTGAAACTCGTTGTCAAAAGCTTACTCGTATTACCAAGTTACTTTTGTTGTGTGTCAAGGTCAGCAAATTCACACCCTGAGATGTTTTAATTTTTTATGCCGCGTTCCAGTCATAACTCAGAATTCACATCGTCGTGGGTTCGTCGAACAGGTGGCTCGTCTGCTTGCGACAGCTGGGCCCGTATCTTTGTAAGTGTGTCGATCCGCGGTGCTGCGTGACCACGGGGCAGATCAGACTCCTATGTCTGAGGATGCAGCACAGCGCTGCTGTATGTGAATGAGAGGAGCTTGGTGACGTCATTAGGATATTCCACTTTCATTCCTGACCTAAATTTAGTCTTTCTGGGGTTTGCCACGTGAATTAGCCCCACCCCCCCAACCACCATTGATGGGAGAAGATGCCTCATGATGCTCTGGGCATCCCATTGAACTCTTCAGGCCATGTTGTGTTGACAGCCTGCTTCTTTACAAGGTGCTTTGGGTTTCCTTCCTTCCTCCCTTCCTTTTCTCACCTTTTCATGTTAAACCAAATGTATATTTTCTGCATCCCAGAATTGAGGATTATGTCCTTTTCCCAGACTTGCCGTATCACCAAAACTCAGTGATCGAATCATTCTGATGCTTTTGTTGGCATGACATCACAGGAAGAATGACCAGCGTTTCTAAAATTCCTCTGTTGTAAGTCTTACTTTGCTAATATCCCAGCGAATAGTCATTTACCGTCCCTCTCACATAACTGAACACACCCTAAAGACACCAAAACAGTTATTACCCAGCATCAAGACATTGGCTGCTTTCTTTGTCTTGTTGTTTCACTTATTTTCCACAGTTCCTATGGGATGTTTTGGTTACATTTCGTTATTTTTTCCTCACTTCTCCTTCTAGTTGCGGGTTCCCTGACCGACTGAAAGCACACACACAGTTAACACAACATCGCTGTCGCAATCAAGTACACAGAGAGACTGACGAGTGGGCTGAGGAGGTGCAGGCCTTGTCGTGTCGCAGTAAGCTGACATGTACGCATGTCGCAATAAATCATATTCAGGTTGGGGAAAAGGGGCTGATTCAGAAGCCCCCCCCACCCCCATCATTTTTTTGGGGGTGTTCAGCTGCTAACAAAGTTTATCACTGCATGTCAGAGTTGGAAACTGCAAAAGGAGAATTCTTTCTAGAGGCAACTGGGCATCTAGCGAAGACATCTCATTTTGTTTTATTTGAAATGGGGGTGTCTCTTCAGTAAACGGAAGTGAGATTTTAAACAAAGACACAAGCATCGTCTCCCCAAGTCCCTCAGCTCACAGTAGCCTTAGCTTGCCGATCAACAGGACAGGACTCTGTTTCACTGAGAGTGGTCTCCGTGACGACGGGCAGGACCCAAAGGCTGATGGAATGCAAGCAGGTCTGGACCTGAGCTTCCGCAAAACACAGGAAACTAATCTCTAACGGTTGACAGGCAAACTCAGAACATCAGCGCATTGCATCTGGGTGGCGTCTCTGTACTGTGAAAAAGTACTTTATATACTTTTTAAAAATATACAGTATACATGTTTCTTTGAAATAATCAAGCAAGAAGGATCACATCAAAGGTAAGTTATTTTTAAAAGCCTTCTGTACATGAATGTAAAATTTAAAAAATAACGATAGCCCTGATCTTCTGCTTTATGATAAGAAAACGTTTTCAGTGACTTTTTAGAGAATCTCCAATCCCAGGCATGTTATTGCTCTACATATTGTATTTTGATGGCAGTGTTTTGTGAACCTGATCTATTTCAGCATGGAGATGGTTGCTCAGTTAATGCTGTGAAATGGACTCCTGTATTTATCCTTAAAGATTCAAAGTAACGTTTCGGTGTCGCCCTGCATGTTGTGCAATAGGTACATGTAGGCATTAAGCTTCTTTGGACAACAATAAAGATTTGGAGGCACGATTGCTGCCTGTATAAAGGCTTTTTTTATTGCCTTTTTGGAGTGCCTACCTTTTTATTATGGAGTGGGTGGAAGAAATTTGATGGGGGGGTCAAGGTATGTCACAGACACGTTGCTGAACTGGGAGTGGAAATTGCCCAGCAGATATTACTATCGGAGACATGGGTTTGTACGGTTGTACCTGGTGTTATGTAAGGAACACTTCAAACATGCACTCTGAATGCAACATAACAGGGTTGTTTTTTATTTATGTTTTTTCCTGTCTTCTTCTCTCTGTGTTGCACTGAAACGGGCATGTGTGAGCATGGTGGACATTCTTGTGATGGTGCTGTGGACATTTCTCCCCCTCGGGAAACATTTTAGGATCTGTGTCTTTGGGGCGTCCAGGCAAGAATTTTAAAAGCTTCCCCTGAATTTCCTTTTGTTTTCAAAAAGGAGAAACAATTTGAACTATAAAATGCCCAACTTGCAGAATGAATGTGTCCAATGCATTGAACCTATTGGATGAAGTGATTTTTATGCTTCTATCCGGAGTTGATTTGTTTATTATTATTATTATTATTATTATTTACTAATAGTAGTACACCTCCCGATATCAGCTTCAGGCTCACCTATGCAGGGTAGCAGGTTCGTTTGCTTGTTTGTTGTCACCCATCTCTACATATTAGGAGAGTGGTACTTTGACATGGCGCTGCCTTCACCTGAAATTGCTGTGACCAGTCATTAATGGACAAATTGTTAATATATACAGATCTTTAGAAGGAGAGCTGCAGCCTTGTTGAGTTGGGCTGAGTTTTGTAGGCATTTTGTACCTGCTCATCACGTCTATAGTGGACTGTCCCACTGTGGGGGTAGGCCTCCACAGTCGAGCATCTTAAGAAAAGGCTTTACTTTGAGTATTTATTTCAGTCAGCCAAACTATACATTTTTCTTCCATCATTAATCTACACAGTCAGTTGTCAAATTCCTCTGTTTTGCATAAAATTTGCTCTTGAATCAGGGATGGTAAAAGTGTCACCCCCCCGCCCCCCATGAGTCATAAGCCGATTGCATGGTGCCCTGGAGAAACAAGATGACCCTTTTAGCTGTTGCACACATGATCCCCACCAACCTGCTTTTCCACACATAGAAACTATGTGTCACATTCTGATTCAATGGTGATCCGCAGCGTTTTCTAGTTTATTTTGATACCAGTGATCAGATGGAACCTGTGGCCCAACTCCTGTCGAGATTCGCGTGCATGCTGCCACCATGGCGTGATTCTGTGGTTGTGGGTAGTTTCGGCAAGAAGCCAGGGAAGTATTTGGCAAAACAGAACTATGCCCTTTTATATTGTAATGTTAGTTACACAATACGGTACATGATGTGTGTATACTGTATGCTTGTATAAAAAATAATATTTAGCTTATCTCAGAACAGAACATGAATAAATTCCCCCTGAGGAAGATATTTCTGTACTTATATCAGTCCTTCTCCGTGGCAATGCTTGGGTTCTTAAGCAGGCTGTGTGATTGGTTGTTCCTCTGAAGCTTTGAGGAAGACTTTTTTGCGACAAACCCCATTCAATAAACATGTTCTTTGCCTTCTCCACATTCTGTCAGCCCTGTGGTGACTCTCTGTACATAGCTGAGTTCACTTATTTTTGTGGATCTTCGGTGGTTGGCTGTCTCCAGCTGCAAAGCTTGTCCAGTCGTGATTTTCTGCAAAAATATTCCATATTCAATATATCAACATATTCAATATTCCAATAGTCCAGAGGTGTCACTTTTTCTCTTTGAGTGACCCTCTGGCCGATGTCTTAGTGAAATTTACTGCACGTTGCTGAATCCTCTGTCCTCCAGTCCATGTCATGTAGTTGCTTAGCAGAGTGTGGCACGATAACATTTAGTAGAGCTGACAACAATCTGGCAAACAGTTTCTGTGGTTTTCTTGAAACAAATGAGAAATCTAGATTGCTTCTCATACCTTACCCTCCAGCTGCACTAATTGAGAAGAGGACAGTAGGTTAAATACCAGAAAAACCTGCAAAAATAAATTATCCACCCCCCAGGAAGAAAAACTTTGAGCATGCATTGTAGGGTTTTAAATTCAAAGAAGTTCTATTTTTATTTTGTTTTTAATCAGGAGAGGGGAGTGATTTAAACATTCTACATGTTTATGCATCCTTTTTGTCAGGTGTATTTACTTTTATTTCTTCTGTTTTTTTTAAATTTCTCAGTTTCTTTGTTTTCTGAACATTTTTCGGTGACCTCCTCGTTGAAGTCACACGTCTTCCTGTTTCAGGTCCCTTCAGCATATTGCCAAAACCACTTCCTGGGGGCACATTCTGTGTGCAAGTGAAAAGGAGAGCATTACTTTAACTGCAGATGAAAAATGGCTCTGCAGGTGTCAACAAGCATGTTTTTTCTGGAATCTGAAAATGGTACCAAATATAGTGTGTGAAAGATATTATCGTGTATGCTCAAAATTGTCTTGACAATGATAATCTGGACCTTGTGATTAATCTCCTCACAGTGACTATATTGCCATTGTCATTAATGTAGTGACGGTGATAATCTGGTTTGAAAAGGAGGTGGGATTTTTTAGCGGAATATTTCTCTTCACTCTGTTTTTCCATATCTGCTTTAGGAACACTTTAACACCCTTGGTCACTGTAGTGGCCCTGCAGGGTTGCAGCTCACCACATTCAGGATCTTTGCAGTCCTTTGATGCTTCACAAACCATGTATGGAGTAACGTGGAATCATTGTCGATCCCACGCCAGCAGTCCGCTGCAACCCAGCACAGGCTGTAATGTGATGGCGTGCCTAGAGGGGGCAGTGTTCTGGAGACACTGCTATGGGCTCTGAGAACTTAACACAGGGGGTAGAATTACCTCAAAGAGGAAAAGGGCTTGCTGGACTATTAAAAACATATCCACAGTCCAGTTTCATCTTTTGCGCTTCTCAATGGTAAATTAAGCAGCATGATTACAAACAGGGGCTTGCTGTGATTCAGTGGATCAGAACAGTCAAGATGATGCAGAGTTCATTTTCGTCTCCTGAAACATCGCCAGAAACTTTGATGGCATTGTTTTTTTCATGCTCACTCTGCTTTTCATTGCTTTATTTGTGAAAAGTGGTTTATGTCATCCTGCAGGATTAAATGTTTCTGATCACAGACTTAGCTCTGGAGAAACAAATGAGAACAAGTTTTAACAGAGGACAGCAAGACTATGCAAGCCATTGTGGTTCTGGCTCCATGTCAAAGCTTGTGTGTGGAGTGAGATTGCCAGAGGCTGCTTATTTTACTTGCTAGCTGATTAGTACATGTAATCCTCAGGTTTTTCTGTGTGTGTCAAGCAAGGTGATTTAATTCTGCATTCTCAAAATGCTGAAAATTTAGCTGGTCATGATTTTAGGACTACAGCAGGACACACCTGTCCTGTCTCACATGATGAATTTTTGCACCTGTAACCGTCTGTCCCTGTTGATGTTCACCATCGTCACTGCATTTGCCGTGTCTCCAAGATCTGAGTATACCTGACACCTCTCTCATGTACTGCCTCTCACAGATGGAGGACATTGACGCCATGTTCACGGACCTCCTCGGGGAGATGGATGCCCTGACAGAGGTGAGCCTTGTCCCAACGGCAGGTCTTAGGCAAATTTTCACAGGGGCCTCGATCAGAGGGTCTCCATGGAGACAGGAGTCAAACAGAAAGGCTACGTACATAGCCTCAGACGGATTCAGCAGCCTTCCATAATTAATGTCCACTGACCGTGACCAAATCAGTGACCACCTTGAAAGATCAGCAATAATTCTCTCCTTCCCTCAGACAGTGTGGGGTCAAACTTGCATTGTATCACTTCTGCTTGTAGTTGAATGTTAACACATATAGCTGCTTTGAACATTTCTCAAATTCTTGAATAACCAAATTTCCTGTTTTCTTTTTTGTTCTGTTTTCTTCAAAATTAAGACACGAGAAGTGGAAAAATAATATGTGGCACAGTTCCTCTTCTCCCTCTACAGAAATGAAACATCTTGAACCAATTTTATTTTTCATTAAAATGACATTCAAAATACTTGAGTGAATTACTCTCCCTTAAAAAATGACTCCACATACCATGTCTGAACTACAGATGCTATTTTTGAATTCAGGACTTTGCCAAGAAAAAAGGAAATGCTTAGTGCTGTTTTTACACTCCTACACATTAAATCTCTTTATAATCTTCAGTTTGCTCTCTCTACCTAAACATATCAAAATCTCACATTTACAATCATACAATAATTTACATGGTTTATATGTAGCCAATTTATTTTGAGTTGCTTGGAACTTACACACATTAGCTTTTTAAGATACAATAAAACAAAAAAAAGTGAGTAATTTTGGTCTTGTTGTAGAAGGAGTTCATTGTAGTGGTTTGTAGTGAATTTCCTCCTGTTTTTTACAGGGGCAAGAACAACCGATCTCAGTGGAAACAGGGTTGGTTTTATTGGATTGTGACTGGATTCTCTGTTACATCTCTGCAGAGTCTTGCTGTGGAGACCCAGCCTCCAGTGGTGGCCCCATCCACCTTAGACAATGAGATGAACTTCTCGATCGGTTTCACCGATCTAAAAGGTAAACACGAGCTCAGGAGGAGGCGTAACAATGTGGTTTATTTCCCAACGTGTGTGATGCCTCATGGTCACATGCTTTCATTTAGTTATGTTACAGCTGTGGTAAGCAACTCTCCTTCTCGCTCAGACTACAGCCCAAGATTTAAATTATACACAAATGTCACTAACAGCACGCTCTGGCTCTGGGTTTTTCCTGAGCCGAAAGGTCTTGGAAACCCGAAGCCCCTAATTCACCTTCTCTCACTTCCTCTTCACGTTGCTCTGCCCCTCGCGCTTTCAGAGTCCCTGAACGAGCTGGAGGACAACGACTTCAATGCTCTTATGGCGGACCTGGTGGCAGAGATGAACGCTGTGGAGGAAAGCGTGGCAAAAGTGAAGAGTGGGTCTGATAAACCCCTCCCACCACAGACTCAAGATCACGCAACCCCTCACCCCACAGTTCAGAACAACCTCACCCCCAATACCCCAGCCTTCACGCTATCTCCACAAGTGTCCTCCGCAGATATACCCCCACCATCTCAGAAGCCCAAGCCATTGCTGCCGGTAATGTGGGGCCTTTGTTGTTGATCATGTGATACTATCCATTAAATTGCACCTTAAAGGAAACAAACAAAGGTGTAATAACATAAACAGCTGTCCATTGTAATTGCAGTCCAGTGAGGGCTATTACTGTGCAACAGCCATCCTGATTCAATAAAATAACAAACAATGCTAAATTAGCTAAAGTAGCATAGCAATTAACGCAGTGCATCATAACAGAATCAAAGTAATAAAATACTGATATACATTAAGAAGAGAAAAAATGGCGGAAAAAAGTGAAAAAAATGGTTTTGTCTGTTTCACAATGTTTTGGCAGGCTTGCGCTAAGTAAATGTCAAAAGAGATCCTTTAACTGAAACAACAAGAAAAAATAATCCGGTGTAAGAGGTCAAAACCAAAAAACTGAGAATAAGAATATGACTTTTGATTTTGGTCTTCATATTCAGGTTGTAGGTAATATGAATATATACGTATAACAGATTTTATTCCTTAATTATTAATTTCTCAGGAGGATGCTGAGGAACAGGAAAAAGCAGACAAAATAAAACTGGCTCTGGAGAAGCTGAAGGAGGCTAAAGTTAAGAAGGTAACCATGACCAACAAGGTCGGTGTTGGCTGAGGAGCCATACGTTGATCTTTTATTCACACTTCAAGCCTCGTCATTTATAATACGTGAGCATGTGGCCTTTGACCGTGGCACAAGTGGTTTTCATCGCAAGTCTGAGGTGCACAATCCATTGCTGAGAAATAACGCAACCCAGATGGCAGTTCAAAACTGATTATTTGAGACACACCAATCAGAAGAAAAGAATATAATTGGCTTTTTTTCTTTTTATATATGGTCACAACAGTCTCAAGGAAGACCAGTCATGTAGCCACAATTTCAGGTCCCTTTCGATATTGAGGTCTAGTGGGAAAATCCAGTTTGATGGTTGATGGCTAAAGACTACTCACTCAGGATTATTTGTCACATAATGCTTTATGACCGTAGCTTCACATGTTTATTTTTTTGGCATAATCATTCATAAGTAAAAACAGTAATGTCACTTATGTCCATCTGAGTAATTATCTTTTGGTACCAAGCCAAAACTGTGTGCGGGATTGATTGGGTCAAAACTAACCCACGCCCTGAGTCAGTGTACCGAATTTCATTTGATTCTTGCCATGCAACCAGCTGGCATCACTTTAGGAAATACAGGAAGTAGATGGGGAAAAAAGGAAGTAGGGTCCCAACATACGCTGCACACCTGCTCCGCATTTTGAAAGCGCTTTCTCAGACTGGGTTCTTATCTTTTCTCTTACGTATGTTTCCTTGATTTGGTTTCGTTCATTTTTCACCTGTAGAAGAGCATACCCCTTCTTTTTGTCCATTCCACGGAGGATTCTTTGTATTATTCATTGTTTTCTGCTCCCAAAAGAAATGCACCCCGTCTCATTTTCCTTCCTATTCTCCTGGAGAAGGTCAGGAATGCATGTTAACATTCCACAATATCACCTTATATATTTGCTACCTTACTAAAGACCTTCTCCATAGCATGATCCAGCTGACTGGACTCCATACTGAGACACTACTCAGTTTTCTATGTTACATTTACTCTTTGGCCTAATCCTTTACGGTCCCTTTGTTTGACCCACTCTTAATGGATGCTTGGGTGCCAAAGTCCTCCTTGGGAGCCATGATATTAACTAGCTCATATGCCAGGGCGGCAGTGCCACGCAGGACATCTATGTGCCATAATCGAGATGCCAGCTGAAAATCTGAAGCTTCGGGGACAAAACTGTTGCTCTCTGGCCTCCCACACATCCATGTCTTCCTGCCATCCCACCATAGCTCGTCGTCAAGGTGACCATGAGTGACGGATCCTCAAAGACGCTGATGGTGGACGAGAGGCAGACGGTACGAGATGTGCTAAACAACCTCTTTGAGAAGACGCACTGCGACTGCAGCGTGGACTGGACCCTGATCGAGACCAACCCCGAGCTAAACACTGGTGAGATGACCAAAGTGTGTGGATAACACTCATACAGGTATTACAGAATTGTGTCAGTCCACAAGGATCCATGGCAGTATCCGTCAGCCCCCCCCTTTAACAAGTAAGAATATTTTAAAGCCCTCCTTCCCACTCCAACTCCCTACATGCACACAGCTTAGATTAGCGCATACGCGCGCGCGCGCACACACACACACCACCCCCACTGAAATTCTGCCCCCCCACCCCAGTTTGGGAACCAATAATTTATGGCTACTCAGCCAGTGACTATTGTAAGCTAAACAGATTAAACAACATTAGTTGACTGTTGAGAAGACTATTTGCAGGAACATCTACAGGAGTGACATTATGAGATTTTCTTTCTCATTTTCAATTATACTCAAACCCTCAGTGGCTGCTGCAGATTGATGGAAGTATTCGAGCAAAAATTAGTTGAAAATCCAAAGCACGGGAGCTTGAGTGATTAGGCTGGTTATTTCTGGCCAGGTCACGAGAGTCACCCAAGTGTCCATCTTCACACCTTGACTCATAGCCTCATGCCAGGGCTGCTGAATGTTGTCGCCCCACCAGCACGCGAACAGACTGATGCAGCAAGTGTAAATCTCAGAAATGCAGGCTTCCCTCAGTTCCAACCCAGGAATCTCAGAAGCCCCCCCTCAGTTCTTTATGCTAATGAGAAATGGTACTTAGCGGCATTTAGCAGCACCACATCCAACCCCCCCCCCAGGTTAAAATTACAGCACCATCATCACCGTCAGCAACCACAGGGTGGGGGGGAAGTCTGTGCTATGCACAGTAGTAGACAATCCTAAGCACTGTTCACATTTTATTGGACTCTCCAAATACCATAAAGGTGAAAGACCAGTCCTTAATTCCATGTTTACAGGTTTTCATGTGACATGTTTTCAAAAATAAAAATTGCTTTCAATGAGCAAAAAATTATATGTGGTGCATAATATTTTCTAACTACCTAACAGTAAGTCCTATTTCTGATTAGTTTATTGTAGATAAGAGATGTAAATTAATGAATGTTTGATTATGGATAATATGCACTGTTAATAACACTGTTTCATTCCTTTTTTGTTAGAAAGAGGATTTGAAGACCATGAACATTTAGTGGAGACCCTGTCTACATGGACACGAGACAGTGAAAACAAAACGTATTTCCTAGAGAGGGTTGACAAATATGCAATCTTTAAAAATCCACAGGTAAGCATCCTGATTTTTTGTATTCTATATCTCCAGTTTTTAGCCATCTTGTAACAAGTCCACCAGTTGATCTTTCACTGAAATCGCGTTCGATGACCAGATTACGAACATATTTGTGTGGAGAGCGATATGCTACAGATTGGGACCGACATCACCAGGGGAAGACAGGGAGCCTCAGATTGTACATAATGGTGTGAACGAGTAATCCTCGCAGAGCACGGATTATCCACTGAAAAGATTGCATCTCTTGAATTGTTCAAATTGATAAAAACGCTTGCTGGAGTTTAAGGTTTTGTGACTTTCCCTTGGTAGATGTTTGTAGCTGAACTGCAGGAGCAATGTGTTAGTCACACTATTCTGATACACTGTCAGAATGACCTCATTCTCTGTGCACAGACACCTTTTTTTTAATCTGTCATCATTTTATTTCCTTCCTGTGCCATCTGACTGCCGTGTTTGTTTTCATCTCTGTCGGATGCTATTTCAATTCAATTCAATTCAATTCAATTTTATTTATATAGTACTTTTACCACGAAGTACGGTCACAAAGCACTTTACATAATCCTGGGCCCACAGTCCCCAGAGAGTAAGCCAAAGGTGACAGTGGCAAGGAAAAACTCTCTCAACAGGAAGAAACCTTGAGAGGAACCAGACTCAAAGGGGAAGCCCACCCTCCTCAGGCCAGCACCGGGCAGGACAAATTAATGAATCCAAGTAGAACAATAGATATAAAAGAACAAGTCTTGTA
>JAACJT020000001.1:14232469-14243143 GCA_009936485.2 Gymnarchus niloticus
ACCACAAAGTCAGTGTGTTAAAATACAAAGTCCCTTACTGCTATAGAATGTACCAGACTGGCTGTAACAAGGTCATGTTTCAGGGGCACATTGGGTAATGGGCTGGATCCATAATTTATAAGTTGTAGGTATGAACCTGGCAATAAGGTTTCCTTACTCAACAATGAGGAACATCTGAGTTGCTGTGATTAGAGATAGATAGATGATATGTCATCTGTGAATGTCTCTGTATCTACCTTTATATAAAGTTAAGTCGTCAGAAGGAAAAAGGTAGTGATAGACTTCAATTTTTTATTATTTTTTTTTAAAGGTTTTTACCCAAGGTGGAGTTGTAGCACAGCAAGTAAGGAGGTTAGGTGGCTAGCCTCAAGGTTGATGGTTCAAGCCCCACTGTTCCCTAGAACCAAATACCTGTATAGTAAGAATGCTGGTAAGACTCCACCTGATTAAATAAAAAGCTGTGCCCTGTAATGGGGCAACCATACTTCAATAATGATAATTTAGATAGTTTTTTTTTTTTTCCCCCCCCATCCTCCTCCTCCCACCTTCCACAGACACATACCAACTATTTACTTACATCAGCAAGTCTTGAACCCAGGTCTACTCCCACCACAGTCCAGGGCCTTAACCACTCAGCCAAACAAGAACTCCAGCAATAGTTCAACAAAAAGGCTATATCAAGAACAATCGTTCTGCGGCAGCATGACACCATGGATACAATGTTAGCATTTTAATATTTTATATCAAAGGTTCGACACTGGTAAAGAAAGTCTTGTATTTTTATGTTAAAACCCTTACCACTGGAAAATGTATGTCGGAAAGGTTGTCAAAAAGAACTACTTTGGCATGGCAGTGCAGTTAGTAGGGTAGCGACTTCGTAATGTGAAAGGCTAAGGTTTGAATCTGGCAATGGACATTCCTTTTGACTGTGGTTTTAACAACCAAGTCACTATCCCCACTCCCCCTAGAAAATGTACCTGAGAAACACTACGCTTTCAACATCTACAGTAGAGTGGTTCACTAGGTAAAGTGCCAGTGCTGTAAGATGGAAGGCAACGGCTCAAATCTAGCAAATTAGAGTTCCTTCTCAAACCAGTTTTTAAATGCCAAGTCCCTAATAAATTCTTGACTCTGAAAGGAGATTTTAGATGCCTATTCTTTCAGAAGCTGCTGAGGTGTGACAGGTAAAGAGGTTAGGTGTCTAACTTCAATGCTGCAGATTCAAATCCTGCTAAGGATCATGATACACCCCCACTGAATACCATTAGCCAATGGGTGTCCTATGAAAGGTAAGACCTATTATTTGAGGTGCCAAATGGTAAAATGTCCAGCAGCAGGATATAAAGCCCTTATCCTCTGCATCAGGAGCCACTAGTCCACACACCTGCCTTGCAAAAACTTGCTCAGAAGTCATATGTTAATCACAGGAACCAGTTTTTGTTTTTGTTTTTTAATTACCCTACCTCTCATGTAGGGCAGGGCAGGGCAGGGTCAGGTCAGCCTGGAGATGATCCAGTCCATCTTCTGACTGTGTATGCAGGCTGGGTTTTGATGAGCACAAGGAATTCCCAAATGCCAGCACTCTGACAACACACAGCCACGTGTGTAGCGGGAATGACAGTACTGACAGAATGGTTCATCCAAAGTCAAAGGCACAGATCCCCATACAGCTCAACACCTCAGACTACAGCTTAGCTAGAGAGCAAAAAACTACCTAAAGTCTCTGTAAACTAAACTAAACAGGTGTGTTTTAAGCCTAGACTTCCCAGCCAGAGTCAAACATTGCTGCGGTAAGACCATTTCTCAGCTGCAGACCTCTGTGGGAGAATACTCTGCAGCCCAACGTAGCTTTTTTCACTCTTGGAACAAATAAATAACTTGCCCTTTGAGAGCAAAATGAATTGAGGGGTGGTATGGAACCAATCACAGACTTCCCAATCAAACTGAAAACAGAAATGACAAGCAAAGAAATTTACATTTAAAAACTATATTAAAATTCACCAACTTAAAATTCCACAACACTGCAGTGGTTCTTTTCACTGGCAAAAAATGGAATCACACAACAACAAAAATACACATCACTCAAATCAATCACCACAACCAAATATCATCACAGCATGACTCAAAACTGGTGAGGGAGCTATTCACATGAAAGCAAAATAAGAATACACCTTTCACAGCCTTAATAGTGAGGCTTTTTTTAATCAAACAAATTCGTAATAAATTCAAATATCAAAATCATGGACGGGTTCAAGCACGCACTGCCAACAGGGACGACATGCATCAATTCTATTTATTTAAATTCAATTCAATTCATCCTTGATTAAAGCAGAAAACTGAAATTACTTCCCAAAGATGACCAAACATTTGTTTGGATTTGTTCAACATACTCTCTCAGAGTGAAAGTTGACTACCCACCTCCAAACCACCACCAGCAAGGGAACTCCTTGAGATGGGCAGGCATACTTGGCCGGACTGATCCTAGGTAGTGTGTGGGCTTCACCAGCCCCAGAGGTCTAAACAGGAGAGGTGCACTGGTGGGGTACTGGCTTGCTACTGACCCACCAGGTGGTTGACACATCCACCACATAAATTTTCAGTCTCATGGTTGACAAGGTGGCCATCATATCTGTTAATTGACCAGTCGGCCGCACACTTAGGGCTTTTGCAGATCATTGGGAAGGCGGATTATATTTTGGCTCCCAATTGATGCTTCTGATACCCCTAGTTTATTCAGGAGTTCTTGCATGAACACTGACCTACTGCCCAATATATATTCGTTATTACATACAATGCCAGTGAATGGCGAGAAATTATGTGGATACTCAAAAAGATTTTTAGCCGATTAAAAAAAAAAAACCTTCCTAACTGCCAGAAAAATTCAAAACATTTTGATAGCTTTTAAAATAGTTCTAATATATTCTGTTTACTGCAGATAATTTACATACTCCTCTTGACATAGCTCTTTCCCGCACCGCGCTCCGACAACTCGTAAAAATGAGAAAATTGCACTGCCATCCAAAAAGATTATTTCGCTGTTTATATGGCCATCATAGTGGACCAGCGCTCTCGGAATAGCAGATACCAAACGCTACTAGACCACACTGTTTACATCAGCAGCCGTTTTTGGAGGTAGCGAGTGAACACGTGACTTCCAACCCCCCCCCCCCATTTCCTGTCACAAGTCGACGCAAAAACACCACGTGACCTATTGTCTTTCTCATCTGATCTTTGGGTAGTGTTTTGTGCAGGACACCGCGTGGGGTCGCACTATAGCTGAATCTCATTCGGGTCACTACTCCCTCTCCATTTACATGTTCACATGGAGGGTACGTTATGTATGTATGTATTTATTTAAATGCTATATTGAATTCTGTCAACAAGTACAGACAAACCAAAAAACAAACTGTATACAAATCATCCAGGGGGTATATAAATATTTCAATCACAAGTAGTATATCACATTATAATCTTTTGAGTCCAAAGACGACAAGAAAGTAGAGCGTAAAGAAATTGTTTTGATTGCCTTAGCATTCTCAGAATTCTTAATTGTGTCTAAGTATTGAATGAGTTCTTTTTGGAATACACAAAAGAGGGGGCTGGATTTATTAAATTTACATTGATGTATGTGGAATTTAGCCAGGAGAAAAAGCAGACCGCAAAGTATTCGTTTATATTTTTCCTCGCATCACTGAAAACGCCAAAAAGAACGTCTTAAAAATAAATTTAAAGTCATTGCACGCATTATTTTGAACAAAGTCAAGTACCACAGACCAAAATTTTACGGAGTAAATTCATAACCAAAACAAATGCACAACAGATTCAGGCATACAGTTACAAAAGGAGCACTTGGTACCAAAGTTCTTATTAAACTTTGCAATCCATACTTTAACTGAGTAAAACATATGGAGTAATTTAAATGTGACTTCTCTAACTTTGTTTGTGACAAAGAATTTATTAGGTAAAGACCATACTCTGTTCCAACGAATATTGGAATTTTGATAATAATCGGTTCAAAATTGAAGGAGCACCTTTCTTTGCAATCTTTTGATATATAAGTTCCTAAATATGTTACCTGGCTTTTAACGGGAATACACACATGCAGGGTCTTTCGCAGTCAGTTACAGCCATTAATTCACATTTATCCAAATTCAGATATAAAACATGCTTTTGAAAAGTACTCCACGAATTCCAAGGCAATGGAAACCCGAGAAGCATCTTTTAAAAACAGGGCAGAATCATCGGCAAGTTGGCTGATAATGAACTTGCCTACCAGCCACCACGATACCCTGCAAGTTAGTATTACAGATGTGTGTAGCTAGAAGCTGAGAGGCAATCAAAAAAGGTAGGGGGATATCAGGCAGCCCTGTGTAATTCCACGTCATAAACTAAATCATGGGGACGTAGCATATTTTAATTTAACTGTACTATTACCATTGTGGTATAGCGTCTTGACCACTTTACAGAAAAAAAGGCCAAATCCAAAATCTGTAAGCCGTTTTAGCAAAAATTGAAGTTAGTACTTATGGAGGGTACGTTAGGTGAAAGACTACCCCAATCCAATCAGTAGGGAGTGGAGGTGAGTATATCATCAACATTGATTGGTAGTTCGGAATACGTTAGCGTCGGCATTCATTGGTAGTTCGGGATACTCCTACTAACCATGGGTTTTGAAGTCAACCAGTTCGTCGTCCCTCGTTGGTTAGCATTATACCTGCCTCGCTCTGATTGGTACATTGTCATGCTTTGCGAGCTGCGATTGGTGTGATGCCACTCTGTTTGTCAATAGTTGGTTTGCAGTTCTACTTTCCCCGTTCCTGATTGGCAACTCCGAAAGCGTCAATGCAAATTCCGTTTCCGGCGGAACATTTCATAACTTGCATTGCAGCGCTCGTGGTTAATATGGCGCTGCTATTGAGCCGCTGCTGGAGGTGGACTATAGGGGGTAGCGCCGGTATATCTTTATTCAATACTCTATGTTGCCGTAATGGACGTCCTGCTGCTATTGGCACCGCGTCGGTGAGGAGAAGGGTTTAAAAGTTTATATGGCGAACGAGTTGACTTAGGGAAGCGCAAGACGTTCACCGGGTGTGCTGTCAGCCCCAAGAAGGTCAACCGGTAGTAAGCTAGCACCAGTGCAATACTGTATAGCCGTTTAGTTGCTAATAAAATACTTCTCTATTTGTTAAAATTGCGGCAGTGAAACTGCCGAGTATTTATCTGTTGTCTTCTAGCTCACTGACTTTAATAAGATTTATTAGGAAGCAACCTGGCGGGTAACTTTGCCGCTATTCATAGCTAAGAAGGTCAACACTAAAATCTTGAAATTGCTGCTTCGGTTACTGTTGGTTTAGATAGTAAGTCTGGCCAGATGACGTCGGTGTTAACCTGTATGTATAGCCTGGTTAAACGCTGTCAGAAAATCTGCGGAGATAGCTACAGTATGTATGAAGTTTGTTAGCACCGAGTCTTATAGAAAAATCTTTTTCTGTCGTATTAAAATCGGCTTCTGTGCTACTGTCCGTTTGTAGCAGCTTTCACATATCGCTCATTTCTTTCAGATTTTGTTTGGGGACAGACTTGTGAATGTAGCG
Organism: Gymnarchus niloticus; assembly: GCA_009936485.2. Lineage (NCBI taxonomy): Eukaryota > Metazoa > Chordata > Actinopteri > Osteoglossiformes > Gymnarchidae > Gymnarchus > Gymnarchus niloticus. The sequence goes on from JAACJT020000001.1 coordinate 14,238,064, forward strand.
CCAGTCAAGAACCTAAGTAGCCTGTCGAGGTAGGCTTATCATGCTTTGTTTTCTCAGAACGTCTCATAAAGAGAGTTGCCTGTCCATGGGTGTCATTTAAATTTCACCCTTCGCAGGAATAACTTCCGCTCACTCCCCGGTTCCGGAAGCGCTTGCGGCGCGATTCACAGCGATGCCAACTTAAAAGACCCCTTCACACTCGCCGAGAAAGACTTGGGGAACTTGTACGATGACATCAAGAAGGTCAGTATCTCTGCTGTGCGTGAAATTTGAGCTTGGATTCATAACAGCCATAACTCAATATAGTGTAATATTTCCAGATATAGTTTACAGAATAAGCATCTGACTAATATTCATCACTGATTTTTCACATATATATTGATCAGTTTTTCATACGCTAGTAAGTCATCAGTTATTGATGTGGCCAGATGTATTATTACATTTAGAAATTCTGGCAGTAATTGTTTCTCAGTGATCAAGTGACTTTTCCTTTGCAGGAGCTGTTTGTTTCTGCATCAGAATTGAAATCTCTGTGTGACTACTATTTTGACGGGAAGGGCAAAGCCTTCCGTCCAATGATAGTGGTGCTAATGGCCCGAGCCTGTAATCTCCACAGCAACCAAGATGGGTAAGTATGCAGTGATGTAAGCTAAAACGTTATAGGGTGGGGAGACTGGTTTGAAATGGAATAGCTGCTGGTCTTGACATGAACAGTGGTATGTGAGTCTACATGTCTAGCATGAATGAAGATGATTCAGTCAAGGTGTAGTTAAAACACTTGTCTGGGGGAAAAAGGGCACTGTCATTAAAATCTTACTCAATTTGTAAGCCAGATCATTCAATACTGTTCTTTATAGTGGTAAGCTTTTAGCTGGGTGGGTTGGGTGGCATTGAAGAAAATTGGACTATTAAACCCTAAAGTGTGGACTTGGGTTTTGACTTTCCCAGAATTTCTATTACTGGAGTTGCTCACATAGCTGGAGCCTGCTTTTCCATCTCAAATCTACTGCCTTAAACACTAATAAGCACCCCCTTGTTATTTCTTCCTTTCTGTTGTAAAGTGAACTTCTGCCTGCCCAGCGCTCTGTAGCAATGATCTCAGAAATGATCCACACGGCCAGTCTGGTTCATGACGATGTCATTGATGGCTCTGATATGAGGAGAGGCAAAACTACCATTAACAACATTTGGGGTGAGAGAAAGGTCAGCCTTGGAGCCTCTGATCCTATACTTTTTTTTTTTAATGCTAGAAATTCTGGTACTTGGTGTTTCCGAATTTACGACTGAAGACGTTCTATTTGCTACAGGAGAAAAGCCACTGAGTACCCAGTGTAACTAAAACTACCCGTGCTGAACCCTCCATTTTTCAAGGAACAGTTTGGGTTCAGGGTCTTCCTTCCTTTCGTACCTTGTAGGCAATCCTGGCTGGTGATTTCATCCTGTCTGTTGCTTCTATGGCACTGGCCCGGATCGGCAACAACACCGTGGTAGCAGTGTTGTCCCAAGTCATTGAGGATCTGGTGAGAGGTAATCCAGCTGCACTACATAAATTTTTTTACCATTTGGTCGGCAGCAGGGTTATTACTACATTGTAAAAGATTAGAGCAAATAACCTGTTCACCGGGTTTGAATTTCCCAGGAGAATTCATGCAGCTGGGTTCCAGAGAGAACGAGAACGAACGATTCAAGCACTACCTCGAGAAAACCTTCAAGAAGACCGCCAGTCTGATTGCAAACAGCTGTAAGGCAGTATGTACGTCCCATACCACAGTAACTTTGTGAGATTAGCAGGTTCTGAGCCTACTAACCATGTTTTCTCCTGCACCAGGTGTCAATTCTCGTTAACACTGACCCAGAAATACACGAGATTGCTTACCAGTACGGAAGGAATGTTGGAATTGCGTTTCAGGTAAACTCCAATTTCCCGTTTCTACACCATTCTCCTAGATGGTTGACACAAAGTTGTACACCAGTTTTAAAAAGCATGACCCATTCTGCTGGTTTTTTTTTTCCCCCCACAGCTGGTAGATGATGTGCTAGATTTCACATCATGCGCAAACCAGCTTGGAAAGCCCTCTGCTGCTGATCTGAAGCTCGGCCTGGCAACCGGACCAGTCCTGTTTGCCTGCCAGCAGGTATGTGCGTGTGGCTTGCAGGTTCATTTTATGGGCATTTTTATGGTCCTGGGCCAGGAACCCAACAGCAGCACAAAACAGGATTCAAATCCACTTATCTAACAGTACACTAAGCTGACATTTAGATTGGAAATGCTGAATTTGGTCTGCTTACCTAAATTTTGGAACATTTACTGGGTTATCAGCTTAACCCTAATCACCTGATTAGCCCATTTTACTTGTAATGCTGCTGTACAGTAAACCTTTCTTGCCAGTTCCCTGAGCTGCACGCCATGATTATGAGGAGGTTTGGCTCTAATGGAGATGTGGATCGTGCCTGGCAGTATGTCCTTCAGGTAAGGTCCTCTCCATTCCTCTCATTGTGGGGGGGGTCCCACTTGAGTATTCACACCTGGTATATCCCCCTCAAAGAGCGACGGCGTCCAGCAGACCCTGTACCTCGCTCAGCATTACTGCCAAGAAGCCATCCGGCAGATCAGCAAGCTCCACCCTTCCTCGGAGCGCGAGGCCCTGATCCGGCTGACGGAGCTGGTCCTGAGCCGGGACAAGTGAGCGCCATCCGCCGCACCACCGCTCCGTACCCACTGACCGTGCAGGCAGCTCCTCCTTCGTGGCGGGAAGTGGAGGTACAGCACTGAGCGCAAATGGGACCCCCCCCCATTGCTCTCAACCAGGAACAAATGATTAAGGCATTGCTGCTCTGTACACTCTACATCTCTGGTGAGGACTTCAGCGCCGTGGAAATGTCACCAGGATTTCAAAAGCCCCAAAGAGCTGAGAGATTACTCAGTGGTGCCTCCTGCAACAAAGACCAGGTGCTCTACCAACAGTCACAGCCTTATTCTACCACTGTGTATTCCAATAAAAATCACTTTTATTAAGTCATCTCTATTTCTGTTTACTACAGTAACATTTGGATATAGGGGCTATTTATTATAAAAGTCTGTACATTTCAACATTTTTTTTATATATACACAGACACACAAATGACAGGAGAGTGGCACTTTCTTCGAGTTCAATATAACACAGCAAACAGGTCCCCAATGGTGCCAATATAGTATCGATCACATCTGGGAAGAAACACGATGGATATACTGGAAAACACAAAGGTGCAGATGTAGTTCCAGTCGAACCTGGCATACCTATCCACAGCTGGGAGGGGTACCTGTCAAAAGCACCCTACTGACATTTGTCATACTAAAAGCAGGCCCCAGCTTAAGCAAAATCAGCCCAGCATCCAGCTTCATGCACAGAAGTTACTGTACATTTCAGACTCCTCACTGTTGATAAACAGAACAGACATGAACTTCTACAAAATAAACCTGAGTTATAACCTAAAGTGATTTAAAAAATCCTACAAATTATGAATGCAATGTGACCTGCTCATCCACTGATTAGCATGGAAAAAAACAAGGTCCTCCTCCAATTCCCCCCAGGAAATGTCACACTGGTCATTTGTCATTAGCTGAGGAATTACATGTGGTCAAACTCACTGAAATAGATTTAGAGGCACCAGACCAGCAACTGAAAAACTGTTTGCTATTATCATTGTCACTACAGGCCAATACCAAAGTCCCAGACTTTAGGGGTTAGATCCTCATTATGGCACTGTAAATTACAAAAAAATAAGTCTGATCAGCACTTGCACCCAAACAGGGGTTCCAGACTGCTGCCTTTATACAGTTAGACCATTTAAAAACAGTGCTGTTTTTAAAAAAAAAAAAAAAAAAAAAAAAAAAAAAAGCGTAAATATGACAATGCTGAATGCAAAATACAAAGAGCATATACAAAATAAAATTTAAAATTTGCATCCAAAAGTGTGCTCAAGGTACATATTACATCACAACAGAAGCATAAATGTACTTATAATACCATTCTCATTTTGTGGTTTGCACGCATGCTTTACATTAAAACTGAAGTATGATTTAGGAAATAGCAGTAGCCTAAAGTACATAAATGTTTTCTGATAACTGGACAAGCTTGCCTGAGGCAGCCAGCTTGCAGCCTTGTGTTGGCCAACAGTCAATAGGTTCCGGAAACAGCACAGTTGGAAACCGGAGGATCAGATGCACAGGGGTCCCCCCCAGGACCTCCAATATCTGGTCAAAAATGGCATGGCGCACATGACAGTTACAGGAATGCATGACAACAAGCCAGGCGCATCCTGTGACGTTAGGTACAGTGAAGTAAGCAGACACTGGTATCTACGGTCAAAATACAAACGTCATATTTTAGATATCAAAAAAAATTTCTTTTAGGAGCAATTTAAAAATTTGTCTTAATGCACTTATCTATGCTTTGCAGGTGTAGGTTTTGTGTCTGAATGAGACTAATAGCAGGTGATTCAGTCAGCGTAGTGCATGATGGACTCTACGTAGTTGCCTGGGAACAGGCCAGTTACGCCGTTGCAGACGCCCTCAAACCAGCCGTCGTCGTTCTTCTTGATGAGGTAGATGACGGCGCCTTCCATGAACGACAGCTCATCATCCTTGTCCTTGGTGTAGTCATACACCGCAACAACTGGGGAAAGAAGGGAGGGACAGTGATTGTGAAAAGGAGTGAAACATAGGTCACATAACGTGTAGGGTAGCCTAGTGGGTTATCAAAGAATTGGGCTTCGCCCAGGGATCAGACAGCCTCCCGTTAGGCTGACACAGGTCCGACAGTGATGGTTGTATCACTTCTTCATTGGCTCAGAGTGTGGCTGAAAGAGGTGAGGTGGGCAGGTACCCATTCAATGGGGGGAGAAGAAAAAAAGAAAACGAATGATATTGGCCACAGAAAGCAGCCAGGATCCCCTAATGGCTGTACAGCAGTGGTCACCTTTTTCAATGTAGTTCTTGGGGGCCCAGTTAGGGTCTCCGTCTGCATAGGGGTCACTGAAGTGCACCACAGCCAGCTCCTCATCCTCGTAGTCCACGGGGGGGGGCGGGGGCGGCGGAGGT
>JAACJT020000001.1:14247772-14286686 GCA_009936485.2 Gymnarchus niloticus
TTGGGTGGGTGAGAGGTGTGGGCGGTGGGGGGGGGGGGGGGGAGGGGGTGGGGGGGGGGGGGGAGGGGGGGGTGGGGGGGGGGGGGGGTGAAGATGAGCAGCAGTGCCCTAGCAGGAGACAGACGCCAATGCAAGGGTGCGTCAGGGTGACATTCTCACCCATGTAAAAACCGAAAATGTGGACTGCATAGTTGTTGTGAACTGAACCAGGATCAGCTTTGATGAGAGTCCTGTTGGCCCTGACGGCTGGCTGGAACTTCTACCACGTCATTGACAAGCTGATATCACAGCAACATCTCTTAGATCACATATGTATGTATATTAAATCGTATATATAGCAAGAATTTTGATTACAGCTGAATTTGTGTCCTTTTTGGGGGTCATGCCTTCCCTGGATTGGAATGACACGGGAATCATCCATAAGTCTATCCTTCATGAAGTGGCTGAGATGAACCTCCATACAACTAGTCACCCGCGCAGCTCCTTAGCGCCCAACGATCAAGAACATTATAGCAATGTGATGGGTTTTCCAAATCGTCTTCTCTGACTGATCTAGAGATCCGCTTAACCAGCTGGTAATGGGCACGGAATCAGCGAGTGTTTCTCTTTAAACAGGTGGGCATGCAGGGGGAGGGGCCCAAGCTTACTTGAGTTCTGGGGGTACACGAGGGGGCCGCCGTTAACATGCGGCTGCTGCTGCAGGGGGAAGTGTGAGGAGACGGACGGCGCCCGTCGATACGTCCCAGTTGCCGAGATGGTGGAGACAGACGAGGCGGCGGAGCCGTGCCGGGAGATGTGCCGGGAGACCGTGCCGAACTGAGACACGGGGGCAGGCCCAAGGCCAGGGCCCAAAGCAGCTGCTGTAGAAGCCAAGAGAGAGAGAGACAAACAGAGAAAGAGAGAAGGGGGAGCACCAAGGAGAAGAAAATTAGCCACCCCCTACCATCAAGGGGACCCAGTTAGCAGCAGCGGGGGGGGCAGCCTTGCTTAGGACAGAAATACGGGAGGGCCAGAAAGGCAGACACTAAAATACACTGCAGTACTTAAGCGCTCTGCAGACTCCTACTTTCCCCACCCTCCCACACCAGGCAGGAGTGCCTGCGAAGACAAAAAGAGGACTCGCCTCACGCTGGGAAAGGCACAGGAGCAGAGTGAGTCGCAAGGCACGCATAGAGGTCTGGCACGATGCGTGACCGTCTTAATGAACCCCAGCGGTAATATGCACTGTTGCTATGGCAGCACAGCAGCTGGGGGTGGGACTGAGACATCCAGTGAGCCGATCCTGCGACTTGGGACGAAATTCACAACATGAGAAATAGAAACCCAGACTCAGGGGGTACCACCACAGTGCAGGGCTGCAGACAGGAGGGCCTCCGAGGACCAGACCGAGTCCTGCCCGCCTCACCCCAGCCAAATATTTCCTGTTTATGCTGACAGATTGCTAAAGGCCAAACACTTAAGAGATGTTTGAGAAGAGGTGGGTAGGCATGTTTAGCAGGGCATCTCATCCTCCATAAGGCTGTTTACTAATCAGTGGGCTGTGACATAAAACCATTTCCAAAATAAAAACAGAACCTGGGATGTGAAAGTCTTTGCGTTGCACCAACTTCCCCAGCTGAGCAGCCCGCTTTGCCAAACCACACACCCAAGCACAGCCCACACAAAGGCAGACACCGCATATGAGAGCCCATCACCAAATGGCAGTGTCGAGAAACGTGTTGTGTGATGCTGGTGGTCACACAGGGAAGCCTCAAAGCTTCAGAGAAGTCTCGAATCAGTCAGAAACAAAGCACAGAGCAGTTTGTCATATGTGTTCACGCTTTGGCCTCCAATAGAATTCCATCACTGCTGGTGATATAATAAATCAACAGCTCGTTTGCTCAGCAGTGCAATAAGACTCAGGACAGTAACTGAGACTGGCACTGCGTTAAGCACTCTGGTGAGGGATTGTTTCAGAATGTGACCTGTCTTTGGACATGTCTGAGGGGAGACTTCTCTGCAGCAGAGGGACAGACTGAGCAAGGAACTCCGCTGAAGACGAGTGGAAGCTCTTGATTGGCAGATTCAGGCACTGACAGAGGCACAGGTACGATGGCGCATTGTCCCGCCAGAGTCCACGCATACATGGCTGGGACTCACCTATTGACGTCGCCGGCCCGGGAAGCGGGGGGGGAGGTGGGGGGGCGAACATGGGCGACACTAGTCAGTAGACAAGAGCGGGCGGCACGTTAAACAGGTACATGTGTGGAACATGTAAACATGGTGAGGAGAGCATGGAAATTGACAAACGTGCCTCTTGCTGGACCCATTGAATTTACAAGAAAAACCTCTGCAGACAGAAGCAAACACAGACAGACAGACAGATAAAGACTTCTTCTGCAACCTTTCACTTCAAAATAAAACTCGCCATAAAAACTGATTAAACACATCCGACAAAAAAAAAAAAACACCCTCAGACACACACTTCTTTGTGAGTAAACATAATGGCCATTACTATAGTAACTAGCTCTCTGAAAGCCCTATTTCGGTTTTGGTGCCTTCCTGTGGCACCTCTCCCAGTGCGTTCCCCTGGTGATGGCCAACAAAGCGCACATCGGGACCTCTTCCGCAAAGTATGAGGATGTGGCAGTCTCAACATCGGTGGAGAGCGAGCCACACGACCGCAGAGTGAATCACGATGTAGATAAGGTGGTGAGAATTACGCTTCCTCCTTCCAGCAACTTCTGCGGAGAGATCTGCCAACTGCAGTGAGAAGGAGAAGCTCCTTTCCCCGCGAGGCAGACCTGAGTGGCTGATTCAAAGTGGCGTGAGACTGTACCCAGGCTGGGCCTCACCTGGTCCCATGGTGGGAGGAGACGGGGTCGGAACAGCGATAGGGATGCCGACGCTGTTGCTGCCGCCGCTGTTCTCCCGGCTGCCACTCCCCCCGCTGCTGCCGCTGTGTGGTGAGACAGAGGGTGATGAGAGCGTGTCCGTGTTGACCTGGAACCCGGCTCCGGGCCCAAATCTCTCAGGGACTAACCTGACAGATTAGCAGGTGGCGACAATGTTAAAGCTAACTTACTGCCTGCCGAACGCCTTCATTAACACGTGCACCAGTGAACGGGATAAATGAGATTAATAAGCTCATATCCTGGCTGGTAACCAGTAGGGCATTTCAGTGGATTAGACAGCCCTTGTCAAGATGGAAAGTTTTAAAAAAAAAAAAAAGGCAAAACGCAATGACTACGGAAATAAGTTTAGACCAAATGCAGAGAGAGAAATATGCAAGTTACAGGCTTTATTGTCTTTTAAAGGCCCGCTGGCAATATCAGCGGGAGCCTTAAACCAAACTGAACGCAGAGTGCCACCACCAATCCCCGTTTCCTGACCGCAGTTTGACCGAGTTGGCGCCCACAGATGCGGACTCGGCTGCAACCTCTCTGCTCGTGCTCCCATCTTGAGCAAAACTCTCAACCGTGGCAAGGGCAGGGCCCGCAACAGCTGCCACAGGAACAGGAAGTCAGTCGCTGCCACAGGCTGGGGTGACGGGGTGGGGCTGGTGGAGGCTTGGGTCTATTTAGGGCTGACTTCCAGCATGACTACCAATGCTTACATGTGGTTGTTGACCCATGGGGAGCGAAACTGCGCGAGACATTAGTTGCCTTCCTTAGTGAACAAGTGAATCGATGTTCTTCTTTCATGTGATCAGTGTTAGAGAAGCCTAACCAGCATGTGTTGAGGACAGGGTCCCTCATGTGAGGGGGAGACATTTTACTGCATGGTGACTGCAGGGCTGTCCACCAGCTCAGCTAAAAAGCTAACCACAGCCTATCCAGAGAGACAGAGCCACAGCTGTACAGCGAAAGCTCATTTACAAAAGAAATGAAAGTGAATTTTTAAAATAAGGCTTGTTGTTGTTACATTGTGGGCAAGTACAAATCAATCACTCCACTTGGCCCACAATGAAGTCGTCTCTGCTGGATTGGCACCTGTAAATCCAGCCCACAATGTAACAATTCAAAACTTCCCATTGGGTCATCAATCTAAACAGGGAAGGCAGGCTATGGGGACTTGAGCAGGTGGGCTAGCTACCACAAGGCAGGAGGAATATAACACTGTCTCGGTAATATTTGGAAGTCCTAGCTAGCATCAGAGGCTTCCTGGTCAATGAAGCACCTTCAGTAAGTGGTGTCCCTGACGTCTACCCACAGCCTCACTTCAGGAGGTGGCAGGTTTATCTGTTCCTATGCCATGCCCTCCCTAGGCAGGACCAGGAAAGCAGGGGGACACAGCAGACATCTGCTTCTTGCATCGTGTTACACAGAAGCTGCCCAGTCACAAATCTGTCAGCAAAGACAACACTGAATCTAATACCCCGCTGATATTCATTCATACTCTGTGGCCATTTCCATCAGTGATGTCGCTTCACGTCTTCTCGAAAATCACCAACAAAACAATCCAAAGGATGTAAAATTACACAGACAATCGCAGAATACCATTGCATTGTTCTTATCTTTTAATCTACGTCTGTCTTTTTAGCTCAGGCTGTGCTGAATGAATATTTCACGTCTACTTGGTGCCCGCCGACATGGCTAGGGCTCCCGTCTCCATTAAACATGGTACATTCTCAGAATACATATTTAGTGGTGGTTAACCCTAAATGACCGTACAAAGGGGACAGCCATACCTGTGTGTCCGGGGCCTCTGGTTCAGTGAGGCGGTGCGACCCGGACTGTGCTGGCTGGTTAGGCGGGCGGGGCTGGTCATGTAGTCATTGGGAACTGTGGGGGGCTTGACAGGCTCCAGGGTCTTGTAAGGGGTGTTGCGCCTGTGGGGGGGGGGGGTCGAGAAATAAGCTGGGATGTCAGGCAGAAGGGGTAGAAAAAGCAGAGGGGACAGAAGGGCCAGTGGCAGGGACAATCCCTCCGTGTCTCTGAAGACCCTGTTGTGTTCGCGGGGAGATAGTCGAAAAACAGGAAATCTATGGTGTTGGTAAACCTCCCCCACAAAACACGGTGCCAACTCAATTTCCTACCCATTTCTGAGTTTTGGTTGAGAGGTGGAAGAATCATTAAACCACCTCAAATTGAAAGCGTGTTGCCAAAACTATTCAAAATGCTAATAACGATGTGCAGGTAGGGTTTCTTAACTGTAAACAAACCCCTAGTAGCAATAAAAACTGAATTAGCATCTCACTTGCAATTTACAAGTTCAGGCTGCTTTCAGCACCCTCAGAGGCATGTGAAACAGGCCCTGCTCAGCATACAGGAACTCTGCTACTGTAACCAGCATAACCATTGGCCTCTCACTCATCACGCTTGGGCAGAGGTCTCAGTTCAACATGAGGCTATCACCACAATGACCGCAGTGGTGAGCCGGTCCCTGGTGACAGCCTACCCCAGGGTTCCGCGTCCCGACATCGGCGGGCTGGGAGGCTTCTGCGTCGGTGGATTGGTCCTTGACAGCGTCCCCCCTTTCACAACTTGGTTGCTTCCATGCTGCAATACAAACACACCGGGAAACAACAATGTGACGCCCAGAAGTTTTGCGTGGTTCAGCTGTAACTCACAGAGAAGTGAATAGGTCTTCCCAGATATAAAATGATCTTAAATTCAAGTGTCACATCAGTCTTTTTGGAAACAGCTGTTTAATATAAAGAAATACAGAATTAAAAGCCTTGTTTTAATCGCTAAAGCTAAACCGTGTTCCTCGCCGCATAATGAAATTCAAAGCCTAAAGCCCAGCCTAACAGAATATTGTGAATCTCAGCAATTTTCACAACACTAGTGTATCGAGCAGATGAAGCACAACAGAGTTAAATAACCTCAGGTGTGAAATTGTTATTCTGTCGGCTATTTTTGCAATTTAAAATCTTTCAGTCTGGGAAATCCAAACACATAGTGCATAACTGAAGGGTCTTCTACTAGAATGGCTCAGACTTGAACACTCAAAGACACTTAGAGGCGAGTGAAACATAAGCACTCTAGTATCGCTAGTGGGTCTAGAAGGAGCTACAGGTCAAACAAGTCACATGACAGGAGGTAGGAGAAGCAATAATGATCTACAGAATAACCAGTGCTAGGGTCAAATATCACTTACCTTGGCTTTTAGCCACTTAACGTGGGCAGGAAAAGAGAGAAAGAATATGTCAAAAAAAAAGGGGAAAAAAGCAAGGCTTAATGATCAGTGGATGGAAAACCTTCACTTTCACATTTAACATTATAGACGCTTCTGGAGACACGGACGGTGATGTCGTCTTAGGGTGAAGGTAGGACCAGACTGGAAAGGTACCACAGCACTTCAGGGAGTGAGCAACTGGGTACAAATGGCAGCAGCTCGAGATAAAAAGGACCAGCTGGGCACCTAAAGGGCACCGCAAACACTTTGACCTAAACGCGCGAGTCTCCCTACCTGCCGTAACAGCCACATACTGTAGCGGAAAAGACCTTGGACACCCCAACTGCTTTAAAACCCAGAGAGCAGCATCATGTTCAGAAAGTGCACACAGCCTCAAACAGACGATGCAGGCCTGTCGTGACTACGGGGGCCCGGAAGGGGCCAGGTGGAGGCGGCAGCTAAGGAGAGCGACGAGTTAGTGTTGGCAAGAGCAGACGTGCCTGAGCAGGCCTCACAAGTAACACTGAGACAGAAACGCGATGTGACATACCAGGAAAACAAAACAGGAGAAAAAGGAAGTTAAAATAGCATTTGAACCCCCCTGCCAGAAACAAGCAACAAGTTTAAATTCCCAGCCTCCCTTTAAATATCGTCAAGAGGGTACCAGATCTAAGCCAGTGCCTACCTAAAAACTATAATAAGCACTCTGCCTTTTGAATAAACTGCTGTCGTTTTTATCCAAGTATAAATTTAGTGTTTATTTTGAAAAATGCTGGGAAATCTCTCAGCAGCACTGAAGCTGGCTCCAAGCTAGCCGTGTACACCCTGACGGCTTGGTGTCACAATGCTACCCAGTCTGAGCTCACCAAGAGACAAGCCTGTCAGAACCGGCCCAACTCGAAAAGGACCAACATTCTGCTCGCGGGGGTGGGGGTACCATTTTCAGGTCAGGAACGAGATGGCTTATGGTGATCTTGGATGAGGGGGGCGTCCTCATTTATAGTTACAAAACAGGCAGCCAACAAAGGCCCAGCGTAACCGGGGCAGCCTGAAATTTCAGAGAGCTCAACTGTTGTACCCTAGGGAAGGCCCCTAACCTGGTGTTAGTAGAAATTTAGCTGTCTCCCATTTGCTGAATACAAGTATGGTGTGGAACAAAAGTGAGCCGCAGAGAAACCAGGGCAGCCAGAACTTTCAGAGAGCTCAGCTGTTGTACCTTAGGGAGGGCCCCTAACCTTGTGTCAGTAGAAATTTAACAGCCTCCCATTTTCTGGATACAAGTATGGAAACAAAACTGAAAAATTGTTTCGCTTGCCTCAGATAACAGCTCCTGCAGCTAACATAGCAGGAATAGGAGGAAGACTATGAGGAATCGTCAGTGAAGTATGTTTATGTCACACCGGGGGAGCGAGGCAGATCAGCAGTTTATGGTTCACTATGCTCCCGTTAGGACACATCCAGAAGGTGAGGGTCCTGCTATCTGTAATGTGTGCAATGACTTCTCAGAAGCTCGAAAACACGCAACGTCTCTTCTGCACTCCTCAATTACTCATGGCGCGAAGAACCGGCTGGCAAAAACAAAGCATCTACCGCAGACTATGGTGGGGATCGATAAACCTTAAACCAGATAATGTGGGTGGGGTAGCCAAGCTGATGGGATTTGATAGGAACCGCCTGCCTCACTCCCCTGCCCCGGCTGTGGTAGGAGGGAGTCGGCCCAGTTACGTTACATGGCATGAAGAGTTGGGGTCTGGTCTTTTTGCCATCAGGTGGATTTTCAACACACCAGTGCGGGAGCCATGGTTGCAATTAAAAAAAAAAAAAAAATAAATAATAATTCCAAATGACAAATGAAGCTTTATCCAGCCTGTTGAACGGAGAGGAATCGTTACCACCTACAAAGGGAAGACCCCCTTCAAATCACACGGACCTCTTCGCGATGAAATCAAGACTGTGCTGTAACAGCCCTGTATTTCAATACATGGCAAAGGGATATCCTTTCATGGGGGCTGAGGGACCGTTAACATATCAGAAATTTGCCTTAAAAACAGAGGAACAGCAGTAATTTGTTCACATGGAGAGTGGAGAGGAAATTTACTTCTTCTGGTGACCTCATTTGTCACACGATAAGACACTTGCCTGGAACGAAACGACATGCAAATGGCAGCTCATTTAGTGAGATGGGAAAACGGTTTTTTAAATCTGAACACAAACCATCTTCATCTTTGAGAGTCTACTTGCATGTGTGTATGGACTCCCTTGTTTATAAAAAAAAAAAAAAAAAAATTCACCTCATCACAGTCAAGCAATCAACAATTACTGTCAAACACTTATGGTACATTATACAGTTAAATTAAAGAAAGTTTTATTAAATGAATTAGAATACCACCTCAAAAACAATAAACTGATATACATGCATATAAGCTTTTTAACCAGACAAAGGCATCAGTTCCTGTCTCCAGCAGAAACCTTTCTGACCTGTGCTTGGCCATATTCGATATTTCCGGAGGGCTTTTACACTCCATTACCACACTTATCTTCCCATAAAACGGCGGTCCCGTGCAAGGCACAGCCACTTAATTCAATCGCTGACAACAGAAATGGATTCCAAGACCGACGGGCAAAGCAGAATGAAATCTTGGCAGGTCCTGTTACAGATCTGGATGCCATTAGCTATGGCAGCATCTTTTTTTTTTTGAGGGTGGGACAAAATTTCAAGTACTGAGGCAAGCATAATAGACCAGAAGCTTCCAAGGGCTTACCGCAAGTATGCCGATGTCATTACACATAGATGGAACGAACGAAAATACTATGAAAGCTATAGCTATGAAACATTAATTTGTCTTGAATTCAGTCAAATTGGTGTAACAGCTCAGTAAAGACCTTTGGGGGGGGTCAACAGATATGACACCCATTAAAAAGAAAGTTTACTCTTTAGACATTTTCAAAGGCGTCGGACACTTCGGCTGACGGATCAGCAAACATAGCACGTTAGTTGCTAAGTGACGATTGCATGGAGACAGCGGGTGGCCCCCTCACCTTCACGCCGTGGCCCACGTCGTCCAGCAGTGTATAGTCGATGGGCTTGCGGATGTACCTCACGGGTCGCTCCATGTTGGCGGGGGCGATGATCTTGTGGGTCCTGGATGTGTTCTTGTTGGTGGTCAGAATGCCAATTTCTCGCCTGGCCACCTTCTCCTTATGGATGTCCACCGTCTGGATGAAACAGTACACAACATATCTAAACCCCATCATATATGGGCTAGCAAAGTCAGCCACAGCACAATGACCACCCCAGGACTAGTTAAAACAAACTTATAACGTTACTAATGCCATGGTGCACCCTTCCCATCTTTAGAGGGTCCTAAAGTGTGAGATCCCGCCCATGAGTGCATGAAGCCCCCTGCGGCTTGGCCCTCCGCTATCCCACTTCACTCATGTGACCAACAGCAGCGAGAGCAGGCTGCCCAGGAACACCATCCAGCCCCCTCATCCCAGAGGGGGGACCGACCGCGACATGGTGACCTGCAGATAGCAGGAGGCTCAAGCAGACAAGAGCAAAAAGACAGCAGAATTAACCATAACCCAGCTGGAGGAAGGAGGATGGGACTGCCTCACCTCCTTCCTGTGCTGAGAAACTAGAGGAAACGCAAAGAATAAAAGCCTTTTATTCATTTATGATGCTCACATGTTACCACCCATCACATTTCCCATGAAGCATTAGACCGGTCCACAGCAGATGATGGTGAAATGTGTCATCAGGCACCATCACTGTGAACAAGTGCAAACCTCACGCTCCATCACAGAGACACAAAGATTGAAGCAATTTTAAAAGGCAGATTGGAAACTCAGACTGGCACGGTCTCCTCCCAGAATTCCAAGCAGCGTTGACTCAACAACCCCATCACTCCTCTTCAGGGAGGGGATCTGGCAGCTGTTGCCTGCATGCCACCACTGCCGATGCCTTCCAGCAGCTGTCTCGCCTCATGCATACCCCCCCCCCACCACTTCAACCAGGCTGGTCTCCATCAAGTTGTGAATCTTGATTTTACTTCCAGCCACACCCCCACATCCTTGACATAACCTAAACCCCATAGAGGTTTGATGGGGGCTGATGGGTTAGTGGAAACCGAGAAAGATAAAAGGTTTAACTCTCAGAGCCACTTGTCGCAGTCTCGTGGGGCCCGATTAGGGTGCTCCTCAGAACTCTGAGGGCCCAACCCAACACAGCAGAGATCATGGCCCAGTCTGCATACGGGACCATTTCAGCGGCTCTATCTGGGCCAAGGTCACATGACAACACAGAGCCTCAGGCAGACACAACCAGGACCAAGAGCTGATCTCCAACAATCTACGGCTTTGTTTGCACAAGTCTATTTTTAGGCCATGCTGATGAGCCTTCCGGTCGAAATCGTCAACCATGACAGAGACGACCCGACATTGCGGCACACCCACGGCAATCCTTCGGGCGCCTGTATACTCAGATTAAAGTCTCAGGCAACAAGAAAGGTCCTGCTAAGGTCAAAGGTTAGACACAACAGAGGGGCAGTTGAAATGAATGGAATTTACGAGGCAGAGGAAACAAGCTGGCACACTCAGCAGCAATCAGGGAACACAAAGAAAATGTACTTAAATGCTACTTCAGCACTAGCTTAAAAAAAAATGCACAAGAACAACAGCAATGAATGGCACCGTGCTCACAGGGCAGCGTGAATCAGAAAACGCACACAGCTTGTGTAACAGAGCATGCACGTCACGATGTAGTTAACCTGGTGAGCAAAACGCGATGATGGGTAAAAATAAAACGAGCATTTTTAGAATGTTAAAAAAAACAGAAAGAAAAGAGAACATGATCCTGCCCAGACCTTTCAGCGACTGGCAGGGTGGAGCTGATGACGGCAGTTTCCTGTCACAATGAGAGCAGTGAGGCTGGGGGGGCCGCAAGCAGAGATACACACCTCTGACCGAGGCACGCATACACACTGTGTGTGCGTGTGCACACACGCACACACAATCATAACTCCGCTGCTCTGGGGTCCACAGAACGTTCTAGAAGGCCCATCTGTTCAACCCCCCCCCCCCCAAATAAGGGACAAGGTTAACACAGCTCTCAGGAGCCTTCAAAAACAAGCAGATACCAGAAAATGTTTATTAAACGTGAGCCAATCTTTACAGGTCAGGGCGGGCCAGTCAGATTTGAGAATAAATAAATTTTAAAATCCAGAAGGTGTCTCCTTCAGCCATCAGAATATTAAAGAGAAGAAAGGTAAAGGAAGATAGACCCCACACTGAGGTCTTTGGGTTGCCAGGTTCAGAGGCTGTGACTCCTCACTATCTGTAAACAATAAAATACTTTGGTAAAGAGAATGAAAAATACGTTAAACCCAAATGATAAGCTAAGCAGTCAATAATAAGAGGGGGAAAGGTGCTCTGTCCTCCTCAGAAACAAAAACAAACCAAGCAAGCAGAGGTCCAAACCAAGAGCGTGAATCGAAGCCCCTCCACCCACTTCCTGGATGTGTTTTCAAGAAAAAGCAAAGCGTCCCCTCGGGATCTTCCAGCCCTGTGAAATATTGGGGCTTTGAGGAGGGATGGGCTTGACCTCTGAAAACCCCCTGAAATGACCAGCAGCAGCTCAAATCAATCGCCTGCTCAAACTAAGAGTAGGCGCAAGCACTCCAGGCTTCCCCTGGAAAACCCCAAGGCTTGGAAAGATGGCGGGTGCCAACAGCCACGAAGTTTAAAAGATGGTTGAGGCAGAAGTGTGAGCGAACCGTGTTTGTGGTCGCATTCTTCACCATGCGGGGCCTGTATCAAGGAGCCTTTGTTCCGTAAGTTCGTTGCCAAGTAAAGACTTGACCTTTAAGAGCTAAATCTGAAGGACCCAGGAGTGGCAGCGGGCACTGATGGGACAAGCAAAAAATTGCTGAGGTCCATCAGTGTTGAGGTTCCATGGCAGGCTTCCTGGCTACTGAAGTTTGTCTCCTGTATGTGTGGTGTTCCTGTCGAAAGTTGATGAACCACAACTGAAAGACTGCAGTGATGATTTGGGGCTTCCAGCGTGGGTCAAAAGGAGGATTGCGGAGGTAACAGTGAGTCATGACGGAAATCCCAGGGTATGGTGACACACGCCGACCTTAAGCTCTCCAGACGGCACCAGACGTGCACGGGCAGTACTGCCCACACAACAGTTGGCCTGACCCACAACTGCTCCGGTAACCTGCAGTTTTGAAGACCTGCAGCGGAGGCTGCACATTCTTTGTTAGATGCACTGGGGCAGAGGCTTCTGCTGGAAGTGAGGCAGCATTAGATAACACACTGTACTGACAGGAAGAATTTCAAAACTTGTTTCCTGTCACCAACAGGAAGCCATGTTGCGGGCCAGTGTTTGCTGGCCTGTGTCTGAATCTGTCCTCATGGCTTAAACCGATTGGTTTGCCAGCCTGCACTTTTCTTTGCATTGTGAATTCTGCAAAATTTAAGAGGCGCTATGGACAAACACCCCACCCCTGACTTGCAAGATGATCACCGCAATAATCTACCATCCTTGGCCTTCCCAACATCAGAGTACATGGAGAGTCAGATCTAGACTCCCAGACACAGTGGAATCATGCTTGTTACATGTAAGCACATCTGGTTGGGATGGTGTCCCATGAGATGTCACACAGATGTACCCATCCTTCTCTGTCACTTATTAAAACCCCCTTTCTATGGATGCCTGACATGTAGTTTCTCCTCTGTCCCAGATTCTGATGAAACATGACCCGGTAGCTATCAAGCGAGAGGTGGTAAGGTCAGAAGGGGGTGCCACTGAGGAAGACAGAATCCTCCAGGACAGCTGGTGAGTTTGAGGATCACCCACCCCCCTACACCCCTCCAGCTGTAGGCCCAGGGTTGAGATAACACATCTGGGTTAGACATCAAGAAGGCAGGCAGAGGCAACAAGTCAAAGCTTCAGGACTGGAAAGATCACGACAACGTGCCTAAGAGTACATACAACACATGGTTATAGTGCTCGAAGAGAGAGACGCTAACTTCAGCAACATGTATCAGGAAAAACTGAACAAAACGTGCTTTCAAAGATCGAGAGCATAGCCTCAAGTTATTTTAATCCTGTTCCTTGCAGGCAAGGCGGGCGCTGGCAGATGCTATATGACGGGGAGTCGTGAGCAGTCACGGCTGGGTCACGGGGTAGAGGGAGCAGGTCAGTTGAGAGTCTGCTCTCCTCTAGCACTCTTGGGCAGGAAAGAATTGGACTGCATCTGCCTCTGTCAGCAGAAGGGACATTACATACCATTAAGAAAAGCTACCAGGCCTGGGATTTAAATTTAATTAAGCCAGCTGCACATTTCAATGGCCTGTGGGGACAACAAAGGCAATCAAGGACTATCATCCAAAAAGAGGAGGACAGAGGAGGAGAATGTCCTGTCATCCCAGGACACAGAGCGCCTTGTGACAGCAATTAACACCAGAGATCTCCACAGAAGCCTTGACCTTCAGCCAACACGTGGGAGACATTGCCATGGAAACCAGACTCCAACTCCTCACAGATGGGTCAAGGCCTCGGCAGAGATACCAGAGATGAGAGCCTCATTCTGGTGTGGCCACTTTCGGAAACAGTTTCACGGGTTCGAATGGCCAGCAACCCAATCTGTAGCTTCACTGAAGTCAGACTGTCACACCTGAATGGTTTTTATTACGGACAGAGTACCATTTTAGATTGGTTTGTCTGAGTCCTCCATGTATATTCTTGCTTTTGCCCCCATGGCACTGCACCAATCCCCCCCATCTTTCACCTTGAAGGAGGTCAAGCCACCCAGGGAACATGCCAGGCCCTCTGGTTCTTTATAACTTTCATGGAGGTCTTTGCTGAATCATAGATTGGTGATAAAGATCAATGGCTCCCTTACATTGAGAGGACCCAGCTGAGGTAGTTTGGGCATCTTATAAGGAGGCAATCTAAATCTTACAACCTTGGGTATGTCCTAGCAGGTCGAGGCCCCAGGGAAGATTCCTCCTCCAAACTGGCTTGGGAACATCTGGAGACACCATAGAACAATCTGCCATCTCTGACCACGACCCTCACCAAGAGAAGCAGTATGACGACCATGACGAAGTGATCTGACCAATCATGGCACAGAGATACAGCACGTTGTTTCCCAGACTGTATATTGGAAACGTCTAATAATAATGCCAGACTGCGAGCAATGTTAAACACGCGCACACACACAGAAGCAGGGCTGAAAGAGGCTCCACATATCTGCGGCAGTCTGGAATTCATCACACCGTTTCCAGGGAGACTCCAAACACAGCTACCACTCATCCAAGTTTCTGGACACCCCCCCCAACTGCTGCCAGATTCTGGATATTAAAGACCTTCGGGGAGGAAGACATCCATCTCTTCCCCATCTATTCCTGACCTGATGGAGACGTACTGTGGGCCAAGCTGAAGGCACTACAACAACGGAGCTGACACAGATTTCCTTTCCCCATGCAATTTGCAGCCATCCAGGGGCAGGAGAGGGAGGCCAGGGAGCGGGACTCCACCAGGGAAGCGAGGCCCACCTGGGAGATGTGGTTGATGGAGGACTCCATCCTGCGCAGTTGGGATGCTTGGATGTCAAGCAGCTGCAGCACGTTGTTGGCCAATGCGTTGATCTGGTAGGCCACGCTGGCCAGAGATTGCGTGGTGTAGGCCTTGGTCTCCTCCAGGGCTGCCTTTTTGTCCTGGGCCTGGGGGGGGGGGGACAGACAGACAGACAGACAAACACACACAAACACAATCAGCACATGGTGGATTGAAAGAGTGACCTCACACCCTGGGAACAACTGTTAAGGGCCAGCAGCCAGAAGATGCAGGAAAAGTTGGTCAATCTTCAAGAAGCTACTGAACATGACCTGTTCTATTGCATTAGCTAGGATGAAAGGCATACTGTGTGCGAGAGGCTAAGCAAGGAAATAAGCATAATAATAGTTAGAATTATAATAAGGCAGGTAGCCTGGGAAGTGCAGAGACAGGGAGACTCAAAAGGTTCGCCTCTATCCTTCTCCTCGCTCACTTTATGGATCCATAACAGGAGACACCAGCAGTTAAGGCCTCAGCCGGCTTGGAATTCTGGGAGGTAAACACATTTCACACAGACAGCAGTGGAGGTGGGAATGTCCAATGTTGAGTAACAAATGCCTCTGACAGGGGGGATCACAAAGGTGACTGCAGAAGGGAGCTTCCCAAAAATGTGAGGAATTCCGGCAATGGAAAATCTGGAGCAGTCAGGAGCAGACATGCTGTTCCGCAGCACAGCATCGTGCCAAACCAACACCATTGTGAAATTTAACAACAGCAGCAACCGGCAGGCACTTAGACCAGCAACTAGAAACAAGCACTGATGCAAATGAGGAAATGTAGTTGGACATTAGCTCATGTGTAATTTCCAAGGTCAAAAAGGGAAAAAAAAAAAATAATAATTAAGATCACAAATTCAAATTCACACATCAGGCAAGAAGACAGAAAACCAATCGGGGGTTATGGGTACAGAAATCATGGAGAAAACTTAGACAAACATTAAACATATGGGAGGCTTCCTGTGCATTCCTGTGCAACTCTGGTTGCTACTTAATGCAAACTCAAAATGTGTTTATGAAGAGCGTAAAATCCCAGACTCCACAGACACATGGCAGAAAGAAAGAAGTAACCAACCGGGAGTCTAAAGTTCAGCAGTAAAATGGAAACGGCAGTGGAGAACACACCTTAACCCCATAACCTTGCCTGCCCTGGGTTTTAACTCGACAAAAACACAAAAAACAGTAACCAACAGGAAGTGGCTACAACAAGATGGAGCTGAGAGCTCACTCAACCGCTATTATGCTGTTGTAACGTTATTACAACAGTATTCTCATAATTTGTATTTGAGGTTCAAAAAAGCAGTGGGTCAAATTCTACTAAGAAGGGAAACACAGGCCTTGTTAGCTTGATGGCTCCCAAAGGGTTAAACTAGTCAGCAACGTACGTCTGCCCACCGCAGGTTTCAAGCCCTCGCTTCTCACAGCGCCACACCAAAACGAGATCGTTTAAGGCCCTCCTCCACTGAAGAGGGGCAGATGTACCCACATTCGGAAACAGTGGGCTGTACATTCACCAAGAACGAGGAGAAACGCAACCACGATAACATTCTAACATCCTTACTCACTGGGAGCGTGGAGTGATACATAAAATACATTTTTCCAAAAGCTACACAAAACAGGCCTGATCTTCTCCCACTCCATCTTTACAAAGAAGTCAAAAAGAACAACCATCCAGTACATAATTCATTTTCACCCAGCAGGCCAAGCATTAGGAATTCCCCGCAGAACGAGTGCGAGAGGACGCAGTACCAATCCACCGGGACCATTGTCACATTGGAGCGTCCCACCAAAAGGCCATTTAAGGCTGCCCAAGGAAGTGTGATTATGTAACCTACTCAAGGGCAAACTGCAAGAAGGTAGAAGGAGGTGACACACAGAGAGTAAGCAGGGCGGAGAAAACGGGACGAACCATCAGTTCGAAGTGGAGCAGTAGACAGGGATGAGGGGTTTGAAGCAGGCGAGGTGGGGTCAAATGGTATAATATCTGATGTGAAACACAGCCATATGGCTAAACTCCCTGAAATGATAAAACTGTGGCAGAACATGGAGACGCGAGACACAGCATTGGCAAACCGGGATATGGCAACCCACGTCACGACGACACTGGGCAATATGCCATACTACTTTTAGCGAATATAATTGCTTTCAAAAACCCATCCTTCCATTGGCCAATTTATCAATGCTATGCTATACTGTATAGTCACAAACAATTCAGGATATAGACTGACCATAACATTCTGATGTACCACATACAGAGCAGACTGTTGATAAGCATATCAAACCTAGCTAATAATTGATGAGGTGTGTGTTTGACTGTGTTGGTTACGACATGGACTACACTCACTTCCTCAGTGTACTGGGAGGGGGCATAAAAAAAACCCTTCAGCAGTCAGCCAGTCACCAGCCAGGGGCTAGGTCTTGTGCTGAAGGTACAACCCAATGGACAAGGCAAAAAGCTAATGCTAGACATAATATTAAAGTAATGGCTCACGCCTAATGGTGGCGTCATCCACCACACCTAAGGTTAACATAAGGAACCAGGAGCTACCCAAGCCCAGCTGCATCCCCTTGAAAGGGGATCCAGAGCAGGTAACAACAAGACAGGGTTATGCCCTCCAAACTCAAGGTCAAACCAACGGCCACATCTAAACCCAAATGTTCACCAGTCTAACTGAAGGCACCATTTAGTCGGAACCCAATCCACCATGCCAAGGAGGAGTCCAGCAAGACCCTCGGTATGCTGGGGAGAGACATCACAGGCCACGGAAATGAGGCGCAGATCTTATAAATCAGCAGCTATGTACCACCCAAGCCATCCAAAAGATTAAGTCGGAGAGAGCAGCCGTCCAGCTGGCAGTGATGTACACTGCTGTTCTCCAGCTCACGGGGGGGGGGGGGGGGAAATCCCCAAAGCCCACAGAAAATGAAAACACGCAAAAAGGATGTTCTGGAAGGTGGAAAGGAAACTCATGAGAATTGGAGCTACTCAGTGTTGGCCTGGGCCTTACAGATCAAGTCGGATAAATGCTGTCTCAACATCCATAGCAGACTAGACAGAGATGGAGGCTTTATCCAAAGTCCTGAGCTGCTTCAGTAGCAGGCAGTGGTGTCCAGAGAGCTCCAATCATCCTCAACCCATCACAGGCCAAAGGTCACCCTCTAATTTTCCTGTGTGGCCCATTTTTAGTGATTCAATGGACTGGGAAGCCTTTGGAGATCTGACTGGGTGCTGGAGTAGGTGGGACAATGACACTCCTTGGGTTTTTTTCCCCCCCACTTTGAATGCTGGGAAGATGTGGAGGGAGGGGGATCGAAGCATGCCTCTACCTGATCAGTCAGCCACTGATTGAAAAGCTATGATTTACACCCAGGCGGTGCACACTCCTGGGCTTCACTATGTAGCGCTGCATGATGCAACCTTCTGAAAACCCCTTCGAAGGGGAAAAAGAAAAAATTAAATAAGCCTACCTCAGTAGACCTTTGACGGCCAGTGAGGAACAGAGCTTACAGCTTAAACGATGCCCGGTCGAGTGACAAAAGCCAGCCTTAGTAGACTCGTGCCAAAAAAGGTGGCAACTACATGAATGTCACCACAGTGATAAACAACCATACCCAGAAAAAGACCACAGGCCACTATTTAAAAATCCAGCCACACCGAATTAACAAGGTCATTTCCTGGTGATGCCAGGGCTAGCAGCAGCTACTGGAGCCTTAGGACCCACCGTCACAGCCATCTGGTCATCCCCCGGTTGCCACAGCACTCGTAGGGAGACGCAAAGATGAAGCTTCACATAATCGGCACCAATTAAGCTCTCCTTATTAAGGGAAGGCAATGCAAAAGCAAAAATTCATGGCACAAACGTCCTAGCAGTTTAGCGCGAGCAGACTGCAGGCTTAAACCTTACAAGTGCCATATTCCTAGCTTTCCAGAATATGCCAGATCTTTCACAATGCAGCACGTAAAGGAGAACAAGAAACCACAGGTAGCTAATTAAAAGACACACTGCTGACAATCAAATTAACAGAAGGTAAAACTACACTATGCTGGCTAAAAGTCAGGATGTAGAACAGGTGAGGCTCTTTACATCTGTTTATCTGGCAGAAGCTTTAGCGCAAAGTGACATCACAAGCAAACTGTCATCAAGGAGTCAGCTTTAGTTCACATGCTACTACGTTAGCTTGCAATAACTGACCAGGAAAACCATCTTTGTTGCCTTACAGCCCACGTTTAAAAGGCCTACTCTTGATTGGCTGAACAGTATTTCAATCATATTGTTACTCAGTGTTGGCTTGTGCGCACCTCCACAAAAAAAGCTGTACGTAATCATGATAGAGAAGCATACTCGTCTGTTCAGGAAGGAAGGGGTGGGGCATCACCTAAGCTGTTGCCTTACCCTGGTGATGAAATTGCCTGTTGCGTGCAATTCTTTAGCCAACAAAAAGAACCCACGATTAGTTGAGGCATAGCTTAAGAGCTAAAGGTGGTTTGTAGACAGTAATAGGTGTTGGGGCACAATCCAAATTACATTTAATCTTACCCATTGTATGAGTAGTCGTGGTACCCCCCCACTACATAAAGATTCAGAATAAAATGAGGTTCATCCAAAGGCACAACAGTTGATCCCACAGGATTCAAACCAGCAACCTTCAGATTACGACTACACAGCCTTAAGCACTAACCGACCATCCTGCAGTTGTTTTGAGGGTGTGCCTGAACACTGTACCTTGGCCTTCAGAGCAGCCAGGACCGAGCTGGCCCAGTGTTCCCTGACCCTGTGATGAGTTGCTGCCGATTGGGTCAATCCATGCTAAGGAAGTTCATACTCCCGGCATAAAGAAAGATAATGGATCCTAATGTCAAGCAGGGGGCCAGCTTCCTTCCTAAAAGGGGTTTATCATCTCCTTGATTCTCTTGATCATCCTGGGGATTAGACCCAGCATGCTCAGCCTGCAAAGCCCCCACCCTGGCAAAGGGGGGGGGGGGCTTCAGGAGCCTTGGTGGAAACTGCAAACAAAGCTAAACACACTAATTGTACAGGAGGGGTTTGACTTTGGCTGCCCAACAGACAACCACCGCAATCGACCAGCCAGACACCTGTGAGTCACCAATGATCCGTGGTGGAATGTGACACACTATGCGCGCTGCATACTCACCAGGGCGTCACACTAAATACAGGAAGGGAAAAAAAGAGGCCAGCTGAAACGACTCATCTTTCCCACAGCACTTGGGAATCTCACCCACTCATGCAGGAAAGGTACGATTTTCTACAACAGCATGTTTAAAACAAACTCCTGGTTGAGGCCCAGGGGTAGAGAGTGGCACTCGCCTGGTGAGAGGAGACACAGAGCCCAGTTGGCCCCTGACTGCCTCCATCTGCCTCCTGGGGTTCCGGGTAGAAGGGATAAGGACTCAATCTGTGAAATGCATGTTCAGCAGGAGAGAACACGCAGGAACATGTCAATCTGAGCCTCATCCCCATTCCAGAGGAAGAGGGCAGCGTGTGGGGGAGGGACAGTCCCCAGACTGGTGTTTGAAATAGGAGGAACTTGAGTGAGCCCCGCCTTCCTTTCAAAACGCACCACACAGACACAACTGGCAAGGATCTGCGGGGTCTCCCTCTACAACTGCAGCCTCTGTTTCCCCTCCAAGACAAGGGAAATCAACACCCAAACTGTGCTCCACGGCAAATTCACAGGAGTACCACCGGATATTTGAAGGAACCACGTAATAAATGGAACTGTTGGGAATTCCTTTCGGCCTCGGGGTGATGTGGGGGAGAAAAAAAAAAAAAAGATGATCAGGGTGCCATGAACCAAGTGTTAGAACCTCCAAACTAACATCTTTACACTGTTTCACCTATCCATTTAAGAAGATGTATGTCTCCATTCTTACATGGCGGATGCACAAACAGAATAAACAAGCCATTTTTTTTTTTTTTTCCTCCTTTGGCAAGCAGCCTGCAAAACCCACAGAGAAACTGCACCCAGCAAACACAGCCACACCTCTGGGTTCTCTCCCCCATGTGGCACTCTGCATACAACCACAGTCACACCTTATGCAGCACTGTCACGGCACTCCGGGGACACTCAGGCCACAGACGGAGTCCACAAATCCGCAAACTGTTAAACACCCCAGGTACACCCTACAGCACACTGCAAAGAGTTGCTGGGGGGGAGGGGGTTGTCTAATCTCCTTACCAACCACTAATCAGCATGCAGAGATTTTGAGCAGTGAAACTAACAACAGACTGAAATCACAATTCAGTCCATTTCATCCTTAGAATCCAACAAAGTAGAAAATGAAGTCACTGACAATGAGTCCCCCAGCCAAAGAGCTGCTGCACCTCTCTTTAATATGCAGTTGAACAGTAGATGACACTGAAAAGGGATATCAAATAAAAGCCATCAATCCATCGATCCATCTATATCCAACCTGCTTATCTTGAACAGGGTCACAGTGCCTTTATGAAATTATAATCAGCTTGAAGTGTTAGGAGTTGAATCAAGGCCCTGAAAAATGGCTGTCTGATTAGTAGCATTTATTGAAGTAACATCCAACATTATTAAATTAAAATCTAAATCATGGCTGGGTGACATTTAGCCAGCCATCTGGACATACATTAAGGAATTTGATGTATTGGGCTCTCCTTTTGCTAAGCTGTGCCTCTCAATCACACATCTTGTCTGAGGTAAAACGTAAGTGAGGGGCTATTAGAGATTAATAGATTGGTGGGACAGATGAGGCTCCAAAACCCATGGGGGGCAGGAGCATCGTGAATTACTAATTAATGCCAGTATTGACTGATAGACACTCCCACCCACCACTTGTTTCAAAGCCTCATTTTGTTTGGCAGTTGGGGACACTCCCACCCACCACTTGTCTCAAAGCCTTGTTTTGGTTGACAGTTGGGGACACTCCAAACCACAATGGGTATTGAATCCAATCATTAGTATAATCTTCTCACACATTTGTAGTACAGGACCAAAGAGTTTGATGAAGTCTAACCAATGCGACGCAAATACACACCAATATCTGCATCATCAGAGGAGCTATGAATTTGTCTTCTAAGACAAAAACAATCCGAATGACGTGTAATGGCTCGGAATAGTAACCTGTCAAGAAATTGCAATTGGCATCATATAACTATACAATTCAAATATCCCCTTTGGACATTGTACTGAAAACAGGATCAACTGTATGACATAAGCAGCATTCAGCAGAGGATTTACTACATGAAAACGTTAACACATATGAATTAAAACTCATAATACATGTATTAATACACTAAAGCACAAATCAAAGCCAAACGTAGGTGTCCACCCTTGGGGAATACAAGACCATTAAAATCAGAGACGGGGTTTCCCTTAAAATTTCTAAAAACTACATGGCACTGTAATAAACCACGTATGATAGTCACCAAATTGACCAGCATTTTTCATATAAATGATACAAAACGCTTATATCAGATATAAATCTCGCTGATTTCACGTAGAAGGCAATATATTGACAGCCAAGTCGTAAGGAGCGATCATTCCTGAGTCGCTTTTCCAAATCTGTCCTCCATGTACAGCGCTTCCCGTGTAAATAAAGTGACCGACAGAGAGATGGGATTTCCCGTCACATAGGGTGGAAATCACAGTCCGTCTGTCCGAGCTCCCTGTACGTGATCCCCCATGCGGGCTGCCGTGACAACGAAAAAGGGCGATCGGGCCGAGTTTAGATAATACCTGATAAGAGACACACCCTCCGCCCCCAAACACACACACACACACACACACACACAGAGCCGTGTCCGCAATGAATGGGGAATTAAACTCGGCGTTTCCATGCCGAGTGGAGCGGCACAGGACCCGGCGGATAAACACTACATTAAGGATGACATATTTCCCGGTCGAAGCGTGCTCCGTGCCCGTTCGTGCTACTCCCAGTTTTCTTCCACATTTCCTGTCTCCAATATCCCATGCGGACAAAAACAGTCGGCGTTAAACCAGCCCCTCCACACGACTCACCGTTTCTGCTTCTTACCTGGACATAATTGCTTTCACAGTACTCCGCTACCCTAGTAAGATTTTGGTAACTCTCCACCAGGGCTCTCTTCCCGGCTGGAATCTCTTCCTCTAACAACATCTGTAGCTCTGCCATCTTACAGTACTCAGCATCGCTCCCAAGCCCTCACATCGAGTAAGGCAACTAGCTCTGCCCCCGAGAGGGAAGCTCCGGCGCAAGGCATTGTGGGACACCGAGCCTCGTTTTCACCACGGCGACCTTTGACCGGCTCGAGACGTTGCGATGTGAAGAGTTGCGTGCTGGGATATGGAGTCCTTTAAAAGTCAGAGTCAAGTTAGGTCTGGCCTCGGGTCTTACGCCACCCATAGAATCCAATGGTTTTGATGTGCGAACGGCTGCCTGAATGGCAATATTATATCATCTGTATCTGGTACTATGTAAAGAGCAGTTCTAAACGTGGAGTGAACATTTTTCGCTACTATTTTACCTAGTATGAAGCTTATTTTAAGATCATTATTCCGTGAATTTTTTTAAGGTCTGGTTTTCCACGCACTACAATTCGCAGGACGCACTGTCTTCCGTGATGCATTATGGATATTGAAGTTGTTTTGTGCGGTTATGCGCAAAGAAATTAACGCGACTTTGCACATTTTAAAACTACAGTTCCCTACACGTGCGAAAAACTATCGCAATTGTGTCGTTTCTGTTTTGGGACGTATTTGAGAGGTCGCCGTACTTACAGCAGGTAGATTATTAAATTGTTATGTTGGGTACAGCTAAATATCCTGGTACGCAGAGTTTTGCTGTTGTTATCTTGATCCAGTTAAGTTTAATTCTGCGTTGGTGTCATATACAGCGTGGTAGTATTGTATTTACAGGAAATATTGCAATGATAAAGGAAAATATTGCTGTCCTCATAATATTATGTATTTTTTGCAATTGGAAATTGTCCATATTTGCACCTTCTGAAAACTTTGCCGATTGCTAAATGTCCGTCATAACTGCGTATGCCCTCACCTGTGAAGATCAGATTGCATTGTTCGATGTGATTATTATCGTGAACGCTTAGGTCTGCTGAATATTGCGTGTAATTGACGCATTTATAATCTCCAGGTCCAAAGATTTGCTGCTGACATTTAGCCTTTGTGTCATGATGGCGGATGACAAACCGATTCACGAACGGAGGTTTAACGCTGCGGTTAAAGTGATTCAGAGTTTACCTCCAAACGGTAAGATAGGCTCATCAGCAGGTCACACTTTATTCGTGCATGTAGAATACAGGTTTTTCTTAAAAGAATCTGGCGCTTTGCATAAATACCACACGTTTAATCCCTTTTAGAAATTTTGAAATCAATGTCATACAATCAGTCGCAATATGCGATGACTTGAACACCTGGTATTGTATGGCTCCCCGTTTTTAGAACACACTAAATGCAAACCCTGCGATTTTGTTTAATGGCAATGAAAATGATGTTTGACCAGAATTTGCGTGTCAAGGAAATGCTTTTTTGCCCTGTTCTGAATGTGTAATTTCATTAATAAAGCCAGTCATTTTTTCCAGGAAAGTCAGTTGAGAAGTTTTGAGTAGGCTGTTGGTATCTTCCCCGTCTCAGTTGTGTTTCATGCCCGGCATAGGTTCATTTCAGCCTTCCAATGAGATGATGCTGAAGTTCTACAGCTACTACAAGCAGGCCACCCAGGGCCCTTGTGACATTCCCAGGCCTGGCTTTTGGGACCCGGTTGGCAAAGTGAAATGGTAAAATATCGTAGGGGTGGGTTATTCTTGGCCTAAACTATGTATTCAGTGTATATATTGCACAAGTGATAACACGTTGTTCTTCAAGCATCCATAATATGCATCTCCTTTGCCCACACATTTCATTGCCGTTCATCCAGGAACCTATATGGTTGTAGAACAGGATGAATTGATTACTTTAACCTGAAAACTCAGTTATTTACAGGAAAGGTCTTGTTGATAGCACCTGCATTCCTTATGTTGAAGCCATTGTCTTTCTGGTTTAAAAAAATCTAGAAGGTATCCTAAGGTTAAAGACCTCGATCTGTGTGTGTCATTTGAGTAATGCAATTCTAAATGTGCAACATGGGCACCAGCTGGAAATAACTATGATTATAAATTGTGGCCCTTGCTTCAAAGTGTGTTCTTAAAGTAGTCCTTTTAAATTTTTTATGAGGAAATGAGATCTAGCCCATTTAAATTCAGTTGTCAAGAATAAAAAAATTGTAAGATTTGCAAAGAAATCTTTACAAATAAAATTTGATAAGAGGTTAGAGCTATGAATACAAAGTGGTGTTCAACTGAGACATGATGGTTAAATGGGTTGCCAAATGCTTATCATAATAATGAATGATATTCACATAGCCATGTGGTAATTTAGAGGAACTAAGTTATTGGAAACTAGTTATTAATCATGTATGATGTACACTATATTTCAACAATATGTTGGAATTCCATATAATAACTACCTTTTAAAGCATTTTTGATGTTGTGGGAAAGTGCAGTATTGAAAGCTGCCTGTGAAGAGTATTATGGGCTGTCATTGCTGTTTAGACAGCTGAAAGCCAATGAGAGTGTTTACTTTTAAACTCATCAGAGCTGCCAAATATAAAAGGCCACAAAACATGCAGTACTGCTGTCAGGGACCTAGGTGGCGATATGGTGCTCTGTGTGCGCTGTGACTGTAAATAGGAATGAAATGCTGCATGAAGCTACTTCATTATTCTAAAGAAGTACAGCAGCTGTTTAACCATCTGGCAGCCATACTGATAAATGGTTTGCTGTGGGTGTAGAGTGCAGGGGTTGCTTTTAATATTAACCATTTAGTGTCATGAAGGCATTTCTAATATTAGTGTTCTCTGTACACAGGGATGCGTGGAAGTCTCTTGGAGACATGCCAAAAGAGGAAGCCATGATGGCGTACGTGGACGAATTGAAGCTGGTTAGTGATGCTCGTTGTACTCAAAGGTCTTATCCTGTTGTTTTTACTGCTGTTGTCATATGTTGACGTCCACACCGAAAGCAAACCCCGGCCTCAGTCTCGGTATGAACTCCATAGATCCTGGAGAGCATGCCCGTGACGGACGAAGTGGAGGAGCTGCTTCAGGTCTTGGGGCCTTTCTACGAAATCGTGGACGAGAAAAAGAAGATCACCCAGGTGTCGGACCTAACCACAGGTATTGATGCACAACGTGTGCCTTACTTCCTGTTGAACTAGAGAAGCGAATCCATCTGCATGTCCTGAGAATGAGAGTATAACACTGATCACATGTCCAAAAATCATTCACAGATGCCAAAAACCAGATAAGTGCTACAGCATACACATTGTGCAAAAAATTACAAAACTTTTTAATCCCTGCTTGTTTTTTATATTACTCTATTCTACATGGAGGTTTCACCTCTGTTGTTTTATTTTTGTTTCATTTTGTTTGATTCAGCCCAATTGGAAAAATTTGCTAGATCCCTGGAAGGCAAGTGTGTGTCCATGTCACGGGCTCGTACTCCAGTCTGGGTGTGGGGGGATTTTGTGACGTCATAAATGCTGCTTTTGGCTTTTTCCGTAGCGCTCTGTGCTGCCGATTAGCTCTGCGTGTGGCTGATTAGAAAAGGCACGGCGCATCCGTTGCAGTATAATATGCATTTGGGCTGTTAACCAAGCAGCTGTAAAAAAAAAAAAAAAAAAAAATGGTGTCAGACTTTGAGCAACAATTCAGACAGTGTGTCGTGTTTTCTTGACTGAAAGCCTAAATGTTAATCATTCATTTAGTATAATTATTAGTTCAGCTCCCGATGCTTTGAGGGACTGAGAGTGTCTCTCTTTATGGATTTGTGCTTATGTATTAATTAAATTAGTGGTTTATGGTGAAATTTTACTACCTTATTTGCTGGTCATGAAAGGTGTTTTTGAAAAATTATAGGAAGATGTTGATTTTGCCCTTTTTTTTTTTTTGTCTGTCTTTGATGTCTTGTTTTCAGGCTTTGGGAACATGCTGGCATCCATGCCGAAGAGTGTCAATAAAAACATAGTAAAGAGTTTGACGATGAACGGTGTGTTGGAGAACCACAGTGACGAGGATGGGCTGAAGAACAAGAAGGCTAAAGCGGAGAAGCCGGACGGTGGTACGCTAATGTGTGGTTACCGATTATTAAAGTAATGCTCAGCCCGCTTTTGGGTTTTCAAACTAGACATGCCCATTTCTCCTTCCTTTCATTTTCAACATTTAATATCCAGAGAAGGAAGCTGCTACCGCAAGACAGAGTGGTCAGTCAGACAGCTTCTTGATTCCTAACGGCAACACAGAGCAAGAAGTGCCGTCCCTGGCCAACGGGGCCCACGGCTCGCGCTCAGCACTTAATGGCGAGAGGGAGACGGAGGAGGACCTTGGGCGCAGCGTCCTGGCAGCCCAGGCTAAGGAGCTCAATGGTGAACTCAATGGTCACTTCAGTGGTACGACATCTGTTTCTCTTACCAGTTCAGTTATGATGCAACATCATAGGGAGGCACTGCTGGATCCTGCCACATTTCTGCCTGAAGTTCTCAGCATGCTGTCCTCTATGTCCCCCAGATCATAATGAAGATGTGTCCAGCCACCACCATCTGGCCAGTGACTCAGACAGTGAGGTGTACTGTGACTCCATGGATCAGTTTGGCCTGGAGGAGGTAGGACACACACACACACGAACAATGGAATTTTCCTGTTCAGGTTTATCTTCTGAAGGTGGGGGGGATGTTGATAGACTGTATACAGAATAATTTGTGATGACATCTGTATCACCCCCCACCCAGGGCAATGAAACTGCCATCAGCCACTCTGTGATGACAGCCTGCCGCCTGGAGAACCCTGAGCCCCTGGGAGACGGGCTTGGGAAGGGGTTTCTACCAGGAAGACCAGATCAGCATGGGGTCCAACGAGGTGGAGAAGATGGGGGCACCAGGAGAAATGCGCCCCCTAGGGAGAGAGTGAGCGGGGGTCCACTGGACACCTCATTGGGCAGAAGAGGAAAAGGTGAGCCTTGTGTCCACACCCTAACCAGTGCGGCTGATTTCAGGCTGTATACCAAACATCCCGGGCGCTGGGATGGTCCTACAGCCAACAGTGTTTGACACGGTGGCTGCGTCTTCTCTATTAGGCCCCAGGCCGTCTGGAGAAGGTGGCCGAGGGGGCGGCGGCCTGCTCGGTGGGGGTGGAGATGGTGAGCGCTGGGGGCCAGAGGGTGGGGCCACGGGCAGCTTGAACGAGCAGATCGTCACGGCCCTGGCGCGTCTCCAGGACGACATGCAGAGCGTGCTCCAGCGGCTGCAGACGCTGGAGGCCCTGACTGCCGCACAGGTGAGCTGTGACGTGTGGTCTCCACGGTAACCTGATGGGGCAGTGTGGTGGGTGAGAATGCAGATGTATTGAGGGTTACTGGATCAACACCCAGTACAGGCTGGAGTACTGTTTGTAAACTGGTGCTTAGTCAGAATCATCACCCTGTGTAAATCTGAACTTTGAAACATACAGATAAGTATGCATTAGAAATAGCTGTTTCTTTTATATACTGGATATATCGTTAAGTAGTTTTCATAGCAGAGATGCTGTTGGACATCTCAGAATGCATGGGAGACAGTTTTATCATCTTTAACTATGATTTTTAGGGTTATTTCTCAAATCTAACTTTAGTATTTTCCAAGTAGGACTCGACTGTGAATTTTAAAGCAAATTGGATGCCCCAGTTTTTGAATATTATGCATTGTCTATCACTGATTTTTTTTTTTTTCCTTTCCCCCTCTTAAGGCGAGATCAGTTGCTTTCCAACCAAATTATCCATTGGGACCTGTGAATAAGGTAAGCAAACGTTCATTTGAGTTAGTGCGCCCCCCCATGTGCCCTCCGTATCTATAAATAATCCAGACTGTCGGCGATGCCATTAAACTGCCAGCACAGCACTCCTGCTACCTACCGGAAAGTTTGCGGCACAGAGAGTTTTACCGTCAGCTTCTCAGCCGCTGAGTGTTTGACTGTGGCGGTGTTGGGCCTTGCAGAAGCCGTCGTGGTGGCCCTTCGACGTCTCCCCCGGGACGCTGGCATTTGCCCTGCTCTGGCCCTTCTTGGTGCAGTGGCTGGTGCGTCTGTACGTGCAGCGGAGGAGAAGGTGACTGAATCGGCACGAAGGCACGACACACCGATGTGACCCAGTCCGGCAAAGGAGGGGCCTAGGGAGAGGCAATTAAGAATATACAGGGTCAGACACTAAACTAAAATCGGCCATATTAACTGAAGGTTCTCCTGAAAATGCCCAGCTGGTGCCAGTAGTGTGAGCACGTACCTTATCACCCCTCTTTCTAGGGTTAGGGTCCAGCCCAGGTGCTTACAGAACAGGGGATGGGATGGTGAACAGCTGCTTGTAAGGCTTCATTTATTCTTGCCTTTTCCTTTCAGAAAAATGAATTGAACAGACATCCCACTCGTCGCTTAGGAAAGACCCGTCCTAGGACGACAGCTAGTCTTTCTTCCCCTTCGGGGCATAGCCGATTGCCGCTTCTCTACTCGCTGATCCTTAGCTTTTGCACTAAAAAGATCACACTATGAGTAATGTGTTGACTACTTTAGCATCTACAGATATTAAAAGCAGACCCCTAAATAGGGGGGAGGAAAAAAACAATGGGAATGTATGGAATTGCAAATCATAAACATGCAGGCTTTTGTAAACAGAAATAGTTGTAGTTGGTTATACATTTTTGTTTTGAGGTAGTTGACGTATGTAATGGAAGAAATGCTTATTTTTTCATGGTTTGGTCACAGTACCTGTGGGAGAACGATGTCCCTAAGTTTGATTTTGAAACCAATTTTTTTTTTTTAAGCATGCAAACAAAACAAGGGGGGGGGAAACAGCCTCAGGTAAAAAGGGCATTACGTCTGGCAGCAGGTGTGGGTACAGGCTGCAACGGAAAATCCATACAGCATTTTGAGTGTTTGACATCGCTGCTAATGTATGGACAACTGAAGTACATATGATGGGTATGTCTGTTTATTTATTATGGGTGGGAGAAAACTGGCATGGGGTGATTGGTCCTAGGACTAGAGCAGATTTAACTTTAACAGGTTAAATGAAAGTGCTTAAGTCTGAATGTCATACCAAGTGCACAGATGTTTGGGGCAAGTAGTCTGCAGTCTCACACTGAACAATTTATCCATATGTTCTTTTATCAACACAGAATGCAGTTTGTGGAAGCATCCTGACAGTCTTGCCATACCGTGATCCTGCAGAATTGTACAGAATTCCACAGTATTGTTAAGTCTGGGTCAGGATGTGGCAGTAAGTTAGCCAGGCAAGTAGCCAAGACAGTGTCACATGTTTTCCCCCTCCTACTTTTCAATTTAAAATCCGTTTCATAAATAGTTCTCTTAACAGTAAGATATTATGGCTTTAAGAAACGGTTTAAAAAAAAAAAAAACCCAAAAAAGCAATGAATGATAGTTGTGGCACACTAAAGCTAACACAGAAGATTCTGTAGTGTCTTTAATACTGTTTTAGATTTAAAACTTTCTTTTAGTATTAATTACTGTTAATAGCTGTACAGTTAATTCTAAAGGTGCAATATTTTCATTGCATTCTATTGTTGACTTAGTATAAGCATTTATACTTGTAAAATAAAATTTGCATTGCCGACGGAGATGTAAAGGTACAGGCACCCTTTCGATGGTGCATGTGGTACATTTCTGTTGAAATGGACCATAGCTTTCCCTCACTTTCTCACTTGGCGTGAAATTGGTGCGGTCTAAAGCATGAATAAAGTTTCCCTAAAGCAACCTGAACACTCCTGTCTCCTCTTTCCTTCACGCCTGCAGAAGACGCACAACTTCCACACATTACCACTGTGTCGCAGCAGGACCCTGAACGCTGTCACCTTTAATTCATATAGATATGTTATGATCACAGAGTGGTAACCAGAGGCAAATTATTTTTAGCAGGGTTATCAAAACTGGCTTGACCATCTAAAGACTTGGGAATAGCTTCTCATGATTAATTCAGCATTCTTTTAATTAAAGGCTTTAATGAAATTGAACATTTTCAATGAGTTATTTTAAAACAGCTTCTTAAAGACCAACTGTACACGGAGTAATTCACAACAGTTGTACTCAGACCACTTCCCAAACATTAAAGACTTTGTAATGCACAGAGCACTAATTTCTAAATTATACCTTAGGTGAGTGCCTCTGAGTCAGTGTTTTTGTGTTTACTGCTTCTTAGCTGAAACACACACAAAATATTAAATTTCAGAACAACCACAAGATGTTAAATGTTTTACACATTTAAACAGCAGAGATCCATTAAATTTGTACCAACACACACACAGTAATTAGTCATTGGAAGAACAGGGGCATTTTCTAACAGGTGTTAAAGTGCCCAAAACATAGATGTGACTCATTTAAGTGAGAACCCATTTGTATCCTGTGATCCCCCTTTGTCAAATATTTTCATGTGAACGCAATGTCCACCGCTGCCAAACAGCCAATCTTACTTCTTTGTGGCAGAATGGACAGCCTACTGGCCATGTCTTCTCATTCAAGATGTTGTAGTGACTGTCTTGTCTGTTCCCACCTGCCTTGTGGATGGTGTCGGTCGAACTTCAGCTGCTTTGACATCATCATCATCAGATGTCCCAGATTCTAAGTTTACCTCTATTTACTCTTAACTGATGACAGTTCTTTACTCATCACCTTGGAATCTGGGATATATATATATCTTGGATTTCATAGCATTCACTGTTACATACTCAAGGAGCCGTTTTCACACACTTTTTTCATAAAACCCAGGTAAACTGGCATTTTCCACTTCTAAATGCCAAACACCTTCAGTTTGCTTTCCACAACAATGAAATGAGGTCCTTAATTCTGCCATTCAAGTCACTGAGACTGAAGAAAAACAGATTTGTAAAGATGCAGCAGGCAAGGGATAAATTAAAAAACAGGGAAGGAGGGTGTCATTAAAATAACTGCTTCAAAAGAAGCCAAACAGATCTTCACTGACTGACCAGCTGCAGTTCCAGCTATAATCACTCCAGCCCAGATGAAGTTATAAACCCCACAAAATTTAAAACATTAAGCAGCTAACAGGACATTTACAGATGCAGATTAATGACTTGACACTTTAAAATTCACCACCTACAGCCTAGTTACTCCTTGGCCTAGTTTAGAGCCTCATGAATACCTTGCACACACAGGACACATCCAGGACACACCCTATTCTTCCCTGAAAAGCAGCAGTGATTTCGGACCCTCATTTTGCCCTTGAATGTGTTTTTCCATCTCAGTGTTTTGAACCATGGAGACACGATGGAGATACGATCCTGCCAACTCGACAGCCGTTTCTGCTTCTTCTCCACCCATGACTGTCGCCCTCGGCAACACGGATGTCACAAGTTCATCTGAGCTCGATCTTACCTGCTCTTGCTAAGCACCGGTCAAAATACCTAACTGATGAGGGTGAATGAGCCTGGGGTGGGGTCCTCTACAGGCTGAAACCAGACATGATGAGATGCTGCGCGTTGTTCCTCGCCTCAAAGTATGATGTGTCTGTTTCATCATCTGGCTGGGGGATAAATGGCATGGGCTGGTTCTGCAGGTTGTCCCAGTCCAGGCCTTCAAACAATGCATGCTGCTTCAACTCTGAAACAAAGTTTTAGCCATAAGCTTGCAAACAACCAATCTGAGCTCTCGACACACCTGACCAACCACTTCTCATCCAATGGCCGCACAGTCACCTTTAAGGCCGGCCCTTTTGGTTACGTCCATTGTCAGGAGACTTTCGATGGCATTTCTTGAGTTCTCTGACAGTGCCTCATCTCCGTCCGGCCAGGGAATATCTTGGAAGATTGTATTTAAATATTGAACAAGGGGACACCATTGTTTACAGTTAGCAGAAATTTTTAGTGAAGGGACAAATGAGGCTTCAATTGGTTAATTTGGGATACTCCAACACACCACAGGGTTTGAAGCCACATTTAGTGCCAGCATTGACTGGTAGGTGGGAGTATCCTAAACTAACCAGATTCTGAAGTCTCATTTGTCCCATCACTTAATTTCCCGACATAAATATGTTGTCATCTGTATACCTCTGCTGTGGGGGACCACAGCTAAAGGCAATGGACTGGGATTTGGAGGAAGATGAGGAGGAGGAACACACCCCTATTGAGGATGTTCTGAAACACCAGCTGTGGAGTTTCGTCGTTGAAGGGGGGCACACCGGTGAGGAACTCAAACAGGCACACGCCCAGCGCCCACCAGTCCACCATGAAGTCTGCAAACATCACAGCAGTCACAGTTCACCTCCTCATCCTTGTTCTTTGCAAGTTCCTTAACATTTCATCGAAATGTGTTGGTTTGTGCACCTATTCTATAGCAGTGATGGCAACAGTCCTTCATAGAAGAAAATCCGATTGTTCTGGATTTTAATCAAGGTCTATGATTCAACATATCTACAGTATGTTAATGTCACGTTCAGCTGGATGTGCTCAAAGCTACAAATCAGTTGTAATATAATTTTGCATTAATGCATTGTCAAGCATTGAATGTCATAAAACCCTCAACCAGCTTCAGATACCAAGACAGAAAAATTAAAATCTGAAGGCTTCTGCAGACCCAGCATATCCATGACATAGCACAGCGGGGGGGGGGGGGGGGGGGGGGGGGGCCTAAACAAAAGGGAGGCATACTTGGCTGCTACTGAGGCAGCAGCCCACCGCGTGTCATCATAATTCATATACAGTCAGTGCCCACTCCTCTCGCACGGAGAGAGTCACAAAACCAACACATGGGGCTTTTCAGCCGGTGGCTTCTGATTGAAAGGTCCGGGGTCAGAGGTCACGCCGGAGACGAAACAAAACAGATCCCCACCACAGAAAAGCAATTAAAGAAAACAGCCAAGCACCACTATTAAAAACGGTGAACCATAAAACAAAAAGAACTTCAATTTCAAGAACTTTAATTTTGTGGAAACATACCAACGCTGTACAACCCACAGCACGCAAATGTATAATTTTCAAGTGACACTTCCCATGCGCTCCATTCAGATGCCGAATGCGAACTGCTTCCTGAAAAATCGCTCCAGCAGACTTTTAACGTCATTATCCAAATGCAATTTACCCATTACCGCCCTCCCGCTGAAGCACCAACAGGACCCTAAAAAAAGCGGCACCTGATGGCAGCAGGGTGTAATAGAGTTAAAAAAAAAAAGTAGAAAGGACTAAGAGCCCTTATCAAGGTCACAACGTGTTTAGATTACTGCTGTGCCACATCTGTTACTGGCCAGTTCAGGCGTATGGGTCGATCCCTAATGGACCCATATCTGTGCCTGAAGATTCGCTCACTTGTACAGGCGGCGAGTAAAAAGCCATACTCTGTCTCATCTCCTAAATATAGTTGTGCGTGGTCACAGTTATCTAAAGTACTATCGTATTTCAACAAAGGTTGATTCAGATGAGAAGAGACATCACATCAGTGTTACTACTTTCTGGCATTTTCAAAGAGCCGTTTTCACAAATGCTTATGAAATAAACACAAAACATTTCAGACAGTTGAAACGGTACTATTACTCACTCGTGTCACTTAAAAAGTATCAGAAAACAGCTTTACAGGGGCGCGCGACATAGTAAATTTAATAAAACATCCCTGAGACTGCATGACATCCAAAACGCCCTGCATGCCACACAAGAACTACAAGAAAAGAGAAAAACAGTCGCAGATTGGGGAATTTCTTCCAGTGCAAGTGCTTTATACACAAAACAATACAAACAAAAACATATCTGAGCAAAGCTAAAATTCACAGAGACAACAATGACATCAAGACATCATTTTGTTGTGTTAAAAGCTTCTTTAAAGAGATTGATGGCAGTTTTCAAGTAGCTTAGGTGACTAGGAACTGGAGTTGGAAAGGGAAAGACTATCATTTCTGGTAGCTAAATTTGGATGCGATAACTGATGACTAATGAAATCAAAATAAGACCATCAGCCAACCAAACAAGGCACACACTTCACAAATTCAATCAATAGACTCTCTGATCAAAACATTCACAGCATTAACATGTGAAACTTTCTACATTCCACCAGAATCCGACTACTTAAAAAAAAAAAAAAATCAGCCAAAGCCCTGCCAAAGCATGCACTGGCTCCAAAACATAGCACTGTGGTACAATATTAATTTTACACATGGCAGCAAGTCTTAGCTACATGCCCTAAGATGCCCTCACAACTCAACTCGCATGACATGTTGTCCTTAGGGAAAAATAAAGCCTCCCTCAACGTTAATATATTGCCCATTTTTGGGTCGTGCCCCCATATACCCCAACTTCTGGAACGTCAAATCAATGGAAATCCTGACGTTTAAACAAGATTTTAATTATGCGATGACACATACCAGAGGAACGTGAGAGCCCAGTGCATGGACAGCACTCGCCCAGCTAGTGTTTTTGTTCGAGCTTGATGTTCACCACTCAGGAAGTCAGTGACAGCTGTTTAACCAAAAATCCGCCTTTCTACATTCAGGCCGCAGCCCACGCCATCCCAGTGACCCGTGTCGTCTCAGAAAGCAATTATTCTTTTTTGACTTTTGGTCTGAACAGAAGGTACAGAGCAAATTACAACTGCGTACAATTTCTCCAATTTCAAACGGCAGCTGCCAAAAGTATCAGGATGGGAAATATTACGCCAGGATATTGTTTAATTGGAAGGAACTGAAAAACAAATATTCAGTCTGTGTGTCACCTTTCCAAGTGCTGGCAAAAGCAGGATAACAGTTCAATAAGTTTAAAACTTACAGTCTGTAGAGTTTCGTTGTTCCAAGGAAAAGCAGTTCTGGGAACACCTGCAGGTTATTCCGATTCACCCGCCTGGAAATGCAACAAATATTGTAATACAATTACAGTCTGAAACGTAAATCATTTCCCACGGTCAAGTTTTCTATTAACACATAAAACACTTTTGTCCTGTTTTTTTAATGCAAATTACAAATCACGTATATGAAAGAGTGAAACGTTTCGTAACCTCAAACGTTTGTGTTACGAGACGGCTACTGTAACTTTAACACCCAAGAAACGTTGGTACAAAACAAACTTGTTAAGTGAAATGTGAGAAGCCAGTATGTACCAAACACGGTCACAATGGGCAGGCAAAAAAAAACAGATGTGGGAAAAACAAACACCAATTCCACTACAGAATTTGTAAACGGTCTCTACAGTGTAAATAAGCCTTCACACGACTCCAAAAAGTAATTAAAAACACATTCATGGCCCATTTTTATGTTTAGAGATATCCTATATATTTCAAGTATTATTTTATCATGGTGCTTAGAGCAATTTACAAAAAAAAACAGCTACGTGTTATATAACAGATAAAGTTTCATTATTAGCTACATTATTCCCATATATAAGAGTTTCTAGTCATCTGGTCAGCTTTCGTTTTTATGAACAAGCAATCGAAAACGGGAATATTAACACTGTACAGATTAGACTCGGGTAAGTTAATGTAAGCGATCCATTTGAAAATACCTTCATGGGCTTCCCTCTACATTATGCATTTCCAAGAAAAATACCCAATAAACGGAAAATATGGCACCTGCTCCACCCACTGTGCAGTCACTGACATCATTCATTCGATCATTTCTCGAACCGCGCTGGCTGGTATAAACAACTACAAGGCCCTACACAGCAAAGGCCGATTTAAGCTCTAAGGTTGCCATCCACCATGTCTTTTGCACTGCGGGACCCAGTTACATCACAGGCCTTGAATTTTTAATATCGCAAAGAAACAACCGATTAAATATTTAAAGAGTCACCAGTGGCAAAGTGATGCCCCTGAAACCACTAAAAGCCCCAAAGACTTGTCTTTGCCAGGTACCTCAAAAGCGTAGGATGCACCTCACCGAGGACTGATGAGATTGTGCAGGCAGACAGGTGTTTGCTGGGAATAAGATAATACCTTCAAAAAACAGACTCACCCCTTATTTAGCCCGTCTTTTATTAGATCATATATGAGAAAAGAGTTTCCGCAGATAAATTCCTACACAACACCTCCAAACAAGCATGCACTAGACTCAGATTTGATGTGTCTTTCATTCCGGCGCATCGTTAAACCACAATCCACAGTGACCTCGGTCTGTTATAACGTGTTGTGCTATTGATTTTGCATCATAATCACAGACGGTCAACTAGTTACAACCACATGGCCCTACTTCACATTTCTACTATAACAAGAAATCGAAAGATACGTGCTCAGATTTGAGGCTCCAAGGCCAACACTTGAGCAGTTGAGTCAACACTTGGTCCAGGCTGCAAAATATTCCTGAAAACCAATGAAGAAATCATGAAGCCCAAAAGGCCATGAATCTGAATAATCTAATCTGGATTAAGTTTGCACACAGCCTGTCGGACCACTGAATTAAATCACATAAAATTAATCATATAACAGCAAACCAGTAAACACAATGTTCCCAACTTCCAAAATCACAGACCACATGAAACTCCTTGAGGCTTTTCTAAATGAATCTCTCAACCACAGCCTGCCCACACCGTAAAGATGATGAAAACGTTGGTCAAACAGCAATTTATACCGGAAATGGCACAATATAGACGGAACTTGCAACAGACACGGATGCCTGTGCTGCTGTACGAAACTTTTAAGATATTTAAAAATACAATGAACTATAACGCATATTGTGCAAATCCTAGGCTTTTCTTTGCCGGTTTATTGCCTCCCGCTGTGCTTTGAGCCAAAAGCCGACCGAACTCTGAACAAATCTGGATGCGGTGGACGGGCAACGGCTAAGATTAAAGGCATTAAGCATGGCTGTTTTGTGAGGGTCCTGATCCATAGCATGGCCTAGGCTATACCTGACAGAATCAGTCACGCCTTCCCCAGTGTGACCGCCTCTAAAGGAAACCATTTTATTCCTCATTGTGAGCCCATCACTATAAATCCTTCACCTTGGATTTCGGACTTTCTGTTAGGGCGTACGATTATAAAAGATATAGCACTTCTAATGAAAGTACCCTCAAAATGCCCAGTTCATGTTCCTTTACATCTAATCTACTGATTGTTACAACACAATAGAATTTTTTCTGCCTGGCTTGTTCGTGACGCCCACAAGTGGAAACTTGGTATTTTATACTCGCTGTTAACATGCTTACAGAAGTTTTGGATTATTATAAAGTGCAAGTCCTTTTGTTCCTCTACAGTAACCATGATATTTAAGTTTATATGCTAGCCAATGGACTAACTGTTAATATTTGAATCCATCACTTTCTGTTAGATGCATTATAA
This sequence comes from Gymnarchus niloticus, assembly GCA_009936485.2. Lineage (NCBI taxonomy): Eukaryota > Metazoa > Chordata > Actinopteri > Osteoglossiformes > Gymnarchidae > Gymnarchus > Gymnarchus niloticus. Next base: position 14,285,817 of record JAACJT020000001.1, read on the forward strand.
CCTTCCAGTTATCAAAGAATTACAAAACACTGTGTTATTGCGCATTGAGCTACTGGAGAGGAATTCCATGCATGCAGCAAAACAGAAAGAGAGTTGTTAAAATCAGAAACACTCTGGTACTTCAGTAGTAAACAACAAATAGGAAGGATTCTGTACTGATTCTGGTAAAACTGATTTTGGAACTTTTTTTTTTGAGTTCAAATTAAAAAAAAAAAAAAAAAAAAAAACCTGAGCACAAGGGACGGCTCTCAAACTCAAGTTTCTCAAGGAATTCTTCTACAATAGTTCCCTGGGGATATACTCACTGTCAGAAAGCAATGCATCTACATCACGCAGCCACACAGACCTCACAATCACAGACAAAAAGACTATTCAGCACGAAGATTCTTTGTAAGAATTATGACATATTTGCAAAGGGCCCTCCAGCTGACATTGAACTACCCGTGAGTTTGGAAAAGCTACTTTTCATAGTCGATCAGATAATAATAAAACGTGAAAAGGCAGAAATAAGACGGTAAAGCAGCAGTTTGGATTTTCACAGGACTAAATTTCATAAACTGAATTCTCTAAGAATGAAAAATGCATTAAATCTGACATGAACAATTTACAGACTTGCCACTTTTTGACATTAAAGCAATCATCCCCATTCTAAAATAGCATATCAGAAAGGCTCTAGAGTTAAGGGGTTACATAAATTGCTTATAAGTAATATATAAAACCATTTTTCACCGTACAGTGAGAATAAGGTAAAGTCATATGCAAAGGAAACCCCCCCCCCCCCCCCCCCCCAAACAAAAAAAAAAAAACAAAAGAAAAAACCACACCCCACCCAATCCCACCACACCCCACCAAACCACCCCCCCCCCCCCC
>JAACJT020000001.1:14286786-14298194 GCA_009936485.2 Gymnarchus niloticus
ACAAAAAATCGGTGAAGGCTCGGGGAGGAAGTGGCGGTGGTCTAGGGGGGGAGACAGGGGTGGGGGGGGGGGGGGGGGGTGGGGGGGGCGGGGAGGGGGGGAGGGGGGTATGCATCAACACTGGAAGAGAAGCTGTTAACATGCACTGAGCACCCAGCCGCTCGTGGCGACAAACCTGGCGACGACAGACTTACCACGATCAGACCCTGAAACTTAGAGAGGAGACGTGTCAAATGGCACACGGTGCAGCCACAAACCAAACATGTACGGCAGGGGCAGGTTCTCTAACTGCATAGCGGCAGATAGAAGTACAATCTTAGTATACTAACACTAAACTGCTAGGAGATTTCCACAACACTCCTACAATAAGTCTCTTCTTACCGTGAGCTTTTCCCAAAAGTAGTTCCGGAGCCAGGTAGTCAGGGGTCCCAAGGATTGGGCCCCCCTCTACTGGTTCAGGGCCTCTGCGAACACTCTTTGGGGTCCTAAAAGGGGTGTGGCTCGCTGTCTGCTGTGGTGTCTATTACAAACCCCCCCCCCAAACAGGGGAGAAAAAAAAATATTTAACGTTCCGATTAGTAGAAACACCCACTGACAACTGCAAAAACATCTGGAAATTTCCTCCTTATAAAACATGGTTTTACCTGGTAAAGGGAGCCATGAGAGCTGAGATCTCGCCTCTTCTGCACAGGAGTCACTGCTGTTGGGGCACTGAAGAAGGAGGAATTGGAGACGTCCATCATGTCCACGGAGCCCAAGCTTCGGCGAGAGCACCCAGACATATTTGACCGATCAATGGAGCTGCAGTAGCTCCTGAAGGCCACAACATTCTTGGGTTTGAGAAATGGTGGCGACTGGACAGCATCATTAGACTGCAGGAGTCGGAGACCCACGGATGGTTCTTCTCCACGGTCACATGGTCGGGGAGTGAGCTGCCCAGACAAGGAGACCTTCTCCTCAGACGACCGTTGGTCCCTCACGCCATGTGGCTCCGGAGGCTCCGCATGGCTGCTGATGGACACGTCCTGGAGGGAGTCATCAGAGTCCAGGCTGAGGCTCCGCCTCACCACTCCCTCGTCGTGGTCATTCTCCACAGAAGCAAAGCTATAGTCTGCGGCCTCCCTGCCGCTGCTCTCGCACGGCCCATCCAGCTCATCCAACAAGTTCTTTGCCACGAAAGTTGGGCCGGACCACTTCTGTTCTGCCGGAGATGCGCCAACCTGGACTGCAGCAAACACTCCAGTCAAGCCCGTGCTGGACTCGTCGCCCTTCGGGATCTGGAAACAGCGTTCAAACACCGCATCGTTCTTCTTGGCCCGCGACAGGCACTGCTCAGGACTCTTTTCTACCTGCTCAAACCCCCTTTTCACAGATAACGTAGTCACAGCTCTTTCTTGGCTTCCCAGCATGCCTTTCTGCACAGCCTTAGGAGGAGCCTTCTTTCTTGCTGGTTTTATAAGCGGCGACAATTTTCTCAGCTTGACAGCCGAAGGTTCTGACTTGGTGTTGTTTCTCAGTTTTGGTGACACCGACTCTGCCTGTCCTCTCTGAGGATGCAGACTCACATCGGTGTGGTTCAGCACGGTGAGGGCGGAGTCTCGGCCTGGTGTTAGAAAATTACAGGCCATCTTCCTTTCCCGCAGCTCGGACAAATTCGTTGGCCTGCCTTCCTCCATACCCTTCAAAGACACCACTGCTGAGTCAATATTTCAGCCTCGTGTTGAAATGAGTATTAATCGGGGAGAACAATCAGTTTATTAAAAAGAGAACAGATATAAATGTACATTTGTCGCAAACACACGTCTCGACTTCTCCCCCTTCCCTGGGCTGTAACACCGACCTGCTCATTTTCCCACAGCGGGCTGACGCAGCCATCTGAATCTGTGGTGGAAGGGAACAGGCAGGACTGGCTGCTCACGCTCGACGTCCCACGCCGCTTCCTGGACTTCAGCAGTCGGGGAGTCAGACTCTTAGCCAGGAGGGCAGGACTAAACACACCGTTGCTGGGGCCTACGATGACAACCTATAGCTTTAAAGTGACCCTTTGGGTCATCCCATTCACCATCAACAGAAACTCCGTCCTGCGGCGAAGGAGATTTCAAAATGACATTATTGGACTGCAAATGTGCTCGTAATGGATCAGGGGGTGTCTGCTGTCATTGTGGTAATCCTTTTCCTGCATCCCCACATGCTACCAGGTCTATCATTTGGGTCTGGAAACCCCAGCTATAGAACAGACAAAGAATCTCACAGGCGACCCTTCAGTCGATGTCCAGTGCCTGGATCTCATCCTTTCTTGGGACAGTCATGCCTTAAGAATATGTTCCCCTGTCCCAGGGCCTAAAACTAAACTATAATCCAGATATCAGCACTCACGGGAAGTATGCAGCATCCGGGCAGAACATGACGGGGAAGCCAGCTGGTCCTTCTTCAACAGTGGCGAGCAGGATGATCGCTTATGCTGCTGGGCTTTGCCACAAGACATAGGGCTGGACATGGCCACAGAGATCCCGTGACACCTGCCCTCCATCCCTGGCGTGTTCTTTTTCAAAAAAAGATGGGAATACAATAAGCCTGCAGTTACCAAAGCCCAAAAGCTTCTAAATACCAGACATTACAGTGATAAGCAATTGACAACAGCTCCTAGTACTTCAACTGCCTCAGCAGAATGATGCATCTATATTGGCTCTTAAAAATAACAGTACTCACAAGACCAAAGGAGCTAATCAGGGATAGCACCTGACCAGGAGTACGAAAATAATCTTTCTTGGGTTTCACTAATGAAGGTGTCGTCAAAATGTCCACTAGGTTTAGCTCTGAGGAAGAAGTTTGAATAAACGTTAATCTGAGAAAGTTTCACAGAAAATTACTACTAATAAATTACATAAACCATTTAATATCCTCAGAAAATGTTAAAACACCTCAGCTGTAGAGAGGATGCCTACTTAAGAGTCAAAATAAATTTTTCCTGTGAAAAATAAGCTATTCTAAAAACAGTATCCCTCTAAGCTTAAGGCAAAAAATGCTACATTTTCCAGTCTCTTTTCATTGCTGTCTTACTGCTACCCATACTGAATCATTTGGGACAAAGATCGTTCAGATACAACCTGAACATAAAACTGCATACATTTGTCATAAAATTGCTTATTTAACAGCATGGGAGGTCTAATTTGTTTTCCGAGGGGAACCATTTTCAAAATATACAATTAAAATAAGTCATCTAGATCAGTGGTTCCCAATCTTGGTCCTGGGGCCCCCCTGTGGGTGCAGGTTTTCGTTCTAACCAAATCATGCTTTTAAGTGAACCCTCTCATTTAATCATGCTCATATTTCCATCATTGTACATTAACTGTGTCAATCAGCATATTCTCAGCAGGGTTTTTCATTTTTTTTTCTAAGGGTAAGACATTGTGATGTTGCTTCTTAAAGTTTGTCACTCTTACTTTTTGTTGCTAATGTTACCACTTTTGTTATAATTATCTCATCAGGCCCTAATGAGCAGCAATGACAATGTGCATTTCAACTTCTGTGATAATTAGCAACAAATGGAGAAATAAGGAACATCACAATTCACTGTTCCAATAAAGGAACATCACAATCCATTAAAAAATAAGAACTCTTTAAAAGATAAACAAGCAAGGCTGAGAATACATTGATTGACACAGTAAATGTACAATCATGGAAATATGAGCATGATTAAATGAGACAGGGTTCAATTAAAAGCATGAATTGGTTGGAATGAAAACTTGCACCCGGGGGGCACCAGGACCAGGATTGGGAACCAGTCATCTAGATGAAAGTGGTAACAAACTTCAGGGTGGGAGCAATGAATTTAAACCAATAAATGATTTATTCATCATCACAACACATGTAATGTGCTATTAACTTTTAAGGGTCAGATAACCACAGGAAAATGTCCATATTCTACACAGTAACGCCTAAGGAAAATTTGTTAAAATCCTGCTGTGTATACCTACCTCTATCAAGCTTGACTTTAGAGAGTCCAAAGTCTGTAAGTTTGATATGGCCTTTGTTGGACACAAGCATGTTGTCTGGTTTCAAGTCTCTGAGGAGGAGGAGGTTTTCAGGAAAAGCACACTCAAAATAACTAGACCCACATACGTAGACGTACCACTGAGCTCCAATACCTGTGAATGATTTCATGCCTGTGAAGGTAGTCCAAAGCCAGAGCCACCTCTGAAATGTATTTCACAGACATGTCTTCATCAAAATAACCATAGATGTGAAGAAGAGACTTGACATCACCACCGATAAGGTATTCCATCACCTGAGGGACAAAATAAATAAATGGCCTTGCATGTATATTTTCTATCTTGTGTGTGTTTTCTGAACGAGGTTGTGGTTTTACCAGGATAGCCAAGGACAATGTAGCACAACACTGGCTAACACAACGTACCAGGTAAACCTTAGTGGCCGTCTGAAGGGAGTAAAACAGGTGCACAATAAAAGGGCTTTTGCTAAGAGCCAGGGCGTTCCTCTCTGCCTTCATTTGATCGGTCATGTTCTTGTCGACCATATCTGCCTTCTTGACCACCTTAAAAACAAAGTCGTACAAGGGCATGGTACACAAATAGCAATTAACTATCTAAATGTCGCCAGGCAGCTATGGTGCAATAAATGCAATTCTGCAAAAGACTGAGGATTGCTGCCGAGTCACAAAACTACAAGGCCTAAAACTTACCTTAATGGCATATAACTTTGAATTGGACTTCTTCCTCGCTAGATACACTTTTCCAAAAGCCCCTCGACTGATCGGCTTCATCACAACGAAGTCGTCGATTGAAGGTAGCTTTGAGACAGACAGTGTCCGGACCGAGCAGGCAGAGTAGCCATCAGCAGCCTTTTCAGCTACCTCCATAACGCTAGCCAAGCGACATCAGAAAGATAACAGTAAATTGAGCCTATTACGGTCAAACTCTTCCTATAAAAAGCAAACAATCGTAACTATATGCTTCCATTTAAATATTCAGTTTCAATCTGTTTCTATTGGAATACCCTTCGATACAAGACGTACACCTAGCTAGCTTGTTTTGAAAATTTGAAATCGGCACCGCGTTTGGGTCCTGCGTGACGTCATGGATAGATATAGAAATCTGCCGTACTGGCAATTTAAAATCGTTTGTGTGAAAACAAACAAACAAAACAAAAAACCATTTTGCACCACCATTTTATGTTGCATTCAAAATATAGTTGGTTAAGTCAGGAAAAATATTGTAGAAAATTTCCAGCGCATGATACTACTAACGCCCAACAAATACAGGCAGCTAATTGGACACCTAACTACGGGCAGAAAACCTGTTCTATCGGTTCGCTGTATTCTGATGAATGATTAAAGGTTTGTAATTTAAAGCTCCTCTAAAAGGGGAACGCGATGGCTGTCATGACCAATCCATATATAGCCAATATTGTGGGTATTAAAAACTACGTTGAGAAATTATATAGCAAGGTATATGTCAGTGGTAATTGACGATCAGAACGCACAGTTTAGTCATGAATTCATACATTTTAATTATCTCTTAACTGTACATTATACCACCTTGCAGCCAAATAGATGACTTACATTAGGCGAAATACATGCTCAGATTGCGTACTGATACGTTAATAATTAAGACCACTAATAGCACTGTTGCCTCACACCTCCTAGGTTTGTGGTGCGAATCCCACCTAAACTGAGTGTGTGTGTGTGTGTGTGTGGAGTTTACACGTCTCGCGGGTTTCCTTCGAGTACTCTGGTGTCTTCCCGCAGTTCGAAGATATGGGATCAGGAGAATTGGTGTGTCTGAATTCCCCATAGTGAATAATTGTGTGTGTTATCCAGGGTGTATTCCAGCTTTGTGCCCTAAGCCCCCTCGGGTAAGAAGACACAGGCACACACAGACCGAATATGGCCAGAAGAAGTGATTAGATTAAAAGATGGATGGATGTTGTAATGCAATTTTGTTTTTAAATTTTGATAATAGGCACAACATTAAAAAACATTAAGTTTAGATATTTACAATAGATATTTTTCAGAAATATCTATTGTGAATCTGGAGTTTTAAAATATTCCCAGCCGGCACCTGACCGACCTTCAACGTTGAAATGTGGCTGAAATAACGTCAGCTGTTGTTTCAACGTCGAAACAACGTTTATCACCGATCGATATTGATTCCATTTTCAAAATCAAAACAAAATTAAACAGTGATTCAACCTTGGTCCACGTCGTTGATTCACCAATGACTAAACGTTGAAATCCCAGCTGGGAAACTATACAAAATGGTTTTAGACCAATGACAAGATAAATGTAATGATAAGACAGGAGTCACCATTAATTTGTCACAAATAAATTCTTACTCCATCACCCTATCCAGGATTAGCAATTCGAAAATGAATGCAAAACTTCTACAAACAGTGAAAATAAGTAAGCATATTAGTAGGACATGTTAGGAAGTGTTGTGTTTTTTTCCACACCAGCTTCCCCCCAGGATCTCATCAATGCTGAATCTGAAGCAGGCTGGTTATGGTATACGTCTGCACAAAACCATCAAGCAGACCAAAGACCACACAGTTAATCATACATCCTCTGATGCACTAACTTTGACACATCATCAGTGTTGTTTTCTGGAGTCATTGGGTGTTTCGGGTCTTACAACAGACACCCTCTTCCAGGCGACCCAACCAAGGTTGATCAAGCCTCGGTCTGTGTCCAAGTGGCATTTTATGGCCCCCACACATCACCCCTTTTCAGCCAGATCCATCTTGATGCCCTCTCTGCAACCTCCACGCTGTTGTTGATGACTCTTCTCCTGCCTGCACCTGTGATGCCCAGCGTTTTGTAGGCCTTGCTAAGGGAATGACCTGCAAATCCTCAGAAACCCACTTCCACTGGCATACACCTGGTTCTCCACCCATTCTTGCGGCAAGTCTCCAGCAGTTCCTGGTACATTCCCTTCTTCCTCTCCTGCGCCTCTTCCATCCTCTCCTCCCAAGGCACAGTAAGCTCCAGGATCCAGGAGGATAAGCTGTTTTGTAGCCTCAGCGACCAGAATGATATCAGGTCTCAGAGTGGACTGGGTGATGTGCTCTGAAATTCTCAGCTGCCTATTCAGGTCAACTGTCAACACCCAGTCTCATGCTGTATAGAGCAAGCCAACAGAGCTATATTCATGACTCTTTCCATGAGCTGCTCTCCCTCCTTGACAGATGCAATCACCCTGGCTATAAGATTGGCATGCCTACTCTCACTGATCCCCTTGTTAATTGCCTCAGTGATAGTCTTAAGGACTTGGTCATGTCTTCAGCAATAATGTCCCTCTCCCAGTGCTCTGCAGCAACTGCTCAAGATGTGCTCGAGGGTGCCCATCTTGGAACACAGCAGGCATGCCGGACTTTCAACCTTGCCCCATGCAAACAGGTTGGATGGGCTAGGGAGGACATCGTACACCACCTGAATCAAGAACTTGATCCTCTGGGAGTCCCACTTCCAGATGTCCTGCCAGATGACCTTCTGCTTCATTGCCTGTTCCCACTTCATCCAAGTGCCATTTTTGCATCACCACAGCTCTGCTTATGCGCTCTTCCTCCACCGAGGTATGCACTTCCTCTTGCACCAGCCTTCTTCTTTCCTTCTTGCTGGCGGCATTATATTGGGTTGATGATAAACTTCCTAATCCTGCCCTACCCTGTGCCACACTCCCAAGCAGAGCCTTGTGCTCCAGCTGGGCTTCTGCCTGCTGGACCACCTCAGCCGCTTTCCACTTCCTCCCTGTGCTCACGACAGTGCCTGCTCCAAACAATTTAACATCCTTGGACCCCAAGTACTGCATATGTTCCCATGCTCGTGCAATGATGAATTCCTCCCTAATAGAACTTAATGGGAGCCTAAGCTTATTGCTGTTCCCATACAGCCCTATACTGCTCAAGCTGTGTGGCACACCCAGCCATCTACATAGGTCACCTTGCACTCAAAGCCTTCCACTACAGTCATGGAGACTTCACAGATGACCAATGGTAAAAGAATTCTTGTGAGGATTCCATGCTGATAGACCCAAGCCTTAAATTCCCTGGGAAGCCCAGATTTATCTACAGTTCTTAGCCACCTCTCCAGATCAGCAGTGGTGGCCTTGATGGAATCTGTGTCCTTCAGACTGCAGCAGAAGACCTTCCCAAGACTCTTCACTGGTTTTTCAGTAACAGACAGGATCAGATCTTCTCCCAACCTATAAGAGAACTTGTCAGTCACTTTCCCTTTCTTCAGCACTAAAAAACAGGATTTTGGGGGTTTAAAACTCATACACGCCAACAACATGAGCTCCTCTAGCCCCTGGAGGATCCACCTAGCTCCGGTCACTGTTGTTGTTGTGACTGGAAGGTCATCCATGAAGGCCCTAATAGGCGGCTGCCTCACTCTGGACCTGCTGAGAGGGACCCAACACTCTGTCTCTGCTGACTTGACCAGCATATTCATTGTTAGCAAGAAAAGGGTCACCGAGATAGTACATCTGAAGATAATGCCTACTTCCAGCTGGTGCCAGTCAGAGGTCAGCGGGCCAGCGGAGACTCTCAAGCTGAACTTGCTATAGTAGTCCAGAATTAGATCTTTCACCTTCTGGGGTACATGGTACCTCTCCAGTGCCACCTCAACCAGTTTGTGGGGTATTGAGCCATAGGTCTTGCCAAAGTACCGCCAGGTCCCCTCTTCCCTCTCTCGCTTCTCTTACTAGCTGAGTCACTACGTCTGAATGTTCAAGGCACCCAGGAGCCCCCGGTATACCTCCCTTCTGTACCAATGTGTCAATATAATTATTTCTTGACAAGAAACTGGAGAGTCTCTTAGCCACAACACTGAAGAAGATTTTACTCTCCACACTGAGTAAGAAGATGACCTGAAACGGGTCGATGTTCACTGAGTCCTCCTCTTTGGGTATAAATACCCCTTCAGCCTGTCTCCATGACTGGGCGATTTTCCCTCTCCTCTAGATCACTTTCAAGGACCTCCAGAGCCAATGGAGGAGCTTCGGGCAGTTCTTGTAAACTCTGTAAGGCACCCCACTTGGGCCAGGTGCTGAGCTAGATCTCGACCTCCTAACCACTTCCTCCACTTCGCTCAGACATAGCTCCTTCAGGTTGAATTCCGATGTTGGCTCCGGTGATGTTATCAAATCCTTACATGAGCCCAGTAGTTGAATCCTCTTGGGGTCTCTGTACATGCACTTAAGATGATCATTAATCTCACCTCTGGAGCAGGTCAATCGGCCCGTCTTCTTCTGCCGAAGGAGCTGCCTGGTCAACTTTAAGGGGCTGGTGAGAAATGCGACTCTCCCCCCATCCTCTCTCTGTGGCTCTCTGCTCTCTGCAGAATTAGAAGCTCCTTCCTGAGGATCATTTGAAGCTCTGCCAAGCTGGCCCTCTCTATGTCTCCTGGCACCTTGTACTGCCTCTTCAGTGACTTTAGCTCCTCCCTGAGGCGCTGGATCCTAACTGCTTGGTGGTTTGGAGCATAGGTCATTGATGCAGGCTTGGCGGTCTCTGTGCCAAATCTCTCAGTAGCGATGCTCACTATAATGGTGGCCATCATCTTCAGCTGGCGATCTACATCCCCCTTGGTGGATCCTTCCAGAATTTCATCTACATCCTCATTGAACTCCTCCATACAGCTGTCTTTGAGGATTGAGGCCATTTAATCCTGGGTTTAGCTGGTGGAACACAGTCATCTGGCATAAATTACACCCAATGGCTCTGTGTGTTACAGGTAGTTGATAGCTCTGAGTTGCCAGTTTGTGCTGTCAGTGGGTTTGGGTGACACTTAGACATGTTCTTGTAGGCCTTGCTGCAGATGCACTGTACAGTATACTCAATGTCATTCCATTGTCCTGTGTTGTTAACCTTAGATCTGTGCTGTTGAGGTGCTCATCCCCCCCGGCACCCCTGGGGGTATCTTTCCTTTGTGGTTTCCGTAGCCTATTTAGGTTCTTCCTCTCAGAAGACACAAAATATATTAATAAAATTAATATTTGGGAGTACTATTCATTGTCAACCCGCTCCCCATTCCTACACCTAGAAGTTTTTCTTAGAATCGTAGCTAAATACTAAGCATGTTGTCTCTCAAGTGTAAGCATCCATTTTGCAAATGTTCAACTGTATATCTTCAGAATGGATTTGTTATGTATGCACCTTTTTTATACACGAACATAAAGAATGATGTGGACACACACGGAGTCGCAGGCTGGGTTCTTGGCAGAACATTTGTCTTTCGTGCTTAATTACACTACTTCTAACAATAGTACACATCCGCGGAACAAAAAATGTCGTAGGCACTAACTTTCTCATGCATTACAGGAGTATTTCAGATTCTTAATAATATACAATTACCTTAATGTACACGAACTACGTGTACCTTGATGACCGAATCCTATGGGTAGAAATTCGGCATCTGACAAAACCAATGCATTTCAGACATATCAGCCTCAGTTTCAATGCGGAAACAATCATATCTAAACGGTAATAAAAACCCGGGTTTATCATAACGTGAAATTAAATGTGTCGGCCTCGGGCTCAGTGTTATTCATTTATTGTCACCAGTCACGGCTTCTTAGCCATGAACTGTCTTAAAAGTAAATATTGTGTTTTGGCTTTTGGCAAAGCTCTACTAGTCTGTATCACGCAGCTGGATTTATGGACCTGGCTATCTTTCAATATTTAGGTGTAACTCCGGATTAGTTTTTAGCGAGCTCGGTTGGTATAGCAACGGCTATCCGAGGTGTATTTACTCCCTCACAGTCGCTAAACGAAAATCCCGTCTTATTTCGTTAAATCTCACTATATAACGTTCGAGTTCAGTTCCGTTACTAAGGCTTACCTCATCCCCTCAGTAATTATAGCAACATGGGCACAGTTCCACCCATTTTTTAATATTTCGACTCAGTGACGTCATGCCACACTCCCCAAACACTTGTTCACCCAGTTATGAGCCTTTTTTAAAATCATCACAAAACATACAAACTTTAAAGCGCCATAACATGCTGAACAGTAAAATTCTGACAAAAATGAAAAACGAACAATGTCTAAAATCAAGACATACAAAAAATGGAACAAAAAATTGAAAAATAACGCCCATTGGGGATGTTCTAACAACGAGATCTGTTCAAAGAGCTCTTTTACTACAATGCAAGAACTTGTAAAACAACTTAAGATCATTTTTCCCAGACCCAGTCATCAAAATATAACACGTTGTTCTGACAGTGTGGCACACTTGTTAACTCGTGTATCGTGCTTACTATGGGGTAATTTACAGGACAAATTTTAAAAACAACCCTGCATTGCTGGTGAAACGCTGTGGTCAGAAGTTTACATACACTCATCATGGGCATGAATGGCATGGAAATTTTGGGCTTTTAATGATTTCTTTG
>JAACJT020000001.1:14298294-14311277 GCA_009936485.2 Gymnarchus niloticus
TACAGCATACATCTTTAATGACTTTAAAAAACAAGAATTTGGTGCACAAGTTTGAATTTATTTTGGATTTTCTCTAACCCACACAGGGTCCGTTTCCGTTGCGTACGCCATGACGCAATCATATTCAACCGGAAATGAAACTTCGTGAGAATTCTGGTTGACTTATTCATGCACGCCATTTTCAGAGCCGACTGCAGGAGGAGAGAAATTTAAGAGGACGGTGATAGAAACTGTCTGATTTGCCTTGAAATACAAGAAATTAAGTGGCGTCGAGATAATCAACATATATCGTATTGGAAATATGTTTTCCTTTTCGACTACGCTACAGCCACAAGTAAGTCCTTGATGTATATATCTAGCGGAAATCATTACCTAGCCACCCTTTAGCTACATGACGTTAGCTTCGGAGTGAGGCTCATCATCCACTGGATAGGGCTTTAATTTTTGTCTGCTTGTTAGGGCAGTAATAAATCTAATGGAGGCTGAATACTGGAAAAATTTTTGACGACAAAGGAGCCTGCCCGGCTAGTTAGCCTGGTTGCCGGGTAGACGGTTAACTTGTTTGACACCTGTCCGAACTAATCCAGCTGTGGTGCAGCTGGCATTTAGGGAAAATGAACCTTTTGATTAGAGTTCTTGCTTTTCGTTGACTGTGACAACCAGAGGTATCTACTGATTGCCTCTTCATTTTGTATGTATAATCTCTGCCTCTTGGTTACTTAAGGAATGCGTGGAATTGGATAATACTGGGGCACTTAAAACACGGCGACCTGGCAAGATGCGATGTGACAGATGCTTATGTTTCCACGATGTGGCCTTGAGATAAATGTCAAAAATGGTGTATATTGTCCCCTCCCCGCATTTGTACCCGGAGTGTTGTCATTCACTTTTTACGGCAAGGTTGCTTTTGAATTACATCATTTACTGTGCCCAGTCCACCGGTCCCCTAACCCAGACCGGTCGTTGTGATCTAGCACTAACAACATCGATTAATCGAAGTCATTATTTGGAGAGGAAGTACCGTCACCTGAAATTGCAACTAAATGTCACTGCTAAGTGGAACCCGGTCTGATCAGTCACTCGGCTAGTGCTGACACGTAGTAAACCTTCAGACTTTTTACTGGGTTTCCCTTGTTTAACCGGTAGTTGTGGACGCCCGTATTTTTATGCAAGTGTTTTTGGGTATATGTCACAAGTATTCTTTTGTTAGGGACAGTATTATACAGTACATTTCTCTAGTTTACTTTAGTTATAAACCAAGCTATTGTTATCTAAATATTATGTTTGATTTTCACTGGAGAGTGAAGCAACAGAATTGTATTTTTATAAACAGGCAGCCAGAATTGTTAGAAAAATTGCCATTCAGGCCTTATGTGAGGTGGCTGTGTTTACATTGTAGCCTGCCAGTACATGTTAGTTCACCCACTCTTCCCTCTTCCCCCGCTTAGGTAACTGTTCCTCTTGGTCACCTTATCAGCACGTTTCACTCCCTGAAAACTTCAGCCAGTGCCTCCATTCGGAAACTGCAGAAGGACCATCCTTTAGAACATGATCTCTTGATCACTGAGGTGTGGTTTTGCTTTTCTTGGCTGTTTGACCTTAAAATGATAGGATGCTTTTTTATATATATATAAAACCCTTAGGGTTTTTCAGTCACTGCAAGGCTTAAAGGTTCTCACTCTGCTTTGGCGGGCTGATAATCCTGGAACTTCTGTAATGCTGTCTAAAGGTTTTTTTTTTGTTGCCAATCAATGGAAAGATGTCAGTATAGCGTATGTTCGAGTTACATCAGCCAGTGGCCTTTTTTGATTAGCCACTAGGGGGAGCCAGTAAACTGTAACGCAATGTCAATGCAGGATTTAGTCTAGGGCAGAAATAACTTGTGAATTTTAGAGCTACGTTTTATTTTTTTTAAACCTGTAAATGAAATTTAGAAAAATATAACTTTTAAAAAATGTCATGTTTGCCCATAGCCCATCTGCACTCTAAGGGAGCTGGGTGTCACGGACTTTAGGCCGGCTCAGCTGGATGAGCTGGTGAACAGGCTCCTGCCTGGGTTGCCCTCTGAGAAGGATTCCCCTGCCAGTAACTGGAGGACGTCGCACATCTCCTCAGAATCTTTCTTTAAGAACAAGCATGGTGAGTAGCCATGGGCCGGTTTCAAGGTATATTGCGATTTGAAAAAGTCACGGTTTCAAAACCACAAAAATTTTACCATCCCTGCAGTATGAGCTGTTCTTTATCACTCGTCAAAGACAGAAAGTGTAAGAATCCCTCAGGTCACGTGCAGCGTAGAGTAACCCCCCCCCCCAGTTGGTGCGAGTAGTCAGTCAGCTGTGTAAGGTGGCAGAAGGAGGTGAACCCCCCGAACTTTCCCCGTGTCGAAAAAGACAAAGCCGGATGTTTGGTAATTTTTTGGGTTCCAAAAAATATGGACGGCCACAGATGGGCAGGGGAAAGTAATCCGACATGCAAGATGTGCTTGCGAAGAGTGGCTGCCAGAGGAGGCAATACTTCACATGTGATTTCACATGTACAGGAGCAGCACCCATCACTCTGTGACACTATATTGAAATGAACATTTGCAACCAGCTACAAGAGTTAGCATGTCTAGCATTGGTGAAATAAATGGCCTACTGTAGGTTTGCTATCGAGATGGATAACATGGCTAATTAATTAGCTAACAGCAGAGCAGAGAAATACAAATTTTCTGTGATATTGGTATTTTTACTTTAGTGCTATAATGAAATTTAGCTGGTATTATGGCTATACTTTTACTTTCAGAAAAGATTTCAATTATGTTTTGAGCTTGTTGAGCTGCAGGTTTAGGCTCCCTAAAAGGATTGCATTTATTTTAAGTTTTTTTAGAGGAATTCAATTTTATTTTATTATTTTAACTTAACATACATGTTTACTAATGTTCCAAATATTTTGTATGCTGTTTAAAAATAGATTGTGTTCAATGGGGAAAAAAAGTTGTTCATTTTAGAGCTTTAATCGCAATCCTGTGAAGCCGTGATATTTTTGCTTAAGGTTATCACACTGTCAGGATCTCATACCGGCCCATGCCTAGTGGTGAGGATCTGGCTGCCTGCACACCATTCCTGGTTCTCTAGCCAGGACCAGTCCTCTAAATGAATGTCATGCTGTCCCTTACTCGCTTTTACTCTTCATAAAAGGATATTTCATGCAATAATGTTATGGAGTTTAAGGTTTTTATAGTCTGCCACTCTCTTCTGTTCAGGGTTCTCCCAGAGAATGGGCCCTGGCTTCAGCTCTCTGCTGCCATGCCGACGGAGCCCCACGCCTCTGCAGGTTGTCTGTTCTGATCTTCAGCACTTGCCGGGTATGTGTCCGAGGTCAGAAACTGTAGAGAAGTTGAATGGAAGCTTCTGTAATGACATGCAACATACAATGGCAGTAATATGACTTATAATGGTAGTGGATGAACCAGATTCCTGTTTGCTTCTGGACACTTTATTTTTGACTGCTATTCTAATGACTTGCTGTGCTTGAGCCCCTCTGCCTGCCCCCCTGGCCTTTTGATTAATTTTCACACTGCATCTTTTCTTATTTTTGAAAAATTTCATGCTTCCTTTCGATGTCTGGTCCAAAAGTTTGACAATATGTATAGTCTGTGTGTCTGTCCCTTTATGGGCTTACTCTACACACAAATGTTACAAATTCAAAACCAGCTCCCTCTTAATTCCCACTCTTTGAAGGTTGGATCCAAAGCAGAGGCTTTAAAACACTGAGGTCCAGAACCAGGCGCCTACAGGCCGGTTATGAGGCCACGGCCGAACCAGAAAGCTTTGCCCCAAGCTTCTTCAAGGTATGCTCATTCTTCCCACTCTCGAGTGAGTCGTTTCTATTTGTTTTTCATGCTGTAAATGTCTCAGTGGCTTCTGTATGGTCTTCTGAGGGATTTGGTTAGTGAATATTGTTCCTTGAGGTGGCTTCAGGACGGTGTGTGTAAAACCAGGTTTTCAATGTTGCTCTGCAGGGACTCTTCATGAGGGAGAAGAGACAGGAGACTGAAACCCTAGATAAGATCGTCCAAAACAAAAACTACTCAGAGGCACATCGAGATGCTTTCAAGACCGGTTTTACAGAGGGCTTCCTGAAAGCTCAGGCGCTGACCCAGAGGACGCAAGGCACGTGCCCGAGGCGGGTGGCAGTGTTTCATGTTGTTAGGCTAGCACTTGGCACTGGAGCAGAGTGGTTTTTTTTTTTTTTTTAAAACTGTGTGTGAATGCCAGAATTTTGTTGCTCTAGAATAGCACAGTGTGAACCCTACGCAGATGACAAACTGTATGTGGGATTTTTAAGTCTCTTTCTGCCACTAGGTGGCAGTCTTGAATAGCATGTTGACTTTTTTCCCCTCTACTGATAGATTCTTTGAGGAGGACACGTCTCTTTCTGCTGGTCCTTCTGCTGGTTGGCATCTATGGTCTCTCAAGAACGCCGTTTCTATCGGGTAAAGGCTCCTTTTCTGATCCCGGTTTGTTTCAGTTTTACTTCACTTTCCTCTCTTGCTTAGGTCATGTTACGCGTTTATAAATCACTGTGGCTTGAGGGTTTCCCTTGAGTAATGAAAGGATTCCACCAAACAATCTGCATGCTGTTTTTTTAAATATTGACGCAGATTTACCCTGAAAAGCAGCTGTTAGGTTTTCAGAAAAATTTCAGTTTTACGTCGAGATTCATTCTGGTTTGTGCGTGAGGTTTTCGAACAGTCAGTTGCTTGTAGTTTTGGCATGTCTGTGTCTCTCTTTGAAACTTCTGGAAAATAAACTCTGGATTTACTGCTGTTGTATTTAGATGGCTGTCCGTTGACCACAGCCTCATTGAAGAGGGATGTTTACATTTTGATTCTTAAGGGCTCTGAACACCCTCTACTTTGTCCATCTCGGTGACATCAGTTAAGAGACCATTTGAGGTAGAAGGCAGTATTGGTATATTAAAGCTCTGTTCTCATTGCCTTGAACAGTGAGGTTCCGGACTACATCGGGTCTGGATTCTGCAGTAGATCCGATTCAGATGAAGAATGTCACCTTTGAACACGTGAAAGGTGTGGAAGAAGCAAAGAACGAGCTGCAGGAGGTTGTGGAGTTCCTCAGGAACCCACAGAAGTTCACTGTCCTTGGGGGAAAGCTGCCCAAAGGCAAGAATGTTACTTCACCGTTTGTTGTAGGGCAAACATCCTCTCTGGTTGAGGAGTTGAATTTAGAGGCCGTCAGACTCGAACCCCCCCCCCCAATCCTTTTGTGTTCCACAGGAATCCTGCTTGTGGGGCCCCCAGGCACTGGAAAAACGCTGCTGGCAAGAGCAGTCGCTGGAGAAGCTGATGTCCCATTCTACTACGCCTCTGGCTCAGAATTTGACGAGATGTTTGTGGGCGTTGGAGCCAGCCGCATCCGGAATCTCTTCAGTATGTCCATGTCCCCCCACAGATGGTGGCTCTGAGTCCCCTCCTGTGGGTCTCCAGGTTCTTGCCTTTAGGACAGTAACCCTCTTGAATAGCCTGCTTCCCTTTCATTCGCTTGTAGAAGAGGCAAAAGCCAATGCGCCTTGCGTGATCTTCATTGATGAGCTGGACAGCGTGGGTGGGAAGAGGATCGAGTCTCCAATGCACCCATATTCCAGGCAGACCATTAACCAGTTGCTGGCGGAGATGGACGGGTATGTGTGTTCTGAGAAGTACGCGTACGTGACTCAGTGTGCTGTTTGCTGTCTTGTAAATGTTGACGCTGATTCTCCTAATGCCTGCAGATTCAAACCAAACGAAGGCGTCATCGTCATCGGAGCCACTAACTTCCCAGAAGCTTTGGATAAGTGCGTTGACAACGTATACTCCTATTTCTCTGGGCTGAAGCTCCGACTTTCTCTGAGAGCAAAAATCTTTAGACGTTCACAGGTGTCACTGTCTGCCTTCAACATCTTAAGAGCTTTTATTTAACTCTAGAAAAATCACTTCTATATGGCCATCTCTAATGGTGGAGTGTTTCTTCCATCCCTTGCATACCTCTGTGATTCTGGAATTTTTATCGTTGAGAATCAATATGTGAGTAAGACATTTGAGGCCCCCAGATGCACACAAAAACTTACAGCAGCTTGACGTTTTGAACGTCCTGTACCCCCATGCAGTGCGCTGGTCCGACCTGGGAGGTTCGACATGCAGGTCACCGTCCCCAGGCCAGACGTAAGGGGCCGTACAGAAATCCTCAATTGGTACCTAAAGAAAATAAAAGTTGACTCCGGTAGGTAGGGGACGCTGGTGCTACTTTACAGCGCAGGTTTCTGACAGCCACTGGCAGTAACTTTTCACCTCACTGGCCCCCTTGCAGCAGTTCAGGCAGAGATCATCGCCAGGGGAACGGTTGGCTTCTCAGGGGCAGAGCTGGAGAACCTGGTGAACCAGGCAGCCCTGAAGGCAGCGATTGACGGGAAGGACATGGTCACCATGAAGGAGCTGGAGTTTGCCAAGGACAAGATCCTCATGGGTCAGGAGATTAGAGCAGCCTTTCCTTTTTGGTGATTCTCAGAACACAAGTTCTGAGAAATATATTGTCAGATTGCTTTTAATGGTATTACCAGAAGGGTCGGCTGGATGTTTACATTTACATATTTTCATTTGTTAGAGACGTGCATTTATTGTGGGGTAAACCTAGCCTCTTTGCACCCCCCCCCAATCCACACACCTTTGCAGGGCCTGAGCGTAGAAGCGTCGAGATAGACAAGAAAAACAAAACCATCACGGCGTATCACGAGTCTGGCCACGCCATCGTGGCCTACTACACCAAAGACGCCATGCCCATCAACAAAGCGACCATCATGCCTCGCGGACCCATCCTGGGCCACGTGAGTCCCCAGGGGTGCCCATGCCAAGAGGGGGGAGAGGCCTGAGACAGCCAGCCCTTCGTGTGTCTAACTTTAAGGGTGGTTTTGCAAACGCTTCCCCTCCTCTTCCTAGGTGTCCCTGCTCCCTGAGAACGACCGCTGGAGTGAGACACGCTCACAGCTGCTGGCACAGATGGATGTCAGCATGGGTGGCAGGGTGGCCGAGGAGCTCATTTTCGGGAATGACAACATCACCACAGGTGGGTACCCCCCCACCCCACCCCGGCGTGCTCTTACAGTCAGTAAGTTTCTCTGGCTGCCGGCTGAACTCTGGCCTCTGTGTTCCCACAGGAGCCTCGAGCGATTTTGATGGCGCCACGAAAATAGCCAACATGATGGTGACTCGTTTCGGAATGAGCGACAAGGTGACCTTGGGCTTTTGATTTCGGTCGAAATGCTGATTCGAACCGGGCTGTTCCTTTCACCCGTGGTACTTTTCCAAACATTTCCTGGGGTTTTCCCCTAAAACATATTTGCGCGTTAACAAAGCAAATACCATCCAAGATTATGGCTCTGTTTGCATGCTTGCAGATTACGCAATCTGAACTGTATATTTTCTGGAAAGTAGGATTAGGAGAATTAATGCTTAATGTACAATTTCAGTAGGGGTTTACACTGTTTAATAGTTAACTGTCTTGCTCAGTTGGTTATGAAAGTTTAATTAGTTAATGGGATGTTTTACAGCCGTTGTAGTTAAATTAAGCGTTTGTAGTGCTACAGTTTGTTTAAATGAACAAATCAGCTGACTATCCTTTGTTGTGCTGATCCAGCTGGGTGTCATGACTTATGGTGATCTGTCAAAGCAAAGCCCAGAAACGCAGGCTGCAATTGAACAGGAAGTGCGGAAGCTGTTGAAGGTAAACACAAGTCTTGCCCTTTTCTATCTGTGATCAGTGAGTCAGTCACTTTGCTTTATTTTCTACTTTAAAGCGCTGTTTTCCCATATGCGCCTGAAAGTGATTTTGATTCAATTTTTCACCCCCCCTCCATCCATTAGGACTCATACGAGCGTGCAAAAAACATCCTGAAGACCTACAGCAAGGAACACAAGATCTTGGCTGACGCTCTCCTGACCTATGAGACCCTGGATGCCAAAGAGATCCAGATGGTCCTTGAGGGCAAAGAACTGGAGGCCAGATGATGGCACCAGGACTCTGAGACTCTGAACCATTTCTTTGTGAGGAGGAACAGCTGTTTTGCCAGTCAAGCTAATTCTGACTTTTGCATCATGCTGGACACACATTATTACCTGTAAATTTGTTACCCTGGATTTATTTTTTCCCCATCTTTTTTGGTGCTAATTTCAGAAGCTGTCCTAATTTGAATAGATAAGGGAGGTATGAGAGGTCTTAGTCCTTCCATTTGATCCCTCAAGGGTCACATCCCCTCACATTTGGCCCTGATGTTCATTTAGCAAATTACTAAGTAGACTGAATATCATTTTGTAGAATTAGCATATTGTGATAACCTCCGCGCCCCCCCAAGTGTCTCCTGTCTGTATAAAATCTACTTGAGCTGAGCTTAACTTTTTGAGGCTTTAAACACAAGGCCTTTCATTGTGAGCGTTTTCTGTTTAAAGAGAAAGGTGCCGAACTCACTTTTAAAATTGCCTTGTTAAGTCCATCATAGAGTGGCTTCTCCCTCAGGACTAGTTTAAGCCGTGAGTTTGACTAGAAATTGGAGGCCATGAAGGAACTCGACATTCTAACCTGTTGATTTGATCTCACGTGTCAAATCCAATCAATTGGACTCTTCTGATGTCACACCGGGTCGTATTTGGTTCGTGGTAACTGCCCTGCTTTTGTACACGGTTTTCCAGCACCTTGGGTAGGAGTCGGATTCCAAAAACTGCAAGGATAAAAAGGGTTACTTGAAGGTTCTGATGGAAATGCCAGTGCAATGCAGAAATCTATGAATTCTTTACTTTATTATTCACTTTTGGCATTTGACTTGAGTGTGGAACCCAGTAATCCCAGTAATATCCTGTGTGACTACTTTATGAAGTACTGTCGGATTTATCCACATTGAATGCCTATCTGTCTGTCCATGTTATGCTTGGCACACATTGGATGTGTAAGAGGGATATTGTACATAATGTGTGTGGTTAAAATTTGGGAGACTTTCCATGGCTTTTAAATGTATTGTTTCAGCATTTTATGATGCTGTTAAATAAAAGATAAAGCATGTTTGTCTCTGATTTAATGCTATTGAAGATGACTGCAGGTATATGAAACTCAAGGTGGTCTGAGTAGCTCAACTTTAAAATCCCAAAGGTATGAGACCTCATTAACTGATGGCTTATCACTTTAATGAGAATAAACACATTTGTTCATGTATTTTTAATAATGAAACCTTGTAGAAATGGGGTGTTTCTGATGTTTCAGTCATTTATTCAGGAAGGCTTATGGGTAACTTAATTACAAATTACTTAATTACCTATGCACTAGTCAATAGCGATTCTTACAAACTTTTGGACTTTGCTTACTTGTGCATTACATCACAGGTCTGTATTTCAGTACGGTCATGCAATCTCTACAGCATAGATTGGCAGAAAGGGTCATTGCTGAGCCTTTCCAGAAAAGTGTGGAAAAGTACATATGCTAAATGAAAGTTTCAAAGAAATGTTAAATACGCATTTTAATTCTGGTTATATCCGCTGATTGAGCTTCTCTAGGTCCCTGTGATCATTCACGTAAGCCTGATAGGAGGGACAGTCACATACCACCAGTAAGTAGGTGGTCCAGGTGACCATCAGGCAGGTCAGGTCCATCGAAGTTCTCAGTTTCAAAAGTGTCTGCCAGCTCAATATTCTGAATAAGGTCTATTCATTTAATTCATTAAGACCTAAAGAGTTTCATTGGTGGTGCCAGTAATGGCTATGCTGCTCACCAGCCATGTTTTCTGGGTGATAGTTCAATGCTTTGAAAGCCTCTGATTACTTGGCTAAGTTTCAAAGCTTCTCCTCTTTTTCCACAACTGTCTAGTTACCTGAAACCAAGATAACTGAATTAAGAAGTCCTGTGACGTTTCAGATCATTTAATACATGACAATAAAAATAAAATTGCTGCTTGACTTTCAGTTTAATTATGTATTTCCTTGCATTGACAACTACATTTTTTACAGCATTCACCACGTGTGTACATGTGCTCTGCAATAAAGTAACATCCCAACCATAGTGTATCCCACCTTGTGCCCTGGACTCGGGACACCACATGACCCTGCTCACAGTAAGCAGTATGAAGGTGTATGGGTGATATATCCCACAATCCATTTCACTATAAACTTTTAACTATCTTATATTCAGTCATGGTCACACTATCTCCAAGGAAAGTAAGATAGTATTCATCCTGGAAGGATCACCAGCCCATCAAAGGCTCACAACACTTCCACAGAATAAGTCCAAATGGGCCAGGGAGCACCAATATCTAAATGGTTCTGTTAAATCCCATTATCAGCATTTTATCATGGAGGAGTAACTGGACTGCCTATGGATTACCTTGTGAGAGGCTTAAAAGACAAAGGGAGATCGCTATGAAGAGACCATTACTCTGCATACACCTGTGATGTCATTCATACACTCAAGCCTTGAGGACTGGCGACATGGCTGCTCCCAGACCTCAATTAAGCTCTTCTGTTACAAATGGTCAAATTAAATACCAATGCGATAACGAGCAGGATATTTAGTGACAGAAGCACTGGCTGCTCTCTATACAATAAAACCCTTACTTTGCAGCCAAGTATATGATACCTCTTACCTCCCCCAACAGAAAAAAACATGACCTTGGTTGAACCCATCTTTTTGCCCCTCCTTTTTGTCCTTTGATGGTATCTCACCCCTACTGTGGTGGTCTGGGTTAGAGATGTTATATAAAAAGGCACAGAGGAAAGGTGAGCTTACAAGATAGAAGACAAGGTAAGTAGGAGACAGGTCTGATTTACAGCTTCATATCTGCAAGTTTATGGAGATGAAGCTGCAACATTTATATCATTTGCCAGTCATTTCTATTTAATTAATAGAATTTTAGTGCACTTTAAGTGTAAAGCTATCAAAATTCTGTTCATATACTAATTGTGCTAGTGAATTTATTTTGAAGCACAGAGTAATTTCTAGAAAAGATGCTTATTGTCACCTCTGGGACTTCTAAAATTGTAAATCAAAATAACTTTGAGAAAGGGTATATAGTTATTGAAGACTTTTGTTTGTCTTGTAGCAACTATTTTTCATCAAAAATTAAAAATGGAGGACACTGAGGAAGACGTTGCTGTGATTGGGATTGGGTGCAATTTTCCTGGAGGTCAGAGCATAAACCTTTTTATTCTGTAAAACCAGTAATTCTTTGTACAGCAGTGCAATGAATGATTTTTTAATGATCTTAGAATTAAAATGTAATCTGATTTCTTACCACTTAAAATGAGCATTCTTTATATTCCATGCAAATTACAGGTAATCTTGGAAAAAAATATACCAGTTATTGAATTTTGACAATCAACCCAAAGTGATGATTATTACTGAGAAATAGAATATGCTAAACATATCGTCCATTAATTTTGCTGCTACATGTGGCAAATGTTTCTGTAGAACATTTAAACAATGTGATTTTTATGTCTCTTAGTGAAATCAGGTTGCATGATTTGCTTCAATTTTAAGGTGAAGGTCTTGAGAATTTCTGGAAAGTTCTTTTGGAGGGAAAGAACTGCGCAGTTGAGATTCCAGAGCAGAGGTTTGATGTCAGACGCTGGTATGATCCTGATGAGAACAAGGCGGGAAAATCATGCACTGCCAAAGCTGCTCTGATTGACAGGTAACTGAGAGACTGACAGGGTTTTTTTGATAATTTGGGAATTTTTGGAACATTATGACATCACTTCCTACTACTCACATTAAAAATAGTCACGCAGTATAACAAAGAAATTGCTGGATATAATATTATAATCATTCGCTTTCAGCTGCTCCCATCAGGGGCTGCCACAGCAGACCAACAGTCTCCATCTCCTCCTGTCCTCTGTATCCCGCTCTGTCACACCAACCACCTGCATATCCTCTCTCACCACATCCATAAACCTCCTCTTTGGCCTTCCTCTTTTCCTCTTACCTTGCAGCTCTATCCTCAGCATCCTTCTCCCAATATACCCAGCATCTCTCCTCTGCACATGTCCAAACCAACGTAATCTCACCTCTCTGGCTTTGTCTCCAAACTGTCCAACCTGAGCTGACCCTCTAATATACTCATTCCTAGTCCTGTCCATCCTCGTCACACCCAATGCAAATCTTAACATCTTTAACTCTGCCACCTCCAGCTCTGCCTCCTGTCTTTTTGTCAGTGCCACCATCTCCAGCCCATATAACATAGCTGGTCTCACTACCATCTTATACACCTTCCCTTTCATTCATACTGGTACCTGTCTGTCACATATCACTCCTGACACTCTTCCCCAACTATTCCACCCTGCCTGCACTCTCTTCTTCACCTCTTTTCTGCATTCCCCATTGTTCTGAACTGTTGACCTCAAATATTTAAACTTATCCACCTTTGCCAACTCTACTCCCTGCATCCTCACCATTTCTCTGTCTTCCCTCTCATTCACACACATGTATTCTGTTTTAGTCCTACTGACCTTCATTCCTCTCCTCTCTAGAGCATACCTCCACCTCTGCAGGGTCTCCTCAACTTGTTCCCTACTCTCGCTACAGATCACAATGTCATCCGCAAACAACATAGTCTGCGGGGACTCCTGTCTGATCTCATCTGTCAGCCTGTCCATCACTATTGCAAATAAGAAAGGGCTGAGAGCTGATCCTTGATGTAATCCTACCTCTACCTCGAACGCATCTGTCACTCCTACCACAGACCTCACCACTGTCACACTGCCCTCGTACATATCCTGTACCACTCTTACATATTTTTCTGTCACTCCCGACTTCCTCATACAATACCACAACTCCTCTCTAGGGACCCTGTCATATGCTTTCTCTGAGTCCACAAAGACACAATGCAACTCCTTCAGACCTTCTCTATATTTCTCCATCAACACCCTCAGAGCAAACATCTCATCTGTAGTGCTCTTTCCCAGCATGAAACCA
>JAACJT020000001.1:14313239-14326412 GCA_009936485.2 Gymnarchus niloticus
GTATTTGTAGAGATAAGTCCAAAACGGGCCCTACAAAGAAACATCAAGGAGATACTGGGAAATGACACCCAAGTTCTGTCCTCTGTACAGCCAGATAAAGACCATGAGACGCTACTGGCTCTTATGTCTAAACTCTTTGAGTTAGGAGTACAAGTAGACTGGGATCAGTTTTACAAGGGGTGTGAGGGACCTCCAACACCTTTCCCGAGGTATCAGTTTGATAGTCTAAATAAGATAGTTTACTTTGAGGCCATCAGGCGAGGCAATGAGATTACTAATCAGCCATACCACCCTCTGCTATTGCAGACCACCCATGAAAGAGAGGGATTAATCAGTGACCTTTCATCTCATGCAGCATCATTTGTGTGGGAACACAAACACAACGACACTGTCGTTGTCCCTGGTGCGCTTTATGTAGAGCTGGCTTTAGCATCCTTCATGGCAAGTGTGAGGCCAAAGATGCCCCTCTGCTCTCTGCAGCTTAGTATCACTTTCCAAAACCTCTGTGTTCTCGACCCAAATGCACCACTAATGAAAATAAGACTCGAAACTGAAGAGGGCAAAACAAACTTTGCAATACATTCTCCAGTGGCAACGTATGCAAGTGGTGCCATTCGTCATGTGAGCTTAGTAGGGGATCAATGTGGCTTAGTTCCCACTGAGGAGAAGCATATTGTTCTAGAATCAGTTTTCAAAAGATGCACCTCTATTTTAACAACAGAGCAGATTTATGCAATGCTTTCCCAGGCAGGATTTCAGTATGGCTCTGTGTTTAGATGCTTAGGAAGTATCTATTATGGAAAGGACCTCAAAGAAGCAGTATCAGTTATTAAGGCATCAGGAGAAACTTTGAGACACTTGCATGACTACTGTGTCCATCCGGTGCTGTTGGACTGTTTTTTGCAGATGACAGCTGTTGTTGCTGTCAGTGGACTCGCATCTAGACCTGTTTTCCCTTCTGCAGTAGGCTGTGTGATAGTTTCCAGGCCAATGTTGGAGGAGATGGTCATGTATCTCAGAAGAACCAAAATGGAGGTTGACTTCTTTGAGATATGTGGCTGCTTTGCAGACAAGGATGGGAATGTTCTTGTTGAGCTAAGAAACGTGAGGATCACATTCGTGGGTGTAGGTTTGTCTCGTCTTAAAGAATGCTTCTTTCACAATGAGCTACATGCTATCTCCAAAGATGAAGTCCTCCCCAACAAGCCAAAAGCTGTAGTCTTTGAAGATCAAATGGGAGTGGCTAAAGCATTAAAGGATCATTTGGATCCAGAGTCCACATTTTTCTCATATGCTGACTTTGGACAACAGTTAAGCTCGTTGCTTCCTGCTCTCAGTTTTTCAGATGTGATTTCGGATGTTGACGATGTACTATTCATGTGTGGCATTCAGGAGATCAGTCCACTGAAAACAGAGGAGCTTCTGCAGCACTTAGCTGATTGCTGTGAATTTTATCGTCAAGTTGTCCTGATGGTAAAGAAAGAACAGCGTGATCATACGGTCAGAGTCATAACCTACAGATCAGCTGAGAATACCGTGGACCATGTCAGCCCTGGTTTTGTGCTCTCTGGAATGACAAGGTCGTGTGCCGTTGAAATCTCCGATGTTTCATTCCAATTAATTGACATTGCATCCCTATCCAGTGAGGACATTAAAGCCCTTGTTCATGTAATTTGTTCATATCCTAGCAGCACATATCCAGAAATAATTATAAAGAAAGGCCAGATTCACTCAGCCAGAATGACTCGTACTGACTTCAAAAGCACTGGCAGTGTTAAGAAAAAGATCTCTGCTTCAGAGTCTAAGTCTTTCATTCTGCAGACTGCCTGTCCTTATACAGTGACAAACCTATCAGCCATTAGATCCACTAGTCTGGAAAAAAAGATCAATGAGCTATCTGTTGAGGTTCAGTTAGATAAAATATGTGTCCATTCATCCGATTACTTCCCCGTCAGCTACTCTGATTTGAATTTCGGTCAGACAATGTACTGGAACAAACACACATCTCAGAACCACAAGCTTCTAGCCTTAGACTTCAGTGGCACATTGACAGCAGTAGGGAAGGACGTAAGCAAGCTGAAGGTGGGAGATCATGTTGTTTCATGTTACCCTGTTGTTGCATCCTCCAAAGTTGTGATTCCTGAGGCTGCATGCTACAAGACAAAGAACCTGCCTTTTCTCAAGGAAGTGCCATGCATGTCTTTTTTTGTCCTGGCTTGGGAGATCTTGCAGAATGTCATGACAGATGTAAAACAAGTGAGAAAGATGGGCATCAGTTCTTCTAACCCTCATGCATGTCTCATCCAAATATTGGCGCATTTGGCAAAGAAATCTGGTTGGCTGATAGAAATAGAAAGCTGTGGCACACTAGCCAATGTGAATAAATGTGACGTGTTTATTCTTTTGCCTCCATTTGACCCAGTTTTAGTAGCTAAAGCATGCGGCATTTCCACCATGAAACATATCATTTTTGTTTGTGACAGAAAAGGGACAGTTTCTCTCCCAGATAACACTGCGAGAATTAACAATGAAAATGTTTACATCCAGAACATTCAAGTGGCTGAAATTTTCCAAAAAGCTTATCTAAAAAGGCAGAAAACCAAGATCTATCAGTGGCTGAAGTCAATGGCTTTGCACCAAGAATCTTTAAATTTGTTTGGAATTACATTTCAGGAGGCTGTTTGTAGTGACTGTGACTCTTTAGCTCTTGAGAGTCCTGAGTCCTCCTTTAGGTTGAGGGAAGTACCTGTGGTTGTGTTGGGTAATGTGATGAATGAGATAATATCTGACATTCCCATTCTGATGAAACCAAAGGAACTTTTCAAGAAGAGCTCTGTATATATAGTGACTGGGGGGCTTTCAGGTTTAGGTCTTGAGACTGTAAAGTTCATTGCTCATAGAGGAGGTGGTTGTATTGCAACTCTGTCCAGAAGGAGTCTTTCATCAGAAATGCAGGTTGAAATAAATGTTCTACAGAGTGAGACTGACGTGACCATCACATGTGTACAGTGTGACATCTCGGTCTCGGAACAAGTTATGAGAGCCATCACAGTAATTGGACAGAGATTCCCGAATTGCCCTATCAAAGGAGTCTTCCACAGTGCTGTGGTCTTGCATGACGGATTGATAGAGACACTTGACAAGTCAGCCTTCCTGAGTGTGCTTCAGCCAAAGGTCGGTGGTGTTTTGAATTTGCATTATGCGACAATGCACTGTAAGTTAGACTACTTCGTATGCTACTCGTCCATCTCTTCGTTTATTGGAAATGCCTCACAAGCAAACTATGCTGCAGCTAATTCATTCCTGGACCTGTTTTGTCATTACCGGAGGAGCCGTGGCCTTGTGGGCCAGTCCATTAACTGGGGCGCTCTGAACCTTGGTCTCCTGCTGGACAGGCAGCATTTCCAAAGGTTCCTAGAGTCAAAAGGGATGGTGGTTATGAAAGTCCCAGAATTTCATGAGAGCCTGGAGCACTGTTTGCGGCTAGACAAGCCCCAACAGGTAGTGTGCAAATTTCATTTCAAAAACCTCAAGAGACACGTGTTGTCTCAGAACACCTCCCTCCAAGCACGCCTATCTCCGCTTATGGAACCAGAACTAAAATCCACACATGTTACAGGAACTAGATTTCAGCACCCAACATTTCCATCCTCTCCAGAAAAATATATAAAAGCTGTGCTGTGTGAAACTTGCAATATAGATCTGGAGGAAATAAGTGACAACACTGCCTTAAATGCTCTGGGCATTGACTCAATGTTGGCCATGACTCTGCAAAATGTCTTCTTCCAGGAATGTGCCGTGACTGTTCCCCTTGTTAAATTTTTAGACCCACACAGTACACTGTCAACTTTGCTCACAATCTTACGGGCAGAACCAGGAAATAAACGGAAAGACGATCTGGACTCTGGGTTGATCATCAATGAAAATTTAGGCTGATAAAAATATATGTAACGCTCAGCATGTAGGGCTATGACTCTCATAAGAAAGGCCCTGGAAACATGATAAGAACTTGGGTCTTGGGTTTTCACCTGTTTGTATCTAAATCATTACTTAGTGATAATCAGGCTGCTAGTGTGAATACCAAATGTCACTCCGAGTGGACCCTGTTTTTGTTTGCATTCATTCATTCATTCATTCATTCATTCATTGTTCCATTGCTTCATTCACTTGAGTGGTTTGAATTGTGTAATGAGTAATCTATCATCTGCATTTCCACCCCATTTGCAACAATAAAGATGTACATTTCCTGAATACAAAGGAAAAGCGTTGTTATATACACAATGAATTGTCTACAAAACGAAAAATATTTGCTCTGTGTTGGTTATGATTTTAAATGGCCAAATGACCCAGTAAATAAAGAATTAAAATTGTCAATTAATTCTGTAAACTGAATTCAATGCATGTCGATTATATATACGGATTCACTTTACATTCGAATTGGTTCTACAACATCAGTAAAGTAAAATATCAGTAAAACCTCTCTAAGAAGAACATCAGTAAAACCTCTGTTTTCTCAGTTTGCCCTCATTGATATTATGGTACCTGATTAAAAAAACACGTTGAAAAATAGTTAATACAGATTAGTACAGCATATACTGGCGAGAAACTAAACAAATAAATAAAAGGAATTTCGGAATGTAAACAACTGCCTGAGGGCCACACTTCCCATAATCTCATATTAATAATTTAGCCCAGATGACCATAATTTTTTACAGTCAAGGAAGTAGATCACTGACCCACCCTTCTTATCATTTGGCTTTATGGCAGTTATTAGTCACCTTTTGACTTATGTTGGTTTTTTTCCTGCACACACACTACATAAAAAAGTAATTTCCTAGAGGGGTGAGAGACCATTTGAATGACAAGAGGTATGCTCACCAGTGGGAGGTCTCAGTATCTTCACAAGGCTGCCCTTGTGTTTCTCCCACAGAGTATGCTGTGTAATCCTGTATAGTGCATTGTTAACCAACAATTTGGCTGTTCACTGAACTCATTTACTTTCTGCTTAGTGCCTGTTGGGACATGGACGAAACTGGTGAGGACATTGCCGTGGTGGGCATTGGATGCAATTTTCCAGGAGGTAAGAAGTCTTAACATATTTAACAACAACAGATACAATAATTAATCATATATTATATATGCAGAAATTCAGCCTGGTTTACCACTTGCCTTCATTGACTTGGGCTAGCAATGATATGTGTGAAGATACATTACTGCAGGTTAAAACGCTATAGTCACACATAGCTATAGTTATTTACTTCAGTGTTAAAACATTAGGAGGTTAAAAATTAAAATGTCTTCTTTTTTGATACCAGCAAAAATGTCATTTCTGTTTTATCTGTGATGAAGGTGAAGGTCTTGAGAACTTCTGGAAGGTTCTTTTGGAAGGAAAGAACTCTCCGGTTGAGATTCCAATGCAAAACACTGGTATGATCCTGATGAGAGCAAGGCAGGAAAATCACGCACTGCCAAAGCTGCTATGATTGACAGGTACTGGAGCGTTTAGACAGTTTATTTATTTACCCATTCATCCATCCTTGAGATTTTAATTATTTACTCATCCATCCATCTTCAAGATTTTATTTGCCTATCCATCCATCTTTGAGATTTTATTTATCCATCCATCTTCTGACTGTTTATCCTAAAATGGGTTTACTTATTTACTTTTAACTTGTTTGTTTGTTGCTATAAATGTTTGACATCTTACACCTGTTGTGTATACATTATAATCACGTTCATTTGTTTTATAGACATATAACTTAATAATAATAACAACACATGTTTACTAATTAATAATGAAATGTACAGCAGCATTCATCAAGTGCAGAATTGTTTCTGAAAAAGCAACAATGATGTCCTGATATCCAAAAGGATGACTTTAATCTTTTCACCATCTTCATTCTTGGGATTGACTCATACACTTTCATTCTCTCTGTTCTCGGGTTCAATGAATTTGACCACAAGTTCTTTGGCATCACTGAGGCAGAGGCCGACTCCATGGACCCCCAGCAGAAGCTCCTGTTGGAGTGTTCCTACAGAGCTCTAGAGGATGCTGGGATACCAATGGAGAAGGCCAATGGAACCAGGACCGGGGTGTTTTTGGGTAATGAAAAGAAGTTTTTCAACTAGACGCAAGTAGCTGTTACTTTTTTTAACTATAGACAAATGCCTGTTTTATTGACAAATGTCAATAGTTCATCTTTACATTGATCAACTTCTTTAATACCAGCAAAGCTAAAATGGACAAAGAAAGTTGTGTCACTAATACTCATATAGCATGTTTTTATATTCACTGATATTTTGCTTGAAAATATTAACTTATTTGACTGGATATTATTTCTATTGATTTTTGCCTAACCTGTCTCATGAACAGGACTTATGAACAGGGACTATGAAACTCTTTTGAATAACAGTCCCACCACCATAAGTCACTACAATAGCACAGGGACAGCTATGAGTATAGCTGCCAACAGGATCTCCTACACCTTCAACTTCACTGGGCCATCGTTCACCATTGACAGTGCCTGCTCCTCCTCCCTAGTGGCTCTCCACTGCGCCTGCCAAGCAATAAGACAAAGTAACATTCAAAGGATGCAAAACATGTTACCCATTACTGACTGGAAGCTTTAGAATTATTAAGCCTGTTAACTGAAGAATGTTTTCCTATATCCATCGCTAGGGGACTGTGAGATGGCCCTGTGTGGTGGTGTCAGCTGCATCATCGAACCACGGGTCTTTGTCGCTCTCAGCAAAGCGAAAATGATCTCACCAGATGGCACCAGCAAGCCATTTTCCGGTAAAGCAGATGGTTATGGAAGGGGAGAAGGCTGTGGGATTGTCCTCCTGAAGCCACTGAAAGAAGTAATGTATTAAAATATTTCAATAGGACCAGGAACCTTACATGAATGCACATAAGTATTGCATTTTATCAGTCTTTTTAATAACTAAATGTTATCATTTGTAAACAGGCTCTAAAGAACTTTGACCGTGTATGGGGCATCATTAGCAAGACTGCGATCAATCAAGATGGCTGCTCTGTCACCCCAATCACCAAGCCATCCATGGTGCAGCAGGAAGAACTCCTACGGAATATTTACTCAGCACACATTGATCCATCACATGTCCAGTACATCGAGGCTCACGGGACCGGGACTCCAGTAGGAGATCCCACAGAAGTTGCGAGCATCTCCAAAGTCATTGCCAAAGCCAGACCTCCAGGATCAGCAGCACTTTACATCGGCTCTGTGAAAGGTAACATCGGCCACACAGAGTCAGCAGCTGGGATGGCAGGACTCATCAAGGTTCTTCTGATGATGCACCATGAAACCATAGTCCCATCCATCTTCTATTCTGAGGATGGTGCCAGTATAGATGCCAAAGCCTTGAATGTAAAAATTCCCACTAAAGCAGAGAAGTGGGAAGCACCTGGTCCATTTGGAAGAGCTGCAGGAATCAACAACTTTGGGTTTGGTGGGACTAATGCACATGCGATTGTGAGACAATGCAGGGAAACACAAATTTTCAAATCAAAGACTGAGGCTTCATTTCAGTTGTTTGCACTCTCTGCAGCTTCTGAGAAATCTCTTAAAATGATGATGGAGGACACAGCTCAAAAAATAAGTACAGACCAGAAATTAGATGTACAAAGTATGGCTTACACATCAGCCTGCAGAAGGAGCCATGCAAGGCACAAGTACAGAAAAGTCTTCACGGTCTCCTCTCTTAGTGACCTACAGGCTGAACTGAAAGCATCTGTAAATAAAAAGTTCTTGCCATTAAAGTCAAACCCCCAGATAGTTTTCGTCTTTTGTGGAAATGGGGTTACCTACAAAGGCATGTGCAAAAAGCTGCTTAAAGAGGAGTGCATTTTCCGTGAAAAAGTCAAAGAGATCGAGAACATATTCCAGAAGTACAAAGGCTTGAGCATTGTTCAAAAACTGGAAAATGATTATGGTAATGATGATTCTTCTAAGCCAGATGTTGTGCAACCACTCCTCTTTGCAGTTCAGGTTGCCATTTGTAGTCTGCTAAAGCACTGGGGTGTCAGACCGGATGCTGTTCTTGGACATTCTG
Source organism: Gymnarchus niloticus (assembly GCA_009936485.2). Lineage (NCBI taxonomy): Eukaryota > Metazoa > Chordata > Actinopteri > Osteoglossiformes > Gymnarchidae > Gymnarchus > Gymnarchus niloticus. Next base: position 14,321,313 of record JAACJT020000001.1, read on the forward strand.
TTGGAGAGGTTGCCGCTGCTCATTGCTCTGGTCTTCTGTCCCTTGAGGAAGCAGTGAAGGTGATCTATTTCCGCAGCACCTTGCAGAGCCAGGTCACCGGTGGGAAAATGCTTGTTGTCAGCAACATAGCAGTGTCAGAAATCTCAAAGCTCCTCCCTGCCTATTCAGGCAAGGTTTGCTTGGCTGCCATGAACAGTCCACAGTCCTGCACCCTGTCAGGTAATGCAGATGCTGTAGATAGTCTCCATGAAAACCTGAAAACCTCATTAGATAGCAGGAATGTTTTCCTCCACATTTTGGGTGTTCCTGCTGCATACCACAGCCATATGATGGACTCAATTCTCACACAAATAGAAGAAAATATCGGTGTTTTGCAAGGCAATGAAATGAAGATTGAACTATTTTCGACCGTGACTGGAAAGGCATATAACCAAGGGGACTTTACCACAGGGACCTACTGGGCAAGGAACATTCGGGAAACAGTTGCATTTGAACAAGCTGTAAGGTCAGCAACCAGGGAAAAGAAGAACATTGTATTTGTAGAGATAAGTCCAAAACGGGCCCTACAAAGAAACATCAAGGAGATACTGGGAAATGACACCCAAGTTCTCTCCTCTGTATAGCCAGATAAAGACCATGAGATGCTACTGGCTCTTGTGTCCAAACTCTTTGAGTTAGGAGTACAAGTAGACTGGGATCAGTTTTACAAACGGTGTGAGGGACTGCCAACACCTTTCCCAAAGTATCAGGTTGATTCTGTGAAAAAAGAGACATATTCTAATGCAGAACAATGAAATGATGACACAACATCCAATTTTCAGCATCCCCTGCTCACTAAGACAACCAATAGCAAAGAGTTCATCTGTAATTTGCACTCTGAAGAAGCATCATTTATATCTCGCCACACAAACAATGGAGTTTGTTGTCGTCCCTGGTACTCTGTATGTTGAGTTGGGTTTTGCGTAATTCCTGGCAAGCATGCGACCAAAAATGCCTCTTAGCTTTCTGCAACTAGAGATCAGTTTTCAAAATCCATTTACACTTTCCAAAAATTCATCGGAAATGAAAGTGCATCTTGAGTCAACAGACACAGCAACAACATTTACAGTGCATTCTCCGTTAGCACCCTACATGTATGGATCTATCAGTCGCACCAGTGAAAGATCTCTTGAGGAGCCTATCCTCTCTTTACCTTGTATCTTTGGAAGATGCAAAACAGTATTGAAGACTGAGCAGACATATGACACTCTTTCTGAACTAGGATTTGAATACAGCTCGGTTTTCAAACAGCTTCATGATGTACACTGTGGGGAAAAATTCAAAGAAGCTGCTTCAGCAGTGACAGTCCCTGAGGACCTTCTTGGCCAACTGCATGACTACCACATTCATCCTGTGGTGTTGGATTATTTTTTGCAGATTACAGCAATTTCTTCAAAAACCACATTTCAGAGACCTTGATTTCCTGTAGCTATAGGTTCAATGATCATTTCAGCACCCATTCAGAGAAAAATGGTGATATACTTAAGAAAAACCATTAATGGGCCAGATTACTTTGAGGTATGTGGCTGCTTTGCCAACAGAAATAGTGATGTTTTGATTGAGTGGAAACATTTGAGGATCAAATATTTAGGTGGCCCTTCAAATATTGCTGAGGAATTGTTCTTTGAGAATAAACTCAAACCTGTCTCAGAATCAGTCACCATTGATGAGAAACCCAAAGCCTTAGTTTTTGCAGACACACTTGGTGTTGCCAAGAAATTATGTCAGTACTTAAATAAAAAGTCATTTTGCATTTCTTGTCCGGACTCTTACAAAAATGTCAACACCCAATCCTTGTTATCCTTATCAAAGGTTCCCATTGTTAGCAAAGATAACAGTGAGGTGTTGTTCATGTGGGGGATTCAAAACCTTAGTGACATGAAAACGCACAAGGTTCTTGAGTGCCTGGTCAATATCTGTGAGATTTACTGGCAGTTACTTGTAAAGCTGAATGAGAAAAAGTATGCTGGTTTCATCAGAACAGTGACTTACAGATTGCAAAGTAGTACAGTTGATGCCATCAGCACAGGTTATGTACTTCCTGGCATGGTTCCATCGTGTGCAGTCAAATATACAAATATGTCATTTCAGCTCATTGATGTTGGGTCTGCATCAACTGAGGATATCAGAACCTTGGGTCATGTAATTCAGTCGTACCCTTGCAGCAAATACTTAGAGCTGGTCATCAATAAAGGTCAGCTTTATTCTGTACAAGTAACCCACACCATTGTCAAGTCTGCACTCAGCAGTGAAAAAACAGTTAGGTGTGTAGATTTAGAACATTTCACACTGCAGACCACAGATGCCTATAAAATGACCTGCCTGTCAGCTGTTCCCTCTGCCAGGGAAAGTCATTTAGATGGACAGAAAGTTGAAGTGCAGCAATATAAATTGTGTCCCCATTCATCCAATTACTTCCTCGTCAGCTACTCTGACTTAAATTTCGGTCAGACAATGTAGTGGAACAAATACACATCTCAGAACCACAAGCTTCTGGCCTTAGACTTCAGTGGCACAGTAACGGCAGTAGGGAAGGACATAAGCAAGCTGAAGGTGGGAGATCATGTCGTTTCATGTTACCCTGTTGTTGCATCCTCCAAAGTTGTGATTCCTGAGCCTGCATGCTACAAGACAAAGAAACTGCCTTTTCTCAAAGAAGTCCTGTGCATGTCTCACTTCATCCTGTCATGGGAGATTTTGCACCACAAATTGCCTAAAGTAAAGCAGGTCAGAAAGATGGGCATTTTCTCATCTCACCCTGACTCATGTCTTCTGAAGATTTTTCTGCACATGGCAAAGCAGTCAGGATGGATTACTATAGTAGGGACAGAGTTTAGTGGACTAACCGAGACAGTGAATGAGTTTGATGTGTTTATCTTTTTGCCTCTGTTCAAACCAGTGCTAATTGCTAAAGCTTGCAGTGTCCTTACTCTGGAGCACACTGTTGTTGTCTGCGATAACAACGGATTAGTTCCTCGTTCAAACATAACCTTTACAACAAACAATGAAAACGTTCACATCCATACAATACACATGGCTAAAATTTTGCAAAAGGCTCATCTCAGGCAGGAAAAAGCAAAACTCTACAACTGGGTAAAATCAATAAATTTCTCCCTGAAAAGTTTAAATATGCAAAGCATCACATTTCAGACAATGGTCTTGGGAAGCTTTTGTTGTCTGCAAAATGAAGATGCTGAGTCCTATTTCTGCTCTAACACCATAGCTGAGGTTGTGCTCAACGGCATAGAGACGACACAAAAATCCAACATTCCAGTGCTGGAAAACGAGAAACAACTTTTCCAAAAAAATTCAGTGTACATGATAGCAGGAGGACTTTCAGGACTGGGGTGTGAAACAGTGAAGTTCATTGCACAGAAAGGAGGAGGATATATTGCCATTCTCTCCAGAAGGGCTCCATCATCTGAAATGCAGCATTAACTTAGAGACATTCAGATCCAACACAGAGTGTCAGTCATGAGTTTGCAGTGTGACATCTCTGTTTCACAGCAAGTTTACAAGGCAATCAGCGACATTAAGAAGCAGTTTCCCTCTTGTCTAATTAGAGGAGTCTTTCACAGTGCCATTGTCTTGCATGATGGGCTGATCAAATTAATTGACAAATCACACATCGTAAAAGTTCTGAAACCCAAGGTCAGTGGAACTCTGAACCTCCATCATGCCACCAAGCACTGTAAGCTAGATTACTTTGTTTGCTTCTCATCTGTTGCCTCCTTTATTGGCAGCTCTGCACAGTTTAACTATGCTGCAGCAAATTTGTTTCAGGATAGTTTCTGCCTGTATCGGAGAAACCTCGGGATTGCTGGGCAGACCATTAACTGGGGGGCTTTGAACCTTGGACTCCTGTCGAACAAGGACCATTTGCAAAGGTTTCTAGAGACAAAGGGGTTGGCAATTATGGAAATACCAGAAATCACCAAAGGCCTAGAACAAAGCTTACTGCTGAACAATCCTCAGGAAGTTGTGTGCAAGTTCAACTTCAGAAAAATGAACAACTTTGTCCTTTCTCAGAGTGAATCACAAAGAATGAGTTTTTTTGAATTGGTGGTTGAAGGGTTTAAAAAACCAGGCAATTCCTGAAGGCAGGACAGAGCAGGGGACTTTCCAGTCCTCTGCTGATGAATATATCAGGTCTTTGCTCAGCGAAGCTTGTGGCATGGATGCTAATGAGCTTCATGACAACACTGCCCTCGCTGAACTGGGTATCGACTTGATGTCTGCCATGAGAATCCAGAACCTCATCTTCCAAGAACGAGGCGTGAACATTCCCCTTGTTAAACTGCTGGACCCAAACATCTCACTGTCCTCTCTGGTACTAATGATACAGGACAGTGGAAAAGGAGAACAGAAATCAATTGAACAACATGCACCCTTTGAAGATACAAAATTTTAAGGACATCGGAAGTTGGAGAAGTGGGATGGGAATCATTTGAACAGCGAACAAAATGAGCACTCATGATTAAAAGATTCATTCCACCTTTTGATTATAATATTCCAAAGCTGATCATTTTAACTTGCATTTACATTTTAAAATTCAATTGTTGTGAATATTGTGATAGTGATGTCATTTCGTTGTTTCTAGTTTGAACGTTTTTGTCTTGTAAATCAGCTGCAATGAATCCATCTGCATTAAGGTACTTCTTTTGGTTTGAGGTGGGAGTACATGTCTCCTTTGTTGTATGAGTACTTTTAAGTAATTGCTGGTACAAAGTTGAAGAAACAGCAGCCTATACTTTGTTGCATTCTGTACCCAGCTGCATTTATAACAGGGTCAGAATGACTTTATTGCCAGGTTTCCATTTGACATCAGTAGAGATTTTTAAAAACCATTGACTTTGAAGCCTTTCCAGTTCAGTTAACAACATGGGAACTGATCCATGGACCCTAAATAGGAAGTTATGTGGAAAAGGATTGTTAAGTGTAACTAATATAAGTGGTGTCTGCTACTGATCAATGTGGATGTTTTACTTTCCTGTTTATTGTATCTCTTTGTTACATTATTAAGATGAATTGGAATGTTTACCTTGTGACCTCATGAACTTT
>JAACJT020000001.1:14339918-14354149 GCA_009936485.2 Gymnarchus niloticus
CAAGACTAATGAGCTTTGTCGACCAATAACAAAGCTCTGTTTGCTTCAAGAAGCAGAGGACAATTGATGGATAGATGAAAACTAGAAAAGAAGAAAAATTGCAAAGATGAAGTATATTTGCAAGTAACATTTGGATGTTAGTTGAATGCATGATTAAGTTTACGATAATTGAAAGGCTCCTGTTTGAGTTTACACCTTTAATAATTGTTTCAAGTACCTTGATAACAATTAGGGGCCGGTAATGTAGGAGCCTAAATACGCTTAATTGACCAGTGTTGAGCATATTCTTGATTCTGTATCACTTCGGTGAAGTAATGGATGATCTGTAGATTAATATTGTCGCATTCCTCATCATCTTGACGATGGAGTCCTAACTTTATTACTTTAGTGTTTTAAAGTCATTCATTACTGCCAAAGACAATTGCATTTTGATCTGTACTTGTGATACAAATGACCTACAGAAAAGGGAGCCACACGGTCTTTTGACCTTCGCCTCTCTTGCATTCCGAGTATAAAGACCACTAACAAAATATCAAGTGGTCTCCTGGATTATTTGCGAGCAAAGGGAAGAGAGTGAAACGTCAACCATACGACTTCCTCAGAAGGACCTACAATATACTTTAGTTTATGTACTGTGAATCTCAAAATTATTGGCATACATCGTTACTCACTAGATCACGTATACCCAGTGATTCGTTGTGTTGCAGGCTGTCTCTTTATATTGCATAGCAGAGACACGTTGACTTACACATGAAATTAGAAATATAGAAAGGTATCAATAGACTTTTTGTGTTTGAACACACACATCAACAACATATATAAAATAGCATATATAATGTTAATATTACTATTAATTTATATTAACAGTTAGTGTGTGGTCTACAGTCGCACTCTTAAGCAAGCATTAAGGCTGAATTTGACATGAGCCGATAAAAACAAAAAGAAAGCAGCGAAGGAAGTTCTCACAAGCACGTGCATCGATTAGTTCGCCAATAGCGCCCCCCACTGGCAGCCTGTGACGCGACCACTGTGCGTGACGTCACCTCTAAACCGGATGTTGCTGTCCAATGACCAGACGGCGACGTCACATCAAACCCGTTCCCCACCGACTGTTTATCGCGGCCGATTAGCCCCAGCTGACAGGCAACATGGACGACGACGTTTTGACGACTCTGAAAATACTCATAATCGGCGAGAGTGGCGTCGGGAAGTCCAGGTGAGCTTTTTCGCTCGCCTTTGTTGGCCATAGATCAACTCCTTTTGTGCTGTCTGCGGCTGGCTAGGACGACATGCTAAGCGGCTAACGCCCGGCCTCGGCTAAGGAGGCCTGGGGGCTCTGGTGTCGTTCTGATGGACAGTAAAAACGTCCCGAAGACAGGGAATTACCGCTAATACCCAGCATAAATGTGTTACTTTCCGCTCAGGTTGACAAATGTACATTAGAACTCTGTAGGCTTGTAAGGTAAATGTATGCTGGTTGCTTTTAAAAACGTCCAGTTAAACTAACTGCCCGATTAAAAGCTGTAATTAGTAATAGTTAACCACTTTATGGTTAGGAGGTGGTTCATACCCATGACTTTACATAACAACAAAGTGATTTTTCTAATATACCTGATCTTCGTACGTCTAACGAGACACAGTTGTTGGCTTGATGACACACAAGAACAAGACCTTTCAGGATTCACGACCTAAATGACACGTATGTGTCGACCATTAACCAGTTAATGCTCCAGCCACACCTAGATACAGCTATGTGTATGAACTACTGTAACTTTAACCGGCACGGTATTGAACATGTAAGTTTATTAAACCAATTTTTAACTCTGTGTGGCCCTTAATTTAGCACAGAGATTTCATATTTAGATCTGGAAGCACTCAAGGAGACAAAGGCCATCAAACTCACCAAAAACGAAACTGCAGGAACCCTAGTGCTAAACCCAATAATATAATGCCATTAGGTTTTTGTAATAACTTAAGAGTTATTACTGGACGAAATTGCTTGCGTTTGCTTATTTAATGAAACACTAATTTCAATACACAGACCATATAATTACTTAATAGTGAATTTCTCAGCTGTTATTAATATTATCCTTATGAATGCTGTAATGCAACATGTTTGATTTTATAGGATATTCCTTAAACCATATATATTTTCATATTCCTGAAGCAGTTTTAAATGCTATTGGTTTATTCATGTTTGAGGATCTGAGATGATTTAAGCTGCATTTAAATTTGTTTGTGCCAGTCGTGAAGGCATATGGTTTATGAATTAAACTAAATGTAAGCCTTTGGGTGGCTTAGGGGGGAGAAAATGAAACTGTGTTCTTGTATTGCATCATTAATAAAAATGAAAATTGCTTTTTTTTTTTAAGGGACTTTTATTCTTAATATTTGGCATGGTGTTTTGCAAGATATGCTATGTAAGATGGAGCTTCATTAACACGCTTTTCAACAAAGTTAAATCAGACACTTTAGAGAAAGAGCAGTTCTGTAAACTGTCTTGCTAAGACAGAACGTCAGTTATCTTTCAATGGCTAACGTACATGCTGCTTTTTATCGGATGATGTCAAATAATCCCTTTGACGTATCGTGCAGTGAAAATACCTTTCAATTGAATCTGCTTTTTGGTGTGGACACAAAACATTTCATGTGAATGAGACATGAGATGGGTGCCTATAAAGAGCTGGTAGTATGTTTTAGTGGCTGTTGTAGTCTGCATGGTTTCTGTAGCTAGTCGTTAGATTACACACATGGCATACAGATGAACTCTACAGATCCCGTGATGTCACGTTACTTTCCAGTCAGTGTGTGTCTTATCATTTGTACTTTCAAGGTTTTCTGAAAATAATTGCGCTCCAATACCCAAGGCCTATTAGGACGTCTTCCAGGAAAATAATAGTGAGTCATGAAATGCACCGAGAACACAACGGCGGATGGAGGCAGATAAGGCTGAATATGTCCATTTTTAATTGTAAGAACTGTACTCGAAGCACAAGTCTTAGTTAATACCATGTTATTAATGATATACAGCGAAAAGCCACATTTTGCCTTAGAAGGAAGTGGTCACATGATATGACCTCACCAGTGGGAGCTCATTCCAGATTGATCTTTGGTTTGATGACAGCGTGGTCCTGTAAGATGAGCATGTTAGAGTGATGGGCAGATGTACTCGTTGAGGGCTCTACCTCATGTTGTTCCTGGCTGTGCTTAATAGTCGCCTTGGAAGCCTTTTTTCAGCAGCTGGCAAGAGAATATGGGATGTGGCCTGAATTGAGATGCAGGAAGAAGGACGTGAAGCACAGGATGCACTTGGCATTCAATCTGCTTTCAGAGAGTTGAACTGCCCTCTGACAAGTACTCGTCACAGTAAACTATTTGGGTTACTTGTTTGCTGGTGTCCACCAAACTTTGGCACAATCTGGATTATGGACAAATGTACGGCATGTATACGCCATCTTAGCCGGAGTGGGCAGCACCTCTGGTTGAGCTGGAGGCCTTTGTGCTGCTATTTGTATTCTATTGATTGTGGAGTTTTCGCTTCTGCTGAGTAATACTCCCTCATTCATTTTTATGTCATTCTCCTTTCCTGTCACAGCCTTCTGTTGAGATTTACAGATGATACATTCGATCCGGAAATTACAGCAACTATTGGTAAGTAAAATCTACGGTAATTTGCAGCATGGTGCTGCAATTTGCCAATCAACAGGTGGGTTGAGACATACCTGCTAAAGTAACTGTTTGTCTAGAGAGACACAGTATTAAAAAGTAGCTGGTATTGTCTTTGCTTAGATTATAGTCAGGAGTTTGGCTGGCTGGAGCTTCATAGGTCTGAGATAACATTTATGGTAGAATGCGTAGCCCAATCCTAATTTACTAGGTTTTTAATGTTAATGCTATTTCTGTCTAGTGTTCTTACATTGTACTGGTAGGTAAGGTAAATCGTGGCAAAAAATTCAGTAACACTTCAATGTTCATGTTATATCAACTTAAAAGAAATCTGAAGGCATCGAATATTGTTTTTGATTTACTTATTCTCCCCTTGATTATTTTTGCCTTGGTTTGGATTACTAGATTTGAACGGTGGATTAAGTGATGCCAGGGATTCACTGCTAATAGTATTCTACCCTCTGAAATATGTAGTAATGTATAGCAAGAATACTTGGCAGGTGGCCTTGAAGCCCTTATCGTTAAGGAATGAAAAATTCCTGTGACTGGTGCATTGTGCATATTGTGATAACATATTTTATAATATTGGCTTCTCTTGCACAGTCTGTAAGAGTACCAGCCATTTTTAAGGATCCATGTGTAATGCAAAGTATTTTTTTTTCCCCTCCAATGGCAAGATATGGTATGGTGGTATTTAACTTGTCCAGTCAGTACTCCATTGTTTCGGAGACGTTCCCTTAAAAGTGTCATTTTCTTTATAAGAAACTTTTACCAAAGTCAGCATTTCTCTCCGTGCTGCTTGGTGTAAGAGTGCACTGACAGGACACACTCGATGTAGACAAGTATGCAGTGCTGACTGTAATTTTAGAATTCTTTATATAATGCCATTGTAACTATATTCACTGTGGAAAGTCATGCTGTGTGACTGTTTACCATTTTTGTCAGCTATTTGAGTGGAAGATTAAAACATCCAGTAATCTGTTTGGACTCGTGGAGGACTGATTGTGTCACCACACACTATTTTCTGAAACGCCAATTAGGATCACTGCATCTAATCAGAAAGCTTTGTTTTCCTTGTTGAACTGTTGTTGAATTTAAAATACAAAATCTGATGTTGTGTATATAAACTTTCACTGTGCATCTTTCAAGGACCTAATGCAGATGGCTGTTGATATTGATCTACATGACATACCATGTAGATGTGCTAGGGGGCAGCATTGCACAGCAAATCCCAAGTCCAAGCAAGTATGTGAAGCGGTTGCTGGTCAGAGCTCAGGTGATCATGAATAGGTGCTTTGCTGTCCCTTAAAGAAACGTGCTTGCTTCTGTGGTTTATTCAGTGGAAGAGTTCGGGTCTGCATGTTGTCTGTGCTGCGGCCCGCAGTGCAGACAGGCATTAGGATAAAGAAAGCAGGTCCGCAGCAGAGCAAGGCCGGCCAGATGGATGAGGGTCAAGGAGTGTCTTTTCAGCACACGGGCCTTGGGGTATTTATGTAACATTTTAAATGTGCCCCTTGAGAGCTTCTGTGCATAAGAGTTTTATTTGTTTAGCGCTGCCATGTTTTAGCCCTGTACCCATGCCAGTCACACCATGGTTGCAGATAGCTTGCAAAATCGTAACCTCCAAAAGGCCAAAGACGAGTTGTCATTTGCTGACCTCTTTTATATTCCAAACAGATGCTCACTTTGCTACCGGGCGTCTGTTGTGCAACCTCCTACTGTGAAGTACATAAGCTGCTCTCTGCAGCAGTCTGACGAGAGCTTTTATTTAATGCACTGGGGAGAGGGGTGTGTGTGCCATTACTGGTTTTTCTCCCCAGGAAGATTGATGTGGCTCACGATCTAGGTGTGTGTGTGTCTGTAGTAACATGGTGTCTTCAGTCCTTGCCACTTGGAGATGTGAACATGCAGAAAAGTCTGTAGTCATGTTGTCCTCCTCAGAATAGGAGGGAATCCTGAAAGATGAATGCTGATGTAGCATTCAGCCCAGTGGCACATGTAGGAGTCAATAACTATCTTCTTCCAAAAACCTACCCTTAATATGTTTATCTCTTAAGCTTTCACTAGTCGTCACCTGCATTGTTTTTTTTTTTTATAGCTGGGTAGTTTGTGCTGTTTGCATTCTCCTACCTTTCATCTCCTGTTCCAGCTTTTCTGTTCCACGGTATTGCTGCTTTTCTATAGTAACACACAGCACAAAGCGTGTTGAAATGGATTGTTCTGTTCCTCTCTAAACAATTCCCTCTGTTAACCCAGGTGTTGACTTCAAAGTTAAAACGATATCCGTGGACGGCAATAAGGCAAAGCTTGCAATCTGGGTAAGTCTTCCATTTCATTTTAAATTTAATATGACTTTTTTTAAATTACGTGTTATGTTTGGTTTGATTATTGCTATCAGTCCAAAAGATTCCAGTTTAAGGGTGAAGAGAAATATTTCTGGTATCAAATAAATGCATTTTAAACATACCGTACGTGCATGTTGATTTTAAGCAAAAGGAAATGCATGCTCATAAGAGGCCTACCTTGCTAATGCATGGGTCAGATTGTGAGATTTCACTACGTACATGGTTATTCATGAAGATTCTCTTAGTGTTGTGAACAGAAAACTTCAAACAAGTGCGATTTGTACCTGACTTCCAGAAGCTGTTGTGCAATTTCTCTAAAGATCCAGGAGGTGGCACAACAGCAAAATGCATCACGCTGCCCTAGGTGTTTGTGTGGCTGTCCTCTTCCCAGTGTTCACTGTCTTCCTCTGCTCCACAGGACACTGCAGGTCAGGAGCGTTTCCGGACTCTCACTCCCAGCTACTATCGTGGTGCTCAGGGAGTCATCCTGGGTGAGGATGGAACTTCATTATCTGTAGAAGGGCCGGCTGCACAACTTCACCATCTGGGAGGTTTCCGTCTGCTCCCAGAGAATCCCAGATTTTGTTGACACTCTCCCTACATTCTTTGTACACACATGATTTAGCAGAAGTTAATCTTAAGGCACGTTTTCACTGTTCCACTCATGGTTGTCCTGTACAGATTAAAGGCAAACCTGCAGATTTGAATACGATCTTCTCTTTCAAAGAGACAGTTTCCACGGTATGCCGTCCATTGAGCTTCAACAAGAAACCATGTTCTCATTCCTGTGTGTCTCTCGTTCCCTCGCAGTGTATGATGTCACCAGACGCGACACTTTCACCAAGCTCGATAACTGGCTAAATGAGTTGGAGACGTACAGTACGCGGAATGACCTCGTCAAGATGCTGGTTGGGAACAAAATCGACAAGGTCATCCCATATTTTACATCTGTAGTAAATTTGTGTTTACTGGTAGAAGCTGATAGCTCTTAGCTTCATTGTTCTGTTCCAACACCAGCATGAAGTTTTCTTCCCACTTTAAGCTGATCAAAAGTAACATGCACGTGTGCATTCTGTTTCTCATGTTTATTGTCATTGTGCCGACATTATTGCTAATTTGTTATGCATTAAACTTGGTGCATTCCTTTCCTGTGCCGTCTGTTTTGCACATTCAGTTTTGCTGAATCCAACGGCTACAAGCAGCAGACCTTTAAGAACCACTGTCCTTCTCATTTCAGGAGAACCATGAGGTGGACAGGAGCGAGGGTCTGAAGTTTGCAAGGAAGCATTCCATGCTTTTTATAGGTAAGGCCATAGACAACCCCTCGGAGAAGGTTAAATAGACTGCAGACGATTACAAGGGGGAGGTTTATTGAATTTTTGCCGTGGTTTCAGTTGAACGTAATCTTTGAGGTGCTGTCCCTTTAATACGGTTTTGGTCCCTTATTCCTTTTCCCTTATCTTCTTTGAGATTTATTTTGGTATGAGCACTAAAGGTATGGACTGCGATAACACTGTTAGAACCTTATCGAGGGGGCTTGCTTTGAGTTATCCTTTTAGGCTGGGGTATTGGTGATTTCAAGGGTTTCCATTTTAAAGCAAATTGTCCCCTACTGCTTTTATAGCCAGACTTAGTGTTATTTGTTGAAGAAAATGTTGTGGCTTCTTCACAGTAAGTTTACTTGGATGTTGCATGTAACATTGCACCGGAGCCACAAAGTGGCCTATTTGATATTTGGTCATTTGTAGTTTTTATAGCTCTTTGGTATATTGCTTAAGCTATAATTTTTAGTCCAGTTATCCTAGAATTATTTTTAGCCTGTGTGAGAGATGTGAGGCTTTGTATGGAGCTATACATATGAGTAAATGTTTAAGCACGCTTCCATCTGATGTAGCTATATCATGAGCTGGAAATCAAATGGGACCGCCCTGGAACGAAATATGCCTTGTTCATTTAAGACCCAGAAATCTGTTTATTTTCCGTTTATTTCTGAAAGCCTGTTCACCTCACGGCAGTGTCCCAAATTTAGGCAGGCAGGACCTGACAGCCTCTTGTGACTGATGTCCCCTCCCCTGACCAATGTTGTTTTTGTCCCATCGCAACCCCACCTGACGCAGAGGCCAGTGCAAAGACCAGAGATGGCGTTCAGTGCGCGTTCGAGGAGCTAGTGGAGAAGATCATCCAGACTCCTGGGCTGTGGGAGAGCGAGGCGCAGGGCCGTGGGGTGCGGCTCACCGAGGACCAGGCAGCCAGGGGGGGAATGTGTGGAGGATACTGCTCTGTGTTGTAAAAAATAAAAAACGCATATCGGCGCATACGAAATGTCAAGTGTGAGGAAGAAGTGACAGATATCATTTTTGTACCCATCCAAACAGCTGCTGTGGCTGTTTTTTTTGCACACCCATAGGCTGCCTTTATAGGGACGACGTTGCTGGAACGTTTCCTGGTATCCTGGCAGCACGCAAAGATAATGTAACACTTCCCACTGAACTGCACAACCTTTCCCTCTACCGCACCTGAGCCACGCATAGGGAACACCTTGTCTCTGTTCTCTGGGCATCCCTTCGGTTACCGTGGTGTGCACAGGGATACGGTGGGTAGGTGCTTGTCCTACACTAGCTGAAGACGGTCATTTTCAGCCCCCAAGAGTTCTAGATCCATGTGAGCTGATGGCAAAACGTGTGCCCGTCATTTTTTTTTTTTTTTAAAGACTATTTTATCTTGCATGCTTCATGTCACACTTGTTCCGTTGTCTGTGTTTCTCTCTCCTGCCCCTGTATGTTCAAACTTGGTCTGTGTAGGTAAGCACAGCTTCATCTGTCCTAGAATCCTTGAATTGATAGCTAGGACATTCTAGTACATTCTGTTCAAAATTCCGCCTTATTTCCCCTAACAAATAGGAAAGCATACTTGGAAAGGGGTTCTTTTTAATTTATTTAATTTGACCCAGTTACATTACACACAGCTATCTGTTCACCTGGGCCTACTAGTGAGTTACAGGAAATAAGTGCTTTGGGATGTTTTGGAATAGCCTTTTACAACTTATAACACTGGCCCAGCGCACATATTGAAATGTTTCAGAGGGTTTATAAATCAGTTTCGTAATGAGCACTTGTGTACTCTGCATACTCATTCCTCTCAGAAAGGGGTCAACACGTCAGGTTAAGGTTGCTGTCCTGTGTACGCAGTAACTGGGAAAGTTGTTTAGGAAATACACTGTCCCATGTGAGCCTCCTCCAGGTTCCCTCAGATGACGTGATCGTTACCATTCCTGGTTTGATGGGTGTCAGTGTCCTACTATGTCACCGATGTCCATACGTGTATCTGTCCTTCAGTGTTGTTCCATTTTTCTCTCTAGTCCTATTTGCTTTTTGTCAACCTGTATCTAGCATGGGAATAAGACAGGTTATTTGGGAGTGGGTAAGTGCTCTTCTACACACCAGGATAGAGAATGTAACATGCATGCTTTGTTGGTTTTTCTTTTTGCATGGAAATGTGTACTGTGTGTTCCAGCCCCACGCTACTTTTCAACTGTTTCCAGTAATCCAGTATTATCCTCTAGCGCACGTATTTGGTAAACTGTCCACTTTCTGCATATAACAGACCAAAAATTACTTTTAAAAATGCAAAAAGTCATTTAATCTGCAAGCCTGTTAACATGCTTATGTATATGTGTGTGTATTTAAGTGCTATAAAGTAATTCATACTTTCTTTTGCGCATTGTGATATAATGTATTCATGTCAAAAAGACTCTTTAAGTGAAATGGCCAACCATAACACCTTCCAATGGACTCTAGGGCTGCTGTCGTTAATTTGCTGAATCATAGTTTATTGTAAAATAAAGACTTGTCTAACTGTCCTTTTTTTTTGCAATGGGTTTGTCCATATATTTTCGTTTGACTTTGAGGTGCTTCACTATTAGCTAATAATGACACTAATTTGCTTTCCTGGAATTCCTGTAGGTCCCCAGAACTGCAGCTATACAACACGTTAATATGTATGAAATATAGATAGCATTTTTAATATTAATAAAAACGTTGAACATCTTTTACTTGCAGCATAAGGGAGTCTTATCTGTGTGGAGCTCTATCTGTTTCTCTTGCAACGGTTCGGCGATCCGTCAGCTCTGTCAGCTGTAGATTCATTTTATTCTGACTTCCAGGCGTACACGCATCAAATGTGGACCAGCTCGATCTACTCCACGTACAGCCCTTGGTGTGTTTTTAAGATCACGTTGATTCGGAATACTGTGTTAATGGACTGTGAGATATTTAAATTTAGTTTTTTTTCCAGGGTACTCTTTGTGCTCAAGCTGCGGATGTGAGGCTTACCTAACGAGCTACGACTGACTTTTCCTGTTTTAACATTGTTACTGTAGCGCAAAATTTTAAAATTGCCTTAGGCAAAAGTGTTGGCCAAATAAACAACATCTTACATATAAACAGGACCAAATATACAGAACTGGTTCTGTGGAACAAAACAGTTGAATGCTTGGCAGTAGTTATTCTCACTAAAGTTTAGTATGAGTGACTGTTTACTCTAATGGTTTTACTGATACATTTTCCCCTGGCCGCTACTGCATCATCTTGGTGCTGTAGATCAGTGTAGGAGAAGCAGTTGGCCGGACACATCCGCACGCCTGGAGAGCTGGAGTTAGTCTGCTACCAATGAGCCACATCAACTAGCCGTCCATGCACCCCCACACCAAGCGCGACGAGCCAGGAATATTACAACCGTATCTCGAAAACAAATGACTCTGTCACCACCCGTGGAAACATTTTAACAATGCTGGTTTCTGTCCTGAACAATACTGGGTGTGCTCGGCATCTTGCTGTGTCAGCGACGTTAACGCGGATGCGGGGTGCGTGGCGATGAACACTGAGTGAAGTAAATGAATAAGAAAAATAAAGAATGAAATGGACGTAAAAGCCACGTGTCGCGATAATTCCTAATGATGTTTTAAATAGATTTTATCGTTATTGTAGGTGACATTTATTCTCGCTAAAAAAACAATGTAGGTAGACATAAAAATACTACGGTTTCTTTAAATTCAAAGCATTGTGCAAAAAAGAAAAAAAAAAGTCCAAAATCGCACTACTCTAGCTGAAATCCAGCCCTCAAGAGGGTTTCTGTAATGTCGGTTTCGCATTACCGTGGCAATAAGTGGAGGGATGAAAACAGGACAGAACGAGCTCAGCGCTATCCTGGGGAAATAAATTAAAGGATGGGTATTGCTCTTCACCAGCCTGTAATTGACATGCTATCGCTTCTGGGGCCCCCGTTCCGGACTCGATCCGGTGTCGCACTGTCAGTCAGCGGGTGCGCGCCGCACGCAACCGCCGGATCTCAGTGATGCCGCGACCCGTAAATAAAAAGCGCGCGCCGAAAGTGCAGCTTCTATAATAAACTAATCACACTGTGTCAACATGGGAAAATGTTCATTTCCAAAGCGCTGAAACATTTCCGTGCAAAACAACGTCCTTTAATGCAATGGTTCCACTTTCGTCGTTTAAACAAAAAAATTTAAAACCACCCTGGTAAGGTGATTGACACATACAGAAATAGATTCCTTATATAGTATAAATAAATATGTACTACATGTGCCAAGATTATAATTATGTTGATTATTTTCATTCACTTGGGTGACTTGGTTTTTTGCAGATAGGCATAATTCCTCATAAATCAATTTTCCTGGTTGGTTGTCTTCGATCGTTTCTGGTGGTTTTGGCCAAGAGCAGGAATCTGCTTTTTAGGTTACGGTTTTGGATTGCATTTAATACTAAAGTGATAGTCATACACTGGATGTGCATCAAAAGGGGAGGAAATAGAAATTCAAACTTAGTTTTTTTTCCCTTAATATAGCAGAGGTCTTTAGGCATTTGGTGTCGAGCTCATCAGTTCTTGCCTGCCTGTGCTAATTGCTGTGTATATTTGTAGCATAGATGTTTAACAAGGAAACTTAAAACAAAGTCAGTAGGCTGCTTAGGTATATTGCAGATGCAGTGAGATTCTGTCTTTCAATATTTAAGACGTTTTACTAGTACTGTGCCTGTAAAAATGAAAATGTACGATATTTAGTATATACATTGTGTCCAAGGTGCACCTCTGCTTTGTGCTCGGTCCAAGGTACTGGCGACCTTGTTTTGTCTAAACCAAGGGTTTTCAACAGGAGGGTCCGCGATTTATTGTGCAATGACAAACTACTTTTTGTGAAATTTTATCAAATATGTCAATAAATAAATTGTATATAAACTCAAACCACTGATAAATAATCACTGTAAAATGCTCTATGAATGAAACACGCTCGCTTGGTTTTCACCCACTCATTATACAGCTCAAATGTTATTTTACTGGAGCCCCGCTGGGACAATAGATACGGACGAAAACAAGCTACGTGTTATCCAATAGAATGGTTATGCATGTGGTAATATTGTAATTTGTCGTTTTGTTTATTTATTTGTATCTTCATGTTCATGTATAAACTGCACTGCAATATAGACACTATTTCACTTAATTCGGTATGCTTTGTGTCTTGTACTTTAAGTGTCTGTATTAAAACAAGGAAAGAAACACCATCCACGGTCAACAGTGTTGACTAAGTTACCTGAATCATATACACACTCACCTTAAAAATCTATGAAGTGAAATAGAAATGTAAAAAATGTAACAATTATAAGCCTCAATCAATAATGTTTATTGTTTTTGCATCGTAAGCATCAAAACTAAGTAAATAAATAGGTTAATAGGGCCATTTATTTATTCATAAATAAACAGGTTAATATAATTAATGCTGATGTTAATATAGGCCAGCCCTAATCCATAACACAATTTTATAGTGTGTAAAGAGGGGGTCCCTGCTCTGTCTCTTAATCCACCAAGGGGTCCCTCGGCCTGAAAAAGGTTGAAATGGTTAGAAGTTGGATGGATGGGTGAACAGATACATTGATTGTTTAGGATTTAAAGTGAAAAATATTTTTAAATATGTCCTGTTGTATGGGGATATGGTGGCTTAGTGGCTAACTGTTGATTCACACCTCCAGCATTGGAGCTTTGAATCCTATCTCTGTTCTGTGCATCTGTGTGGAGTTTTGTATGTTCTTCCACAGTCCAAAGACATGTGGTTTTGCCTATAATGCATGTTTGTAAGTGTGCCCATGGATACTCCCACCCACCACAGGTTTTGAAGCCTCATTTGTCCCATCAGTACTATTGCTAACTTTATAGTTATTTTGCCATAATGCATTCTGCAAATTTTTCTCTTTAAACCTGCACAACACAGCGATGTGCATATGGACATTATATTTTATGCAGTGTGTATGTCGGGGGGTGGCAAATAATGGAAACACCGCCTGAAAAAGAGGTTTAACTTTGCAGTAACTAAATTGTAATTAGAAAAGTAGCTACGAAAGCAGAATGGAGTACGTTGACCGTATCTGCTATGAAAGAGTAATGGTACAGGCAAGTGTCTCAGTGGAGTCATTAAGTCTGAGGTTTGCTCTGCATGTTCAGGGGTGTGAAATAATTTTACTGGACCACATGTAGCCTGTGGTGTGAACACTGTTCCTCCATACAGCCAAAGTGATTTTATGAGCATCAGGATGAAGTCCAGCACTTTCCCTGGCCTCCCCAATCACCAGATGTAAACATCATCGAAAGGTAATTGGGGCAGAGTATGAAATACATTTTCAACTCCATCCCTCAAATAACCCGAGAACAAACGATACATATTGCACTACACTGCAATTCAGGCCTTGTATGACAGCATTCCAAGAAAGGCTGACGCCGTTTTTGTGGTAAACGGCCCAAATCTGTAAATTAGGTTGTTGAAATTACCTTTTGGTGTCTGTTATGTCACCCCACCCCAATTTGTGTATGCGTCTCCTGCTTTAATGTAACTTTGTCACTTTGCTATCACTGGAAAAACCATTTTCACAATTGAACTGTAATAAATAAATATTGAATATTGAATATTAAGTGTTTACGTATTTAATCAAAGACGACCTGAAAGATACAAAACATTTTATGTTCTAACCCACCATTTTAATCATATGAATATTAATGAAAGATTTAAAAATAATGGTCATGTTATTTGAGAATGACCAAAGAGATCATCGATCTTTTTGCAGAATTGTACATCTGTTTGAGAAATCAATCCTGACTGTTCATTAGAAGGACAAATAATGAAGATGAAGCTCAAATATTTTGGGCACACAATGAGAA
>JAACJT020000001.1:14356418-14391914 GCA_009936485.2 Gymnarchus niloticus
GAGATGGATGGACAGTGTGGTGGAGACAATGAACATGAGTTTGGGCAGGCTCCGAGAGGCGGTGGAGGACAGGGTGGTCTGGCGTGCTGTGGTCCATGGAGTCGCGGAGAGTCGGACACGACTGCGTGACTAAACAACAACAACATCTGTTTGGGATTTCAGCTGTCACACAGGGTTAGGTGGTGTGACTTACTGCACCAATCACCTGTGACAGAGGCCCCTCAAGTCTGGGTGGCTTTCATGTGAATTTGCTTTTATGCCGACTATGAATTTATTTCATTCTGAAGTGAACCACAAGGAAATGCTAGTGTTCTGAAGTAACCGTTATGTCACTGTTAGGAAAGAAGACTGTAAGAGCATTTCAGGCAGTACCATGAGTCCAAGGAAGGTAGACGTGGTGTACGGGTCAAGCTGGGGCGGAAGTATCCCAACACCTCACAGTAACTTGGAACATTGTTTCCATACCCTCTGGTCAGGCATCAGGCTAACGAAGATTGACAGAAATCCCAGAATGCTCCATTCTTTATGGCCCCATTCATTGACCTCGAACTCTGAAATCCCGAATCCCAGGCTTCCCTTTTTCCGACTGGCCCCTGTCCCCTCAGGTACAGACCACTCAGTGCACCGTATGGGTCTATATTGCTGAATGCTTCCCCTTAGCCTCACTGCGGTCACATGTTTGAATTCAGTATTTACTTTCCTGCAATCAGATGGCAGACAGTAGCACGTATATTTCAGTGAGGTCATAGGCTGCCTCCTTTCGAAGAAGCCCAATGTTATGTATGTCTGATAGACAGCACAGAATGTGGCCCCAGAGTAATATATACAGCCCCTGCTCGCTGGGGTTTATCCCCCGTATCTTCGTTTCCATTTATAACCCAGCCAAGAGCTGTCAATGAAGTCATGTGACTGTGGAGTGGCGGTGCAGGGGAGGGGGGGGGCTGTGTAATGGTCACTCCTGCCAGAGATGGAAGGGGTCATATTGATGCAAGTGAGCCCTTCAATTTAGTAAATGTAAGCCCAAGTCAAGTGATATTGAGCTTCCCTTCCCAGGATGCACTGCTGTTGGACTTTTGGGTAGGGTAATTTATTATGAGGAATTTATCATCTGGGGACTGTGGGCCCGGGACTATGTAAAGCGCTTTGTGACCGTGCTTCGTGTTAAAAGCGCTATATAAATAAAATTGAATTGAATTAAATTGAATTGAATTGAATTGAATCATGAGGTAGTGGCAGTATTAGAAGAAATCTACCTAGAATAGTAGCTGGGTAAGAGATAAGGCCATCAGAGCTGACACAGAGCATTATTTAGATCCCTGCTGCTCATTTAGAAGTGCACCATCACACCCACAAAGTTAGAAAATAGCGAAAAATTGCTTTATCAAAGTAATGATGTTTAAAGAGAAATGCTGCTGGCTTTTTAAATTTCAGCCCTGCAGAGTTGACGAGTATTGCTCAGCTTCAATGGGATGATAAATGTTGTTAAAGAGGATGGCTAGCAGTGTACAGGGACCTGTAAAACAGCTTCAATAACTATGAGCCCCCAAACACTGACAGCATAAACCTGAACATTCCTGTGCAGGTAATAATAATGCAATTTTATGTGTGTATTTATTACATTATGCTACATAGGCAAAATATAATGTCTGAAAGTCTGCAATGTAGCACTGCTGAAGTACAGTATGTCGGTTGCATTCCAAATTGAAGGGATCATTTCTATCCTGGCGGTGGCCTGAGGCTGGATTGTTTCAAGGCGTGTTCGGCGGTGGGCCGTAAGGGTTGGCTACTTCAGCGGTGCCATGGTCCATGCCAGGGTTGAACGTGTCTTCACTGGAGCTGGTGCCAGGTAACTGGTGTCCCACAGAATTGTGCCCTCACCCACAGAGCTGGGGTTGGCTTATCTGGGTTGAGTGTGTGTGTGTGTGTGTGTGTGTGTGTGTGTGTGTGTGTGTGTGTGTGTGTGTGTGTGTGTGTGTACAAAAAATGCCCCAGCAAGGATGGTAAAACTTAAAATCCAGATGTTAGGAGGCATCCTGCTTTTGTTAACCACCATCCGCTTTTCTCCAGAGCCTGAAAGGAAAAGTGTTTTCATTCTCAGAACTCAGCTTTCATGTCTGTTTTTTTATTGGATCAGGAGAGGAGTTATTAACAGCACTAAGACAGGAGTCACACTTTCAGGGGTGCATGCGTGTGTGTGTGTGTTTAGGCAGCATGTCTGCTAATTTGGAGGTGATGGACACTGCAGGATTCATTTTGAGGCTGAATGCAGGTAACGAACTAACCAGGTTCATGTGACTGACTTTTTGCACATCCACCTTAACTGTCCCCTCGCCTTTGAGCCCTGATAAGCCCTGGGGGAGGGCTTATCTCCCAACAACTGATTTTTTTACATCTTCTGCATTACTTGTAAGGAGGAATTTCTTTAACTTTCTTTTTGGACATATCCTTAGAAACATGTGCTTGCTTCATGTTCTTCTGCTGTTTGTGAGCCCAGAGCTGTCTTTGGTGGACTGTTACAGCTCCTCTGATAAAGCTGCCCAGCTGCTACTGCTAATGTAGACTGGTGTTTTGATCTTGAATGTCAAACATCAGTCAGAAGAAGAGCGTAGAGAATTGCAGCGGTATAACTTTCCCCAGTGCGAGAGAAAAATACTCTTTGTTTTCACCATGCGTAATCTTGGAGGAAAACTGTGGGGTTATGTTTCCATCCATGATTGAGTTGAACCCTGAACAGCCAAAATATCACCATTTGTTTTGAGGTGATTGTGGATGCCAGGTATCAGAGTACAATTCCTGCTTGGGTTTATTTACTTAGTTTATGTTGCTGTGCGCTCATGTTTGAAACACACTCTCTAATTTATTTATTTCGCTATCTAGAGATGCCAGGTTGTCGAGGTAAAGTGGCGCTAGGCATTGCGAACATGAAAATAGGTTGTTATAAAAAAGCATGCAGCTTTGATTGGCTGTGACTCCTCAATACACTGCGAGCCTTTTTTCTGTGTCAGTTAAAGCCAGAGAGTAACATATGCATTTTTGTCACAAGTAGGAAGGTATAGGTGTTGTGTCTGAAATGAAGGAAATCGAGTTAAATTTACAAGAATTAGCTTATGAAAGCTACCAAGGCCTTTTTATCATCCTTACAGATGTTTTTCTTTTTAATAATAGTAACCAGAGGAGTTAGCTATGACCATTTCTTGCAAAGTAACCTTTAGCAATTTACTTTCAGTCTTGGCACTGGAGATGGTGAGACTGTAGAATCCCAGATTGCCATGGTAACAGGTTGCCCCACACCCAGGGTCCCTATAGACAAGTGATGAGCAGCCCCCCCAATCATGGTCACTTTTTCTTTGAACTTTTCCTCATCGTTCTCATTCGGGATTCACTGTACAACCTTCTCTCTGTAGTTACTGCAATTGCAACACATTTTCAAGACAAAAAAAAAAGACACATGCATTATAAAAAAAAAACAAAAATGGGAAATGTTCCACTTGAAAAAACTTCCAGTACCCCCCTCTCGCTAAAGAAAGGGGGGGAGCAAGGGCATTTTCCTGTGGGTTTCCTTGACAGCTTATTGTAAGCTTACATAAAAAAATAACCTTCTGGTGGTTTTTTGGAAGTTTATTATGAAGAAATGAAGGCAGGAAATATTTCCACTGCCCTGGGTTACCTTACAGAAAGCAGACTCAGAAACTGGTTACCATCTTGTAGCAGAACTGGAACCAGGAAAACAGTAGAACATCTGCCGGTTTAATATAATAATGAAGACAAACACAAAGCCGGTATTCATCGTTTTTTGTGCCTGAGTCCAGAAGAGATCCTGGGGAAATAATCCATTAATGAGCTCAGCATAGCCCGGAAAACCCTCTCTGTCTGGTTTTAGCAGTAGAAACATTTTAATTTGTGGTGTAGAAATGGGTCGTCCCAGCACAAACATGCTAGGAGAAATATATCGTCAGGAGTCTGGGATGCAGAGAGGTTCAGAGATGCTCCCTAAATGATTGTGGATCACAGCATGCAGACTTTGAGGTTTTGTTTGTGTGAAAAGTGACAACACGGTGTCAGATTGATCAAACGGTCATTTTTTATTGTGATATCACATATGTGAATTTTTGGGATGTTCATGTGTATGTTCTTCACTGCTTAACTGTTCTGCCAACCTCCAACTCACTCTGATTGACTGTTGTCACAGCTTCAAGGTGAAGCCCGATTGGTCAACCCAACACATGATGAAGATGACGCCTTTTTCCAGGAGAAGGAGTGGGAAGGTGCCAGTGTACTGACCCTGATTTGACCGCATCACCTGGCAGAACCATACCGAATCCCGGCCTTAATGAGCTCAGTGTTGGAGTGTTGTGGCTCAGTACGCAGTCGGACATGACCCACTCCTAATGATTGTTTTCGGAACTTTTTGGTAAGGTAACAAATCACTTATGCAAGGAAGAAGTTCATATTTCTTCATCAGATAGGAAATGCTTTCGTTTTCATTTCAATCGCATTATGAATGCTTTTGTTCTTTCCTTTCATTCTTCATGGCTTTTCTGTAACTTGAATTCCTGAGCGGCACAAAAAACCTGTTCTGGAGTGTGTCAATTAATTTGCCAAGCGATCAACACAACCTGTCTGCATCCTGTGTGAGAACAACATCAGGGCTTGCAAGTAATTTTTAAAAATCTTTCCGTAAATTGCAGCTGAACAAAAAAGGAGTCACCATATTTCAAAATATAGGGCTTTTCTATGTTTATTTGGTGGGAGGAAAAACAATAGAAGTAGTCAATCAAATAGCATTATTCAGGGAAAGTCTAATGAGAGATTATGGTGAGTTTTTTTGGTACTTTTGTTATGATACATTTGAAGCCTTGATCACACAAAGCCTTGTTAAATTGCTCTGGTCTACCAAGGAAAGAGTTTATTTTTTCCAGAAAGTGCTCCAGCAAGCTGCTGCAAATGGGACTGCAGCTTCGAACACAGGGTGGAGATCAGTACCAGCCCTTCACGCAGTTTAAACACATGCTGCCGAAGTGAAACAGGACAGTGCTTAAAAACGTGGCAACAAAGTACAGGTGTCATGCACGTTCATGTGTCCACCAGTCAAGGAAAGCAGGCCTAAGCAACCAGCATTTCCCTCATAATATAAATGAATTGCAATCATATGAATGGGGTCTGGGTGATGGAGAGAGTCCATCGCCTCATTTTGCAGATCAGGATTTGTGATCCTAGTGATGACCTGTTTTGCTATGGAAACAAACTTCAATGTAAAAGCATTTTTGTCTTTCCTTTGCCTTTGGTGTCACTGTGTTTATAGGATATTCATTGGATTTAATGGAACATATTGCAATATATTTAAAAGAGTAAGAAAAATACCAAATTTCTTTTGAACCTTCGATGACCTAAAATGATGAATTATCATATACTCCATTATGAAATGTGGAGAATATTACAAGCATAAGACTAGAACCTATTTTTAAAGCAATGTTCAAAGCTGATTATGTTTGACAATGGATGTTATTTGTTAGTCATAAAAAATGCATTTATACTTGGTCAATATAGGTCAGTCTTGACGTATCTCAGTATTCAAACTAATAAAGCCACGTTCAAAAAAGTTATGAATTATTAACCATATGTTTATTTCCAAATTGTTTGGTTAAGCATTCTATGCAAACTGTGTAAATTGCAGGCATCAATCTTAGTTTTTGATAGCTGTGTGTGTTTATAAATCATTTGCAAGGAAATGCGGGCTGTTCAGTTTCATTGTAATTTATTTTTATAAATACAATAGGAATGCAAAGAAATTTCACTGAGACAGTAAGTAGGAAAATAGGAAAGTGCATGTAAAGGTGAAAGGAAAAAGTCTGTATGCCGTAGGTTTTTGAAATGTTTATTCATTGTTCTTAAGAAGTAACTGTAAATCTTCAAAAACCTTTTTGTAAAAGCAAATCAGACATTATAATGGGATAGTAAGCATTTGGTCATTGGATAAAAATCCAGTCTCAAAAAAAAAATCAAATTTTGTATAACTTAATAACACTTAACAAGAGACTATTTTCACCATTTTTTTTACAATCCTTAATAATTTATATATTTTCAAAGTATGATCCAAGCAACTGTGATCAATTCTTCATTTCTGTTGGACAGCATATGTGCAGAATAGAGCACCAAGCCGTGTGTGTGCGTGTGTGTGTGACAGTAGGTAACAGTGGTGTCTTTGTGCTCCGGTGTCTGTCTCACAGCTACATACTGCGTGTAGGTCGGTTTCTGGATGCATCAATGGCATGGGAACCATTCTGTGACTCCCCCCTCCCCTCCCCCCAGCCATCCAGGGAGGATCAGGTGTATGAAAAACACATGGAGAAAGCCAGCAGCATGCAAGCAGTCCAGGCTACGACTTCAGCTACAGGCATTCTCATTGTGTTTGCTTTCGTCAACACATTAGCATGGAAGGGGACACAGAACAGAAGCTAGCGCATTTAGAAGCATCCAAAATTGCCGCTAGAGTGCCATTGCGGGTCAATGGCAAGCGTGTCAGTTAATGACACACTTACCATCATGACCAGACCGCAAGCGCTGGTGGCAGCGTGCCGCTTCTCTGCCCATGGAACAAGCGTGACACACTTTGTCAAAAAAAGACCAGCAATACGATGAAGATGTACACTACAGACACATAAGTAGCACCCCTACAAGACTTAAAGTCAGTGACTTAGCAAAATCAGGCAGCTACGGCTGTTCAATCGTACCTTTCTCTCAGTAGAACTCTAACTACAAGTATAACATGCTGAATGTACGGACTTTATAAATTTGGAAAGAGATACTCCCCATAGTGTAAGGAAAGAACACAACACTTTATGTGGTATGGCACAAAACGAAACTTTCCATACAACAGCGTTAACCGCAAGAAATGCTAACAAAAACAAAAAAAAGAAAAACACACTGAACACTTGCTGGCCGACAGAGATAATACTGAGACGTGATTAGAAGAACAAAATGAAAGTCAAACATGTAAGTGCGTCTCCAGCTTCTTGTAAACAGCAATTTGAGTTTAATTTTAAACAGCTGACGGACAACAGTGGATCAAACGGAGTGACTGACAGAAGACTTTCCTGTACCATGAGAGCTTTGTTCTGGACAGAGACATATGCCAAGGAAACACTATTCAAACATAACACTGATAGTTCAAACGAAACAAAGCACTTAAGGTCATGACCCTTTGTTGATTCAGTTTGTTTGTTCCGAAGAGATGAAAACAGACAGAATCCTCAACGTATTCTTTTATAAAGAGTCCATTTGAGCTTCTGAGGTTAATGCTAAACATTACCTCCACAGATCCCACAACATAGTATGCAATGATCCAATTATAAGATATAAACAGGTAGTGATGGCAGTGCTATAGTATTTATGAATAATCGTACAGTAAAGATCCTTGTTGTTTTTCATTCGTTGTTTAGTGTTTGGTCACTGAAACTGGCAGTTTTGCAGCTACTACCAGCAGATTGAGTGTGAGACATAACACTCTGGCAGTTACAGCCATAACGAATGAACGGTGATAGACAAAATAGTGTGCAACGTTACCATGGAGACCTCGCCTGGAATGGCACTCTGTGTGTATATGTGTGTGTCTGCTACTGCCGGAAGGTACTCAAAATGAGTACAACCTCCAAACTCCAATCAAGCCAAAATGTACAAGGAGAGGGATGTGGAAAATCAATTAAATGCATAACGAAGTTCTCTTAAATAATGAATATACATAAAAAAAAATTAGCTTTAAATTAAACTTAAAAAATTTTAAAATAGTAATTTTTCATTTCAGAGCACAATGTACAGACTGCGGATGAGTTCTTTTGCTGTTTTTAAAGGCACTTTTGCAAAGGTGCAATAGAAATTCTGGAGTAGAAAAAAGTCGTCAATCGAATAAGTTAACGTTACGAAAGTGTCTCGTTAATGATGCCGCAATGAGCTAATGATGCAATTATCAACACTTGTTTAATGTGTGTACATGAAAAAGGAAAGAAAGGCTTAGAGGATAGAAAAAAGATTGTCTGTTCTCTTCATTACACATAACAAAAAAGATAAAAAAACTATTCAGTTTTGACTGAGTTTATAGTCTAACAAAGGAATGCTGCATAGAAGTTGAGCTTGGCTAATACTTCTGTACCATGGGAACTTTGACAGTCTTTATTTCTGATATATGGGAGGATTTCTGGATGATACAGCTGGTTGTCCCTGATATGCTGTCCTTTGCCTGGGCTAGGTTAGTCAAGGCCATGGCAGCGTTGATCTCTTTCCAGTAAGTCTCATCTTTGCCCCGTCCCTTTTCCTTCCTCACTGCACTGTGGTATTGAGTGAAAAAAGAAGAGAAAAAGAAATAACCGTTTGAAGCTTCTGAGAGGGGGTCTCACTCACCATTAATATTCAATTGCAGTCTGGAGTCGCACACAGAACGAGGTAGAAGGAATCCGTGGCGTGCACTCACTTGTCACATTTCGCCGATCCGTGTTCCACAGTCTCTGAAGGCAAAGAGCAGAAGTTAATTACGAAACACGCCGGTGCAGTTTTATGCAATCGTAAAAGTCGTATGCGACGGTGCTGAAAGGCCAGCAGAAACAATAGAAAAATGAAGGTGGTGTGTCACTGACGGAACGCTTCATGCTTCCTTTTCTTGAGATGCTTTAAATCTGCATGATGAAAATAGCATCTCAAGTAGAGATCTCTGTCCCATGGCCGCTTAACGCGTGAATCAAAAGGCAATTTGCGCTCCATATGAAAAGCATTATAGAAGAATGGCTAGGCTGATTAAAAAGTCCAGCCGGACTGCAATCTGGCACAGCTGGCCTTTGTTTCAATCCCCTGTTGTTGTCTCGCTCGTAAAATGTGAATGTACACTATCTAGCTTCCAAGCCAGTCCACAAGTGGAGCTGAGCAAGGAAGACCTACACAGGCGGGTCTTGGTCTGGTCCTGGGTGCTGGCAGGGGTAGAACCGCAGCCGTGATCGCTGATGGGTCACCCAGCTGGCAAAAGTTCTGAGGCAAGAGCTCTGGAGGCCAAGGATTGCAATCGGGTTTCACCCAGCGACGGCGACACTGGCTTGGCACCAGCGACTCCCATTAAGGAGACCAGAGCATCTGGATTTCCTGCACATGGAAACTTCAGGCCCACCCCGTGTATTAACAAAATGCAGGTGAACCCAATGGAGTGGGTGGGGGTGGAGGGTGGTGGTAAATCACGATGCAGGGTGGATGTTTCTGTCAACATGGAGACTCTCTTCGACCTGTTTTCTTCTTACCAAGATAAGAGCTAACGGAGTTCAGATGGTCATGTGCAGAGCGAGCAGACCGCTGTCCCGAGCATGTGCCTGCTTTTCGTCTAGGGTGAGGTCCTCTTTTGGATAGACTGCAGATGCATAATGCTCGGCCTTTTAATGGTTGTTCTCCTATGCTCCTCCAGCCACATAGCCCATGGACAGACAGAGATGGTATATCTGCCTTATATTTTGCCGTTTCCCTGTGGATCTCAGCGCTACCATGGCTCCCAGCTGATGCTTCAAAAACTCGGCCATGTCTTAGTTGGGAGTGGCACCTCAGCCTGCAGCCATCAAGGACACCCGATGGGACGGGGGAAAATCTGCGAGTGGCGCCTTGTGGACCTGGCATGGCCGCCTGCTCCTCCTCGGTGGAAAAAAATACCATCTGACCACCTGCATGTGGCCCAGCCCCCCGGGACTTGGGCTTCCACAACCAGCTGCCTCCATTCATCTTGCCGATCGTCTTCCCCACGACTATTCCCACCGCAGTCGTGCCCGAATCTGATCCAAGCAGCACCTAATAATTTTAAATATCTCCACTTACATTTGCTCTTAAAAAATGTGGAAATGTGCCGTGACCTAAGCTGGTGGCTATGGTACACAGCCAGTATGTCCAAAGGCAAGTATTAGGCCGATTATGCCGTTTCCTGTTGTGTCCTCGCTCCTCAATAATAGTGTAAATCCGCTGAGATTTCTAGCCTTTATTTCAATGTTGACGAAATGACAGAGTGGAGCGTAAACTGTAAAATTATCTGACATTATAGCCGCTTAAGCGACCTGCCTCCAACACACAAGCACAAGGTTCGGCGGTTAGTGTCTGGCAATCAGTCACTTGCTCCCACTGCCTGGGAAACCTCTCAGATTCACACACCAATGTGCTCGAAATTTCTCCCTGGGTCCGGCCAAAACAAACGTAGCTGTGATCGTCTCTTTCTCAAGAATAAAACTGGTGTCTGCCATATGTAAAGACGACTTGAGATTTCATAGGTCATTTACAGCCCTGAAATGGTTATAGTGTTCCCCCTCTTTATTTTTTCCGCTCATTTTTCAGTTAGCAGAGAGAGTTTTGCCATCCTATATGTGTCTGGGACTTGTAACTGTGTGTGCTTCTTAAAGTGAGCTCACATGATCTAGGGGTGTGGTGGCTGAGAAAGGCACTGGTCACCCGGTGGTGACACTGCGAGTGGCACATGCCGCATGGATGTCATGCAGTAGTCTGAGGACAGACATCTTCACCACAGGTGGCTGGATGATGAAGAGACAAGGCATGGCCAGTGGGATGTAAGTCATATGACAACATCATGTGACAAAGGCTGAGCAGCAGTTTAGCTGTGTAAATTAGCCAGGTGGGATTCTCCATTGTCAGCTATCAGGGTTGACATCTAACTGAGATGAAGTGAAGATGTTAACACACTTTCTCAGCAGGGGTATGTCAACAGTTTCAAGGGTTGTGGAGGGTGTGGAACCACATTTTGGGACATCTTGTTGCTATTAAATTTAAAGGTGAGCTTTGTTTGAAAAGGTGGGGGAACACGTAGAGCTTTCAGAAATCGTTAGTCTTCCCTTGAAGATGTATTGGCTCTCCAGCCAGACTTCATCAAAAAACATTAAGGCTCAGAAGAGCTTCTAGGTCATGGAATGAGGCTCTGGTAAAAATGGCACTTGGCAGCAGGGCTGCACCATCACGCCTCGGGGTAATCCAGCTGGGCTGAAGAATCCCCTCTCCGCCCTTCTACGCCCAAGCTAATGGCAACGGAGTGAAGAAAACCTGGAAGGAGAGCTCAGCACCAATGCACACAAAAAAGACCATTTCCAATCTCCTTTGCCTAAAATATCTAAAACTCACATTTTTAAAACAATTCCCATGCCAAAGAAACCATAGATCCTTAATAAATCACTGAAGGAGCTTTTTTTTTGTCCCAGCTACTGAGTGGTCTACTGAACGCCTGGTTTTAAGGGTTCAGGGGCTCACTGTAACCTGGGGAAGGCAGTGCCTCGATGTGCTGACAAATATGGTTTGACAAGATGCACCTGTTCGGGGTGGGGAGCGGATGGGGGGTACAATTACTCTGAGCCGCCGCTGCAGTTCTTAACAAACAATAAACAGAAGGCACAGGTTGTAAAAAATCAACGCGAGGGCACATGCATATGGACGGTGAAACGGTGCACTGACCGTAATGAATGTGCCTGCAATCAGCATTCATTGATGGACGTGTGTGTGGGGGGGACTATACTGCGTGCCACAAGCCCGACCACAATGTGACTCACAGGATGGTTCGGATTAATCAGCAAAAACCCTTGGCGTTTCCTTAAACTCTAAACGGGGCCCCGTCAGCATGTGTAATGCGCACCGCCCATTTGAGAAGAGGAGGTAGTGCCGTGCAGAGCACCAGCCGCGACAACATCTTCAAACTGGCTCCCAATATGAAGACTAGGAGAGAGTCCAGTCAGTCGACACCAGCTGCTACTAGTAGACACGCTAGCTCTGATGGGCTCTGCTTTTTGGACTTTTATTATTTTTCTTTATAATGTCTAAAAGAATCTGTGAATGAAGTTAGGGATACTCTGGCATCACCATCATCTCCATCTTGCTTAGCCAGGATATAAAACCCATCTGTGCCCAGGACCTCAGGACCACAGTCACACCCCGAAACACTCTGCATCTCAGCCATGAACAGCAATGCAGACAGAACTCATCACTGAAGCATGGAGCCAAAGGACTGGAGGAGGTGGCCGACACCCAGGAATGCCAAGAGTAGAATCGTGATTCCCGAAAAAACTCTGCAAGCGCATGAAACATTGCTGGTCTTCACCGGGCACAAACTTCAAGACCTCATCGACATGTGGCACACGAGGTGCCATGCGGCGCATTTCTTGCCAAGCAAAATGGAAATATGTGATAAACAATTGCACCGGCACTCCATCATTCTCACAACGTTTCATAAGTGTTCAAAGTATGCATCTTGGCTTCTGCTGTGCATCAGGGTCATCATTAGGCAGATTATAACTGAGTGTCCAGCGTCAGATAATCCTTATTCAGGCGAGCAGAATCCCCGCACAGGGAGCACAGCACTGAAGGAGATTAAGGTTTTCAAAAACGCTCCATTTTCACATGATAGCAGTTCTGCCGAGAGCCGCACAGTTTTCTGCCCTGTCCCGTCTGAAGCGTCCAAAAGTGCCATGACTCAGAACAGTCATCATACAGGATGCCATAAAAATGGCGTTTTTAGCATTCAGTCTCCCAGTTGGTAACTTTAACTATTGTAAAATAGACTAGGACTGTATTTGAGAGTCAGTTAGTACAGTCTAATTACTGAGTATATTGGTGTTGTGAAAACTGGGGGAGGCTCTTAAAATCTTGAGTAACGAGTCAAATCATGGCCCATCGTTGAGCACGTGCATCACTAGCGAGGTGAGGAACACCGGCATGACCCAGCAAGGTTCAGCCCTCACTTGAGATTGGAGTGACAGAGATTTATGTTTTCCACCGCAGATGGCTGGCACGGAGACAGCCTTCATTAGGCCAAGCATGGCCTTCACGGTTTGCACCGGTGCATGGGGAGCACGCCAGTCAAGGGAGCCTTGTGTAGAGACGCGCAGGGGACGTACTGACGCCGAAAGGATCTCCGCATTCGCGACTCGATGAGCGGCTTGCAGACGACGGATCTGCTTCTATTTAAGAAACGTCTACGCAGTGCTGACGACTGTGTGGTTCACAGATGATCTAAAGAAATAAACAGAAACCATTTGCAATAAACAAAGACTGACAAGGGTCCAAAAAAAAAAAAAACAACCCTCAGGAATCTCAGAAGTCACCAGGTTTCAGTCTCTTCCAGCCAAAAATAGCCGTCCTGCATTCCTGCCTAAATGATATGTTTGGGATTCAGTCTGAAACTCTTCTCTGATCCAGAATTGAAGCTCACGCCCATCAACAAACCCTACCAGGGCCCTCAGCCGTTTACAGTAACCCAGGTCACACATAACTAGCTCCTGACCTCTCCTTTATCCACTGAAATAACTTCAGAATCACTTACGCAATCGGAACAACTGTGTGTCAAAAACATAGACCTGGCACCTTCCATTTCCAGTACAGCTGGGTTCTCTGATTAGCTTATGAACTTCAAGTTTGAAATTTCCATCGAGCTGAACAGCAGCAAGTTAAATGTGATCCGTTGGAGAAACGCGTTCATTAATCTGAGTCATTGTTAAAAATTGTCACGTAAATATGGGGTGTTATGATTGTCACCACACTTTGCCACGTATAGCAATCATCTGTTTGGCATCCAATGGTACGGCTGAGTTTCGGGTCAGTTCTGTCTGACTGAAAGCTGCCAACAGGCACCACTGACCCCCACCTTTTCTCTGTTCTTCAGTCCTAGTGCCAAAGTTGGCAACACCCACTCCGGGAGCACAGAGGCCCACAGAGAGATGCATATAGTACCCAGGACTGCTGATTTCTCAGAGATGGAGCTTAACCACAAAAACGACCGTGTTTTTTCTTTTTTTTTTCCTTTTTACCGGTGGTTGTGCTGTTGTATCTTTCATTTGTGTTTCACACAGAAGCCTCCCCAGTGTTGACGTAACAAGAGCCCCAACTTCAGAGGTCACGCCATGTCCCGTGGAGTGATTTATACCCCTCCCGCCATCATTTATCCTTTACCGCTGCGCTCCCTCACTTGTTTTATGACACATGCTGACTTCAGAGAAAATACAGCAGTAACCGGCAATTGTGGCGAGGTCCCCTCACATTGACAGAGAACTGAAACCCGTGAGTATATATTGGCCAGTTATGTTTCTGAAACATGTAGTTCCTTCTCCATTATTCTCCCAAAAAACACACACACATAACATAAACAACAGTGGATCAGTATGATGGGATTCTCTAGATAGGAGGAATCTCCATCTATCAACATTTAGCTGTCACCGTACGGCCAAGGAATTGTTCACGCTGAATGTGTTTATCCCATCACTCAGAAACATTTAGGGCAATTTTTGTTTTGACGGCTCCAACGCGACACATAATGTGGCTTTTGCTAAATTCAGGCTGCATTTTCTGGCAACGCAGAGTGAACTAACAGACGTGAACCACAGCGAGACCGTAGATGCTGGAGGCCGAATCCATCAGCAGCTTAAGGTTCCAAAACAGACCCTACCAGAGTTACAGTAGCCTTCGGGAATTTCTATTAAATATTTTAGCTCAGGCTGCAAGAGCTCAGTAAAACTCTTCGTATTCGAAAAGAGAACCGCAATCACAGTCTCAGTATTGTCGAATTTTGACTGAAGCTCTGTTGATGTAAAAACGTTTCCATTAAAGGAGATGATTTCAAGTGCTTCCTAAACACCATACGAATTCTCCAGGATTCAATAACTGCCTGGCTCTTGCCACGACCCAGTTTGAATGCCCCTTATGAGTCTCTCCGGTACATTCAGCAACAGTGTTTTCATTTACCGTGCTTCAGACTCAACTATGTGTCAGATGTTGACTGCACTTAAGACTGGTTGCTATAGGCCCTGTAAATCAAAAGCGTGTTTCCAGTTTTTAAGGCATCTCAGGACAACTAATAAAAACAGGCCAGAGAAATAAAGGAGCATCACTTCTGAGCGTCTAGCATAAACCGGTGACCCACAGCTTGTGGGGAAAAACATCTCAGAATCTTTGCCCACCTTTCTTCAAGACCAACAACATAAAACTGAAGCAGTACTTGAGGTAAAAACTGAGTAGAAAATAGTCATGTACCATCATTATTGCATGTAAAATTCTGGGCATTTATTGTCCCAATTAAGAGATGATTTGCTGCTAAACGTCTTGGCAACATCAATGGAATTCTCCATCTCGTTGTTTTCAATTAAATTCCCAAGGCATTTTTTCCCCTTCATAAAAAGGCATTGTACTCTTCTGATTGAAAGGCAGGACGAATTGAAACCAGCCCATCTTCACCACATCTGATTGCTAAGTGAAGGTAGGTGTGTCTCTGGCTATTATAAATCATCACA
This sequence comes from Gymnarchus niloticus, assembly GCA_009936485.2. Lineage (NCBI taxonomy): Eukaryota > Metazoa > Chordata > Actinopteri > Osteoglossiformes > Gymnarchidae > Gymnarchus > Gymnarchus niloticus. The sequence continues at coordinate 14,371,706 of JAACJT020000001.1, forward strand.
AGTCATCCTATTAACATTTATAAACAACCAGGCAATTGATAAATCAGCTTGACAATTCAACTTAATTGCATCCACAGTTAGACCCACGTACGCTAATTCAAAACACGGCTTCCAAGCCCCTTTGGAAAATTTTGCTTCTGCTCAAACTGAGAAATAAAGGTTTGAAATTTCAGACGTTCTGTAACTGTCAAATAGCCCAACAGTTTCTTCACTACATCAATATCCTGGAATGTACCGATGGGAAGCTTAAAGAGGTAGAGATTAAACTTTTTTTTGTTTCAATCACAAGATCAGATGCATAATCTTTTTCCCCCCGGTTTGACAACAAGAACTTAATAGGTGTCCATGTTCCTAAAAAATTTCCATTTGGGGAATTGGAGTCACCTTGCGTGAAAGGGTACAGCTTTCATTCCCCCAGAGGGAGCACGAGTTCCACACCCCATTACACAGGAAAGACATAGTCAGGCCCAAGGAAGTTAAATCTACCAGGGAAATGAAATGCTTTTCTTTTTAGGGCAGATACCAGGTATCTGTCTCAGAAGTTTAGGCTGTGCAGAATAAGGATAACAGATACGCTATGTGTCGAAGGTACCAAATTCTCACCACACCTCTACAGACTGCCAGAAAATTACTCCCATTTTTCATACTTCATAAAGATTTTTGTGCTATGTTTACAACTGTGCATTCCAGGAAGGTTACCCTAAGCCTGTAGTACTGTGTTGTCTTCACATCTGCTACACCTAAGGTTTAATTCATGGACCTCACGTCCTCATGCTGAGAAAACCCAGAAACGGTTGTCCTTGCAGAGGATGAAAAAAGAAAATGCAGTGCTTCCGAGTAAAGGAGCGACTGGACTTGGTCACCAAACAAACAGCGGCTGAATGGCAAAAATATAACGCGTTCATCCATTCGCGACGCACACAGTCTCGTTTTCAGAAGATATCGCACAGCACTGGGCAGCGAATCATCCACGTGTAAACCTTGCTTCGATAATTAAGGACACTCCAATTTACCCAACTGGATATTTGCACTGTGTCCACAAATGTTCTATTTTCTGACTCCAATACTCAGTGCTTCATGACTGATGCTTCATTCTACTGTAAATGCCTTTCAGAATTCAGACTTCTGGGCTTCCAGCTCCTCACACGTGTAAGCGTGTACCACGCCATGTTGCCAAGTAACCGGTGCCAACGCCTACCCCAAGCTGTATGTACAGAGGCCGTGTACTTTATAAAAGGACATTAGGTCCCGCAAATGGCACCCAGAAGAGAGGAGGCATTAGATGGTTCAGCAAGCAAAAGGAGAGTGGACAGGGAGGACCAGCTCAGAACCATTCAGAAGGAGCGAGGAGCAGAGAGTACTTACCAGTCCGGTACACAAAATTGGCCTCTGCTTCCGAAGACGAGGGCGAGAGGAGTTCGTCGTCATACTCGTTGGAGCTGAAGGATCCCGAGTGGTTCCTCTTACGAGAGTCCACGACAGCGTTGGAAGCCATGACATGCCGCAGAGAGTCGTTGAGGTACCGGTGCAGCAGGCTGCTCTTGTACTTGGGTGGCGAGACATAATCCTCGGCGAGTGGGGCATCGGCCCTGAGCCCCGGCCCAACCACCATGCCCTCCTTCTTAATGACGCTCTGGTATATGGGCTTGCTCAGCTCGGCCGGAACTGTTTGGGCCCGTGTGGCGTTCTCTCCATCTGAGGAAAGTTGGGGTGGGGGGACACCACTGAAAAATGACCAAAACCCATGCCAGAACCCTCCTAAATCTATTTAAAAGTCACCCGAGACACGCAGGCTGGGAGCCCTTACATTCCCAGGCCAAAGTGCATTTCTGTCGTTCCTTGTAGTTATAAATAAAGCTTGAGACCGAATTAAAATCCTGGCCCTGACTGATGAAAGGAAATACAGAAGATAAAAAACGTGCTGAAAAGCAGATATCCTCCTGGGGGTGGGGGATGGGAGTGTTGAAATCAAGAGAACTTCTCTCTAGATACTGCTGGTGCCAAGTTTGTAATCGGTCATTTTGGGCAAGTTTCATTTTCAATTCAGCAATGCCTAATTATTATTACAGATCATGTATGTGTATAAAAAACATATGAGCTTCCCTGCTGTGTTACGTATGTATGCCCTGGAATGGACACAGGTAGACAAATGTTTTGCTCCTGGGATAATTTGATAATTTGTTCACCATCAGCTACCACTGATCAGCTGCACTGAGTGGTGGGGTCTTACTAGAACAACCCCCTCCGCCAATCATGGTTTGGGGGTTACAGAAGTTAAGAGGACATGTTTATCCTAAGCCGGCATTAAAGGCCAAGTCACTCCTCATCCTCAGTGTCCATACAGCTAAGCAGAGCCCGAGGAGAAGAAGAAGAGGCCAGATTCCCGGCATACCCCCAGCCCGCAGTGGCTGTCTGTCATTCTGGAAGAACTCGTTAGAGTACCAGGGAAACCACCACAGCTCAGAGAGCCTAAGCACGCAAGGAGGACAGAGGCACAGTTCTGGCTGCGATAAATGCATGCCTAGCACCACCAGTCCTTATTTAACTGCAGGACGTGAACCGACGGACCCGCCCACTCGCTACCCAGAGATAGCCGAACAGCAACGCGTCGTCTACGTTATGACTCATAATTGGCCGTTAAAAAAAAAGGCCACAAGAAGAAGCCAGAAACCACCTCAGATGCAGGGTGTTTTCTGCAATGTTTTCTCTCGGGCTGTGTGCAGAGGAGAGGCGTACCTTGCGAGCACGTGTCGTCGCTGCTGACGCTCAGTCTCTCCGCATTCCCCTGCACATACTTATTGTACAGCTTAATCCGCAGGGCCCAGCTCAGGTCTGGCTGCCGGACTGTGTTTTTCAGTCTCCGCCTGGCGTTGGCGAACCAGTTTGAAACCTGCAGGGAGCACCGAAGAAGGGAAAGACAGAAGTTAATCACCTTTAAAATGAAAGTGAATAGCTTTGACAAATAGCACCCTTTGCAAAAAAAAAAAAAAAAACGATAATGCTGCATTTCATGGTTTAGTTACTCCTGTGGGCAACAGAGAGGGAATTGAGTTAGAGGGTGCGACACGCATTTCTTCATTCTGCTGGGCCAGTCTGCCAATGGAAGACCACAGGTGCTCAGGTCCACACACAACAAATGCATGAAAGACTTGAACAGGTAGGGAAGGGTAACCTGCAGAGATTTACTGTATCATTTTATCATGCATGCAGGTATGGATGGTGACAGACTGGTAATTGCAGAAAAACGTTCTGCCTGGATGTACGTGCTTGTTTGAGATTCTGCACTATGCATCAAAACCGTACATTTTTCCACATGGGGTATTTTCATGCAATAAGACAGTATCCAGTTCAGAGTTCTCCAATTCATGTGGAAAGGAAACTATTAGACGTTCCACTAGAACAACTTCTCATGCTTAATAAACTTCAAGCGAGTTCTGGAGAGCTTAATGTCCTTATGGCAGAATGCTTTTTTGGGATTTTTCAGTATTTCAAAATCACTCTCTCATTTATATCATGTGTCCCACATCCTGTTAGTGGCCAGTACCCCCAGTTAACGTTGTTCATATTGGGTATCAACGTGTGCCATCAAACTCACTCCAGGGAGCACTGAAAAGATGGCCCGCAAGAGGGGGGCTTTGTTACTGGCTCCCAGCTCTCCCCGAGAGACATCAGACCCCTGGGCCCCTGCATGCGCAGGCTGGGGACCGTGAAGCCTGGACAACAGGGTGGGTGCGTGAGGGCTTTGATTTGCCAAGGGAGACTCATGCTTAGGTAATCATGGCTTCTTTAGGCTACCTAAAACCTCAGAGACCAACACTGTGACTTTCAGAGGGATGCTGCTCTTGTATGGCTTTGAATCTCATACAGAGCACATGCTGGGTGGGAAAAAAATCCCCACTTCATACAGTGTGGTCTAAAATGTTATCAAATCAATTAGTAAATTTAAAGATTTACAGGAGATTCAACTGAATCAAGGACACTGGTAAATAAATAATACACAGTATACGCAATTATTCACTATTTTCCATTATTTGCTGGTATCAATAATTAATCACAGCTCTGTCTCATGTCTTAACTCCTCCAAAAGTTTGACATGTCACAGCTAAACCCAGTCTCCATTTGGCCGAATATTGACTTCAGTCTCACACGTGATGACAAATTAAGGAATTTATTTTATAAACAAGTTATTTTTTAATTGCTTGTTCTTCGGGTGGGTATTAACAATTAAGGCAATGAAGAAAAATATTACATTTATAAAGACAACTAAATTTCAAAATCTTTTTGACAAGTGATAATTACCATAATATGTGTGACAACTTCCTTACTTCATTAAGTGTCTAAGCAAATTCAATCATTCATAAGGAATTTTCCAGTTGAGGTGTTATAAATTTGACACTGCCAGAATATCCGTTAGGAATAGTGGCGGTAACACAGAGTAACTCACCTGTACTAGAGTCATCTGGGAGCCCAGCGCCAGCAGTATCTTCTCGGTTTTTGTGGGATAAGGATTGTCCCTGTGTTTGTACAGCCATTGCTTGAGAGGACGCGCCATGTCCTGGAGGGCCTGGCGCTTGTGACGCACCTTCCCACTGCTCTGGCGAGAACTTGCAGAGGGACACCCATAAATACGCCACAGTTAAGCTTACGAAAAAATGCACCAACAATGAATGAGATGTAAAAGTGATTCTTAAATGTCGCGTTGCTGAATTGAGCTATTTTTATTATTGCGCAATTCTGACCACGATATGTAGCTCATACAGTAAAAACAAAAAAATGTACGCCCGAAGTAAATCTCCATTAAATGCCCAATATCTGCATGCGGTTTAAAAAAAATAACAAGAATTGATTAATCCTGTGCACATGCGCACATTACAAACTATCATTTACAACCAGAATTTGTTTCACGGGAATTCATTAACTTGAATCTCTATTCCTTTCATTTCTTTATGTGCCTGGTTTAGAAAAAACTGACAATAAAATGGACATTTGTGATTCTTCCCTGAGTCTGAAACTTCGCGTCAAACCATTTAACTTCGCATTCCTTCTTACATCTCAGGTAAGTTTACCTACCAGTATTGATCTGCGACAGCCCTGTTTATTAACACTGGCATATATATCTTTAACAGTCAAGTTTTCAAAATGAAGTCAACTTACAATAATGTGTTCATATGTATCCTACAACAGAATGTTCCTGTTCCGGACAAATGTGAATTAGATATTTAAATTATATATACGCCATTACACGATGTTCTACCATGGCTTTCGACGTGCCAATTTTACCTATCAGTCTTCATAGTCGCCTGTTGTACAATAGAAGCCTTTTTATTAAGAAGACATTATATTTTCACATTTCATTTGCAGCTGAAAAAAGATGCTGCCTGCCTTCGGGTTTTCTGTCGCCCCAGAAGATGTCAGTGTGGAGCTTTGAGGACTTAAAAACTTAAGCCCATTTAAAGTATCTCACTCGAACCCGCGATATGCTCGATTTCATGTACTGCAAATATTTTCTTAGTAATCTAGATACGCATGAACAGAATAAAGACCATTTTAGTCCATATTCAGAGTTCTGCCCATACACCTCTCGTATTTATGTTAATGTACTTTATTATCACTGATACCCTTTGAAATGGTACCCTTCGTAACAGCCGTTATGGTTCCCTCGTTTTTTTACAAGCCCGAAGCGTCTCAGTAACCCTGCTCAGTAACTAGGATGTTTATATAGATTGGCTCGCATTTCACAGATCTGTTGTTGGTTTAGGTCCAGACGTACTGTATAAGGGACTACTGTACTGTCTTCAGATATAACGCCTGTCATCACCCCCTGCTATGGAAGACAATGACAAGCCTTCTTCTCAAATCAGTGCTCCTAAAAAGTACCTGCTTCTGACTGGACCACACACGTGTACATATTTTAAAAGACTGTATCATGGGATACTTTCACTTATTTTAACAAATTAGTCTACATCGGCATTAAATTGGATATTGGCGTTCTTGTAAATAATTACGTTAGGAAAATCCAATTCATTTGTTTCGTTGTCCCAGAATTTTACTTCTAAACGATAACTTGACGAAAGGGACTATAACAAATTACAAAAAAAAAAGAAACTTGGATATTATCGATGTTGTACTGCACGCACTTAATCTCAAATGTGTCCGCAGTTTTCTTAGATATCGGGATGATATGTGATGTGATGATGATGTGGCCATGAATGAATTATTACACAAAATTAAAGGGTCGCCTTATCGCACCTTTCGAAACAGACGTCTGACTTAGATGACAGATAATGATTAAATGTGTTGTTCTTTATATAAAATTTTCATTAAGAAATATGTTAAGATTTAGTACAACAAAAACAATAACAACAATAACAACAACAACAATAATAAGGGACCGTGAAGTGAAAACAAAAAAAAATAAATAATACGTTTTAAAGTCAGGTCATATACGTACCCAGACCTCCTGTGTCTAATGCCAGAATTGTCTTTGATTGCTTGGCTGCTTGAGATTATTTCTGGATGCTGGCCATCTATTACTTCTAAATAGTTTCTGCTGGTCCGCTCCACCTCTTTAGCTTTCTCTTCATATAGGACCTGGCTGCTTAGCTTGTTAAACACGATGGTGTTCATCTTTGGTTCGGTTTTACTCCACTGTGCTTCCTGCGCAAACGTCTCCGGGAAGTAGTGCACTACCTTTCCAAGCTGCCACAAAACGTCCCTTTTCGTGTCCTGTGAAACCAAATGGGTACTGGTTTTATTTCCTGGAACACGATGAATAAAAAAAACGTCTTCGGATTGAAAAAGTGCATTCTCGATTCAAAGATTGACTATCTCCATACCAGAACTAGAAACAGACAATAAATCAAAATGCAATTATTCATTTATCAATAATATTTATAAAAAAAGTGTGTTATGATGTCCACATCACAAGTCATTGCATTTGTGAAGTTTATGCAAAATACAAACAGGTATGCTAAATTACAGCTCAATTTAATCGATTCAAGATCTAACTGTTCTTTTCCTATGAGCCTCAAAAGGCGGCTAAACAAAGATATTAATTCTTTAGTTGAAATGTTTTGAAATATCTATTATCATATCCTTGCAATATTAGACGATTTTAATTAATCCAATATCTGTGTTTTTCTTTTTCAAAAGCTAAAAATTTGCTCTTAAATTTCACCCTAGTAGAGAAATCGAATATCCGTTTAACGCTATTGACTATTATAATGTATGAGTCAAAATGTTTGCACATTGAAAATAAACTTAGTCAACGTTTTCATCGTGATGTACCTTGCGCGCGTCAAACAGTGTTGACTCAGAGATAAACTGTCGAATCTGGGAAATGAAATTGTTAATAAAAACGCAAGCACGGTCATCGTAGCAAATCGTGGTGACCCCTGGTAGATAGCGGAATTTGTTACCTGTTTAGCGCCCCTCCAGCGTCTGTATGTAGTATAAAATCCCGTTGCCAGCGTCCCATTCCCTTCTTACATGTTACCGACCAAAGTTCCTGAGCTCAAACCACACGAACCGCTGTCGCCTCGCCGCTTTATTCACCAAGTCCATGATACTGCTCCCGGGAATCTGAATATTGCACCGTTCTCATGTTTCCTAGCTAAATGCCGCAGCTTGCGAACATAAAGTTAATGCAGTATGCCTGTTCCGCGGCAAAGGCGCGCGGGGGGGGAGGGGGCATTGGGCAACAGCCCTACACTGTTTTTCGCTAGTTGAAGCCTGGACCATTTCCATTTACTACTATTTAGCTCAAGGTATCACTTTGTGTACTGTGTCGGAAACTAGTTTCCTGTTTTTAGACCGTCTCACCCAGCAGCCGGAAAGTTACCAACATCTCAAAGGTTCATATTTTTATCCATGCCCGTCGTTAAAAGAAATATGTGAACATCATATATGTAATGTGAAACAGTCGAATTTTAAGCGTTTTTTTGTAAGTTCGTGTCTTTATTTAACTTTATCGAGTAGTTACAAGGACAAACACATCTACGCCTGCTTCCTATCTTGGAATTTTCCTGGCCGGTGGCGCATCATGTGTTGAAGTTATTCCAATCTGCAAACCCACTTCACGTACTCGGACTGTTTGCGCACGGTGCGTCATCAGATCCAAAATTTGCATTCAGATCTGCGAAAAAAAAAAAAAAACATTCCATAAAATACTACCTAATAATGTAACCTAGATAAATGTGAACGGACTAGAAGGGAAGGGTCCTAACGAATCAGCAGGACTAATTTTGAGAAGAGAAACTTCTAAAGATGTACAAAGCAAATAGCAGGGGCTGACGTGGAGACAGCGACGAAATTCTACTGATTTTGTGAATATATGCGGTACAATTTTACATTGCGATTTCGGGATATTGCAATAATCGTAAAAAACTAAACAAAGTGGAAGGCCTGACCTAAAATAAGCCTTTGTTTCCGGGACTCAAGTTCACTCAAAATAGTAGAATAGTACAATTTGTTATCAATTGCAGTTATGACTTGCTTGATGACATTCCCAAGGACACGAACATTTTCAAAAAAAAAAAAAAAAATCTGTGAGGAAGAAAGAATAACATACAGACTATGAAGGATAACCAATTTTCAGAAAGCATGTAGAAAATTGTTATTAATATTGCTTTTGCTGGTTTTACTGATTAACCGCACATCCCAGTTGCATTACTTTACACAATTGATATTTCTGAAGGAAACTGAAATAGTTAAGATCAGTGATTACATTGATCTACGGTATAGAGCGATGTTCATTTGATAAACAGCTGAGTTCGTCACTGGATTGATAATACATTTCATTAGTTTGATTACTTTGTCTTGACGTTTCAGTAAAATTAAGGTAATCGCAACGCAGTTTTAACATATTTTAAATAATTTGCTTAAAGTCCGTTTCTGTTCATTTGCCACTGTGGTTCATTTGTTTGTTAATTATGATTAAATATTATTATAACCTCGCTATTAATACATTGTAGTGTTAAATATTTGTAAATTAGTAGCGCTACTGTAGTGTAAGGAAACACCTGGACATTTCAGCGATCTAAGGTGCGAAACTAACCACATACAAGTGAATGTTAAAATAAATATTTCACAACAAATTAGTCGACAATTTAAAATGCATAAGATTAATTTGCAAGAACCAATATGCAATTTATAGCAAAAATTTAAATGATGCCGAATTAGTCGAATAATTGAATCTATTTTCACCATGCATGATTAAATCTGGGGCTCAGTGAATTTAAATTGATATTAAATTAAATTGGTCCTATGATATCTGTAATTGTACTTTTTTTCAGTTTAACAATGTTATAGCACCTCAGGAGTACCTCCAGTATAATCACATCTGAACCCAAGTTTGTGTTTTGTATTCCCCCTCCTTTGTGTGTGTGTGATTCTCCGAGACCGACTAGTCAGCATCCTTCATAGCATAACGAAACAAGGCGGGTTGTACAAATTATGCAACTTCGTGCTGCCACAAATCGCTTGCGTGTTCTGTTCCCGCATCCACAGTGGCTGTACTAATCGCAGGAGAAGACACGGAATAACGAGCCAGCCATATAGTGCTGTACATCTCACCGCAGATTTCAGCCTGAGCTGAGGAGAAATTTGCTTGTTCCCATTTTTGTCACGCTCCTCTTTGCTGCACTCTTTGGCTGCAACAGCTGCACGATGGTCTACACGCTCGCTGAAATGTGACTTCTAATTTCCAGCCTGAGTTTACTGCTTACCGCCTCCGTTCTCCGACTCCAGTGGCTTTACCAGCAGGACACAGAAGTGACAACGTTCTGTCGTCCTAACCCAGATGAGATCACGGATCGGAAGTTCTAGGCTATGCTCTGCACATTACAGGGGCCCTTTCCTGCTTCAGCATCACTTCGACCAGCAGTCTAAAAAGGAGGTACATGGAGAAAGTAAAATCCTATAGTGTAGCCTCCTGTCTGTCCTTTATATCCTCGTGATCTTCCCCACTGTAACAGTAAGTTAAAGATGACCATCATGTTTCTATAGCAGATATGGCCTATTTGAGAATAGCATAACACGAATTTTGGAATTTTTCCACAGCACCCATGGGAAGGATTTTAGCAGGTTAGCACCAAGAACACGGGATTCTTCCTGGCAATACGAACCCGTAAGGACCGTCAGTATATGGTACCTATTCTGCTAACAGCGAGAAGTATAGCTATGTGAATCAAAAAGTCTGGCATCTCTTGGACCTTGAGGTTCTTATCAGTTAATTCTGCTTATTTCATTGACAAGCCACTCTCGCAGATGATGGACCTTAAATTTACGGGTAATCACCTCAGCTATCTATGTAACGAATTAACGTTAAACTAAATATCAACTCTGTATGGGAGTGATCTGCAGTCAATGTCTCAGTCTGTTATAAAGGATTGCATAACAGACGGGAAAGAACACCTGAGAAGTGTTATTGCATACGGTTGGGAGACAGCAAAACACATAACAGATACTAGGGCATTTACCTGGATTTAATTATTCCCGAAGTATTTTATTTATCAGCCTTAAACCTGTGGGACACCAATCTGAAATAGCAGAGATATTTTTGAATGCGAAGTCAGCTAGTTGTTTATAAATTGAGGTGGGCATTCCAACATAACCTGGGGCAGTGAAACAGATAAAACAAAAACAAACACGTATTAAAACTACGCTGTCGTGCACGCATGTTTCATGATGTGTTTAATGATTCGGAATATGACAGTTGGGAAGAACCTCACATACCAGCGAGAATCTGAAGGATCGGTAGTCAACATGTTGAAAAGCTGTAGAACAGAGTGAGTAGTAATGGAAAGAAAATGCAAACAATAAACAAACAAATAAATAAATAAAGTGTGTGTGCGCGCATGCATGTATTACTGCTGACATTTCATAAAGCAGTATGGAGTAATGATGAAGAGAGTGCGCAACCAGTTTGACGCAGGTGATAGAATCGAGACGAATATTATAGGCAAAATCATAAATAATCTGTCTGAACTTGACAAATATTCATAGTGAAATCATAGAAAGGGTACGATTTACTTGTTCAGAGAGTATAAAACAAAGTCGGCGAGATGACGACTCAGTCGCACGTCATTCACGAGTCCCGTCTGCTCGGGGAGTCCCATCAGCTCGGGGTGAACTGCAGGCTACAGGTCAGCAGTGTGACCCCCGCAACACAGGGAGTGGTTCTGCACAAACGGGTGGTTATGTCCACTTGAGAGGCCGGTCACGGAACACTGGACAGCCTTCTCTATTTCTGTCTTCTCCAGAGCGACCCGTGAAGAACCGCCGCTCTGATGAGCACCAAAAGGCTGAGCTACATCTAATTGCTGCCTCTGGTGAAGCCTAAGAACCACGGAGAAGGGAACCTTTAATTTCCCATGAATAATGTCCTCGTGCAAGCCCAACTCCACCGAAAGTAGTAGTTTTCCCTCTCCGAGGACTTGTGGTTCTGCTAATAGTGAACCGTGGAATTCTGACAAATAGCATTGGATGGTTTTCAAAACGGTCACCCGGTTCACTTTGACATTCCTAATATATAACGGAAAATGCAAAAGTAGAATATCTATGAAAAAAATACAGACCTATAAGAGAGATGGACATAATTGTAAGGGGGAAAAAGGCTTTTGTGAAACAGTTCATATTGTGGAAACAGCGCTGGTGAGCGCCCAGGCTTTACAGTGACTCAGTGGGCAACATTATTGCACCACACCTCCAGGGTTGGGGGTTTGAATCCTGCCTCTGCTCTGTGTGTGTGGAGTGTGTATGCTCTCTCTGTGTTGTGTGGGTTTCTTCCCACAGTTTAAAGACTTGCAGTTAGGCTAAGTGGTGTCTAAATTTGCCCATTTAATATGATTGTGTATTTGAGTGTATGTGCCCTACAATGGTCTGGCATCCTGTCGAGGTTGTACCCCAGCCTTGTGCCCTGAGTACTCTGGGAGAGGCCCTAGCCCCCCATGTGGCCCTGATCAGGATAAATGGTTAGAAGATGGCTGGATATATATGGAGCATTGCAGAGCACTTAAGCATTATTAAAGCAAGTTATACATATCTTTGATGGGTACATCAAGCAGTGTATTAAAGTAATATTTAACACAGGAAACATACTTCATGTTATGTTAACTGGTATGCGTGTATCTTGGAGAGCAACGCTTCCAACAGTCGAACAGGACAGACCTCCAGAGTGTTTATGAAATGGAATAAGGTTGTTCATCTCATAAATTCCTCTGCTTTAGTGGAACATGTAACTTTTTGTTTAATGATAGTATTTATTGGCCTTCCGGTAACTGGCCTCCACACCTAGAAAATATTTATTCGGTGTTATTTTCATTGTTTAAGTTACCGAATCCTTTCATTTAAATGTTTCCTAAAATGTGCTTTCAAATGTGGCACGTTTTGGGGTTGTGAATTTCTTGTACATGGAATGAAAACGTCATTAATCATTGGGTATTTATTTAATTTGAATCACTTCAGGACAATTCTCATTCAGCCCTGCGACGCAACGTTCCATCGCGGAGGAGTGTTCCTTTAGAAGAACCAGAATCAAAATAAAGCCCAGTCTGACCTCCATGAGCCGTAGTTTTCTTAGCACCCCTAAGCTACAGCTGGTTCTGTTTAAACTTTTTGGAATGAGGAAGAGTTTAGTCCTGTATTTCTGATACTTAACTCGTTTTTTATATTATTATGATATTAACGATAGAGGCCCTGAGAGATTCTGGGCAGGGTCATTGGCCAAAAACATATCCCGTGGAGGTAATTAGGATCAGGAAGTTAGAACAAATGGGATATACCACATAGAGTCTAATGAAAATCAATGATAAAATGACAAGGCACAGAAAAGATCTGAGCTGTGGTTAAATCACTTTACAAACAGGTTTTGGCACCATCTGAAAAGTTGCTACATCCAGGAAGTACAGTGCTAAAATGAATAATTATGTGGAGATGAGACGCTGACAGAGCAGTACTTCAGAGTGCTTGCCTTTGACTGGATGAAGGGCTAATATGATTGTGCATGAATATTTAGATGAATTGATAATGTTTTGAAATGTCACCCATTGTTCAGATATTGAAATTTAAGTGTTTTAGCATTTCATTGTCCCTGAAGGTCACGTTTTTATGCTACGCTGGTATCTTCTGTCACACTTCTTCCAGAAACAAAGTTAATTTAGGTTCATTTCATGGACTGAGCATCTTTTAAAACCATCATGCAAACACATGTACTGTTGTGCTTTTTCATTGTGATGACTTTTCAAAAAACACCACATATCTCTTGCGTGTACTAAAATGACCAGACCATATGAGCTGAAAAATTGCCTAGCAGAAAGGAATGTGTACAGTATTTGGCATTAGCATACATGCAGAAAAACAAGGCATTTAATGTTATTCTGAAGTTAGCCATTGAGAAAAAGGACTTTGATAAACACTCACATGAAATCCAAAAGGAAACATTAACAGCGGGTTGGCAGGGTTTTCCTGCTCCCTGCCTCTGTGTGGGAAGAATGATCCGAATACAAACATCAGCTTGGTAACATCTGCCGCGCCGCGCCCACAGTCCACACGCTGTGGCCTTTCATGTGTTTCCAGAGATGGCTACCGAGGGAATTCTTCACCTTGCACATAGCTGATAGAAGCCGGCTCACCCTCCCATTCGGCTATTAATTTATCTTCACCCATATCTAGCCTTCTCATTGGCCAGAGCCAGCCGACGGATGTTCGCCACGCAGCCGGCTGCTGCTTCCTGTAGAAGCTCGTCGGAGGATCCCATCATGTCCAGGAGCAGCTGGTCAAGACAACAGAGGAGACAAATTCACGAGTAACTAGCTGCAGGCGCTGTCGGATGTTGTGAGATTATTCATAAAAGAATCCCACTGGTAAAGAGTTAAACGCACCATCTAAAAATGCATGTGAATAATGAACTCATGGTCAGTGGGGTTAGAGTAAAAGTGACCAGTGCTGTCCACCCTAAACTACAACTGTAGTTGCCCTAGTGCCACAGACTTGGACGTAAAAGGCGTGATTAAGCTCTGGCAACAGCTGTGAACACGTGCTTCTGAAAGTTTGTTTAGATGAAAGCGTTCGTCTAGCAGGCAGTGCAGGCATCTAAAAGTCAAACATGAAGCACTCAGCCTTGCGGGCCTACGGAGCTCAAAGGTCAGATCATATCCCAATCTTAATTGCTCATGTAACAAACTCGTTTCTGTTTCCAGAACATCATTCTCCTCTCTCCAAAGATATACTGGAACAGAAAAAAAAGTTATTTTGTTTTTTGCAAAACAAGTTTATTATTTAAAAAAAGTTGTATTGTTATGTAGTGTTAATCTAAGAAATGGCATTTTTTATAGAAATAGAATAGTCACTGTTTTATACACATCAAAACGAGACCAAATGAGAAGGATTCTGCGTAAACTGTGGTCAATGAGGAAAACAAACAAAATTTAGATGAACAAAAATTGGCACTAGCGGATTTTAAATTTGTTCATCGTGTTTTTGCCTAAAGGTCGCTCGGTAACGCAGCTCTCAGGCGAAGCCTCGAGCCGGCGTGCGCTGCGGATCGGTGCCGCTGCTTCGCCGTTCAGGAAGTACACGTCTTTCCCTAGAGCAGATGTTCAGACAGGGAGGAAGTGGCGAGTGGCTTCTTCTCTTACCCACGATATTTTCGCAAAAACGTCAGGGGGAAAAAAGAGCGCCTGGGGGCATTAGCTGGAAAACTGCACCTCAAATAATCAGCCGAACCTTAGAGCGGAAACCAAATGGGCAACGGTAGGTACGCGAAATAATATCGGCCATCTGGGATGAAAACACCTTTATATTTACTAGCATTCCTTTTGATATTTAATGACTTTACTCTGGTAAAATGTTTCAAATGAAATGGTGTGTAATCCGATATTTTTATGTGAATGCGAACTTCACAATGTCTGTATGCACGAGTCTGAACCCTGCCTTTCACATGTCATACGCAAACCTAGAGGAGTGCTCAGTATATTTGTGCTGTTAGCCTAGCGCCGGGGCAGAGAGAGGGAAAGAGAACATTCCCAGAATTTTCTTCTGAAAGATAAATATGGAAAGGAAAACAGATGAGGGATGGCGCTTCTATCTGTGAGCACAGACAGGCTCCTTGGTTAATTGGCACCCTTGAAATGCTGCCAAGGTTTCACTATTCAGAGGAGTTTCAATTGTTTTTCCCTTTTTAACCGGGGATAAATACATGCGAGGCTTGGCTTTCCCCAAATATCAATTTGTAAGTGCATTTCGAGGTGATCGTCACAGGCCGCTTCCTTCAAAAATAGTATCAGAAACACCACAGAAAGGCAAACTAATATTGGGCGTTGGAGAAAACACGTCTCACTCGGACAAGTCCCTTTTGTGAAGGCCGAGGACGCCTGGAAGGTGCCAAGGGCAGCCCATAGCCAGCCTCATTGCGTGTTATTCAAACTTGGCCAAATACCGACTCCTAAAGCGCCCAGTTACTGCAAAGATAAGGCCGTCTCTCTTCGTCCCCCAACCCCCTCCTTCGCTGCCCCCCCAGCTGGGATCCTACTAAACTATAATGCGGCACTTGTTGGGTATTCAAAAAAACCTGGAAACATGATAAGTGGACTGTCATTTGAGATATCAACCCATGGTGGTGGTCCAGCGGGCTCCTGTAGGGGGAGCTCTGAGACGACTCCCCCCCACCTTACAGATCTGGCACTGACTTGCAGGCTGTCACACTGCTGCTCATGCATCTGAGGGTCCAGCCCCCAAAACGGTGCAGCAGTGTTAGGTGCTGGGCCTGTTGCTTCCTGAGGGCCTGAGAACCCCCCACCCCGGCGGTGCACAACAGTCCAGGATGTTCGTGTTCCCCTCTGTGGGAGAACAGCACAAACACACCAAGCTTGCTGAGCACAGAGCTGTGTACGGAGGAAGTCAAGGCAAACAGAAACTAGCCAGGAAGGTTTTTTTTTTTCCTTTAAAGATATAGTAAACTTGGAAGCTTCCAATTTGGAGGGATGTCTTAGGGTTTGCTTTGCAACATGCCACAATTTTAACTTCCATATTAAACAGTTTTTCTAAAACGAATTCCCTTTTTTTAATAAACTACACTCAAATGAAGCCTCAACACCAGGGTAATCAAATAGGCCAATAAAAGGTAGCCTGAGGTCCCTCCACATGTTCCTCCATTGCCTTCTGTCTTGAGCAATCTGCTATCTTCGGTCTTGCAGATTCTCTACACAAACATCAACTGTGTCTTGGTTCCTGGATGCGTTCATCACTGCTGAGATGCAGGTGGCTTTGTAGACCTACTGTGACGAGCACTATTGCTACTGGGGCCACTAGCTGGACCTCTTATATAACCTGAAGGAAAATACAACGAATATCAACTACTGACTTCTGTGTATCTACCTCACCACAGAATCTTAAGTTCCTCAAACCTGAAAAGGTGGTACAACAGCAGTGTCACCATCTGATCTCCATCTTTCCACCTTTGAACAGACACAGTGTGACTAAGAAGAAGCTCTGAAATATTCCTGCTTTGCTGTGAATTACACGACCAAATCATCTTCTCTGCAATTGGAAATTGCACCATAAATTAGGGAGCAGAAATAAAGCCTGACACTTTGGAGAGATGAGCACGCCGGTCTGTGTTTTATGGGACCGGCCATGCCACATGCACACCTGCATTTGGCAGCAGTCTTTCTTTTTTATTTTGGTTTTCTCATTTTTACATACGTACAACTGAAAACAAAAGGCGGTTTGGGTCGTGTTTAATGCTCGACTGCACAAAGATCTTCTCATCGATGAGCGGAGCTGCCTAAAGCTGTCTACGGGGGATTTATGGAGTGAGCTAACAGCCTCCGACCCTCTGGTCATAATGCTCAGCATGGATCGCAAGGTGTTGATTTTGAACAGAGGACAAAATAGAGCACATTGTTATGAACGTGCGAGATGCCGAGAGTATGTGTCAAACCAAACTGGAGAGCCATTCATCTGGGCTCTGCTTCAGTGTCCGATCGCCCTCACCCTGCTGGGAAGGCACTTATGGGGCATAAAAACTGAAAAGCAGGCGAGGCACCGTTAAAAAAATCTCCACAAGTAAAAGACTCAAAAAAAAAAATGCACAAAATCCAATTTGGTTATACAAATATGAGAATGCATTTCTTATTTATTATAAACATTTATGTTTGTATTTACTATAGTAGCAGATTTCGGTGATGGGAGTGATTTTGATTTATTTCATTTGTGCAGACGTTGCAGAATGAAGTAACAACAGGATTGTGATATTTCAAAGAGAGAATTACTGAAAAAGTAGAAGTGTCAAAAGGGGCCAGTAATGCGTTTTCCAGCATGAAATGCTTTCTTTTCAATGCTTAATTTCCACCCCTAAGCTTAGGGAACTGAGTTATACACCATTAAGAATGCTGGGGAGAAAAGTTACTTCTGAACAAAATACTGAGAGAAAACTAAACGCTCAGTGAAATCATAGGAAATCATTATATGAGCGTGCGAGTGAGCATGTTTTAAGAACTTTGCGAAAACCAAAAAGTGTTTTGAAATACTGTTGCAATAATACCAGAAGGCATTCTTGAATTTTACACTCAAACATAAATTTGGCCGGATGACAGACATAAACGCCGCAGTGCTTTTTGATAAACGTGTTAAGCGGCCTTCGGAACCACAGGAAATGATGTTTTGGCTCTCCATGTGTCGCACCAAAGCATTTATCACGGGCGCCATGGGTGAGCGGATGCACTCTTTACTCCTAAAGCAGTCAGCTTCTCTGATTCTAATACCTCTTTGGGGTCATAAAGGTGAAATGGGCTTTTCAAGTGGGCCAATTAAAATCCCAAAATACATTTTGGAACCATGTACAATCTCGGTGCTGGAACATTAATAAAACAAAATGATATTCACTTCTCCACCCGACTTAACAATTAAATGTTGTTTTGAGGGGAAAAAAAAAACCTGTCACTTTTTTTTTTTTTTTTTTACCCCTGTGCTTAAAAAATAAATGGACTTTCGCAAATTGGACATTACTGCTTTGGAATACCAAACGCACAGTTCACTGACTAATTCTGGGCTAAATTGCAAAAGATGCCGCAGCAACTCAAGCTGAAGTACACCATTAAGTGAGAACACGGGAAAAAATATTTGGCTGTGACAGTAGAACCACTGCATAATTTATGGCACAGACCGTTTGGGGGGAAAAAAACGGCAACCACGTTTCTGTGAAACCGTGTATTACATATGTGAATGTCCACATAAAGCTAAGGTTCCTTTTATCTTTCTGATGCCAGCTGCAATATTATCTGTATTTTTGTCCTCTAGGCCTACCCCTGCTAACTGATTCTGTTGTCTTCTGTTTTCATCAATATGAATCACACATTAAGATCGGCCCTCAATCCAGGTGCAGCTCTCTTTCATTATGTAATACTAACTCTAAAACCATTACTGACTGAGTCCAGCTTAATAGGTGTCTTTTCTATTGCTCATTCAGTTTATGAAACATTCGATAAATGTAGACTAGTGATGGGACAAATGAGGCTACGTAACCCATGGGGGTGGAAGTAAATCAAATTAACCAATCAATGCTGGCACTAAACGAGGACTCAAAACCCATGGTGGGTGGGAGTATCCCTAACTAACCAATCAATGCTGGTGCTAAATGGGCCTTCAAAACCCATGGTGGGTGGGAGTATCTCTAACTAACCAATCAATGCTGGTGCTAAATGGGCCTTCAAAACTCATGGTGGGTGGGAGTATTCTAAAATATCAATTAATGCTGGTTAATGGGTTTTGAAGCCCCATTTGTCCCATCAGTAATGTATACCTTGTGTTTTAATAATGGCGTGTTATGCTACACGATTCACTTGTTGAATTACTAACAATTTGCTTAACACCTGCCCAATGCAGTCTTTAACAGCTTATGGTATTTATTACAGTGTTTGTATCGTTTCATTTACTGAATGCAGGTGGACATGTCACTAAGTAGTTTGAGTTAATCACCTTCTTCAAGGATAAAGAGCCATACCTTGCAGAGATTTACAGCCGCAAGCCGAGGTCATAAAGTGCATTCCTCCCCAACTCCTAGGCTGCTCCCTAAGTGGTTACGCTGCTGTCTGTCAAAAGCACTCTTAGCGCTTCTCAAAGAAAACATCCTTTCGGGTCCATGACCACCCTTGTCTTTTCACCGTGACCTGCTCTGCCTCATCACCATTGTGTATAACAGTATGGTCAGGCAGCTTGTTCCCATGTTCAAATGTAACTCGTAGCAACGGTTGCCCAAGATACGGTCTTTAGAACGCTCTGTAATGGCATCTTCAGTCAGAGAAGTGGCACTTCACACACTGAAATATTTACTTTTCTGAATTCCCATGGCTGCTAGAAAATGTGGCCATGTTTCCACAGAGGATAAAGTGAGCCTTGTTCGGCTATAATGATCAAAGGCTCTGAGAATCGTTACAAGTTCATTAGTGTCTTTTTTATTGTGCATAATAAAAACCTCATATATATGAACTAAGATGTGTTTAGACTTGTAGTGCTAAGTTTGTCTTTTTTCACATGTACACCAATTGATGCACAGCTGAATAAAAGGAAGGTCAAACTTTCGGAAAATTGCTCAGCACTCAGCCCCGCCCCTTGGGACCCTGTACCTTGACCACTCCGTTCTCGTGCATGCTGATGCAGTTGTCCGGATCCTTGGAGAGCTGGAATAGGGCCTGGGCAGTGGCCCGATGGACCGAAGAGTCACCGGACCTCAGGTAGCGCACCAGAGGTGCCACAGCCCCGACCTCGCCGAATGACACTCGGTTGGCCCCCCACGTGCAGCAGTGAGCGATGGCCTCTGCCAGGTGGCAACGAAGCAGGTCGTCACCCTGCCGGCAGAGACGTCACCGCTGATTACAGCATGCTGCGCATGTACGTGAAGGGCTCCCGCCGCCTGTCCTGGACAGAGATGACTCACCGTGTCTGTGAGCCTCGCCAGCAAGGGCACGACCCCGTGGTCCGTTATCACTGCCAGGTTCTCTTCGTCTTTGGCTATTTTGGCTATAGCAGCACAGACGCTTGCCAGGACGTCGTTGTTTGTTGATTTCAGCAAATGAACAATCAGCTCCAGACCGCCGACAAAGGAACGCACCATTTCCCCTGCGTCCTGAAGTGAAAGGCAGTCAAGCCGCTGCCGCCCCCCCCCCCCCCCCCGGGGGCGGCGGGGCGACGCGGGGTTGGGCGGGATGGTAAA
>JAACJT020000001.1:14392014-14420573 GCA_009936485.2 Gymnarchus niloticus
TTTTTTGTTCTAACAAATCAACCAACACCCCCCAGCCCCCCCCAAAGGCCCCCCCCCCCCCCCCCCCCCCCAAAAAAGAAGAGGGATGAAACCCCCTCCCCCCCCCCCCCCCCCATCTGCAAGCTGAATGGTGGAACCTCGTTTTTGTTTAAATAGAAATAAGCAAAGTCATACTCATTTTAACCACAATAATAGTTAAACCACTTCCGTAATTAACACTAACAAAGCAAAGAATTTGCATGTGATAAATTAAGAGCAGAGGAATATTTATATTCTGTAAGAAAAATGATAATTTAATGGCCTATGTCCGTCACAATACACAATAATTATTGATGTTAAGTTTGCACTAAAATGTTGACCTTTGAATGTCCTTGTCTTGAAATAATTTTAATTGCACAGTTTAACATGTTGTTTTCCTTTCTGATTTTACAATAATCGCCACAACTTTATAAAACAATCACCAAAAAAATCATCATATTTGTTGATGCAAAGATATTAAAAGACATACAATGAATTACATATTGTTTACCCAGCAACAGTAGCAGTACACCTTATTTTTTTTATGAAGCTGCACTTTGCTGAACCTGGCTCTGGGAACAGGAGCTGTTGGTGTAAAGGAGCATACTGATAGTCTCTGTGTACTTTGGCCCACATTTATCAATCTTTTGCACAAGGGAAAAAAATCCTCTTTTTTTCATAAATAGTTAATATTTGATCCTCTCTGATTACCTGTTAGCTTTTATTACTCAAGGAAACAAATACTTTTCTCTTGATCAATCAGGCACTTTAGTAGTTAGATGCTCACATCTGTATGTCAAAAGTCATGCGCATCTGCTGGTAGCACGCAGCCACCGGTGATTTGAATATGGACAGTCACGTGTTCACACATAATGTTGTGTATGAGCGCCTGCACAGCAGTACAGACCACAGGTGGAGGATGGAGGCCCAATGCCAACGGCCAACGCGATTCGGGGCATGGCTGTACTTGCCACTTGTCCACGTCGCTTCTGAAGCCGTGTCAGGAGATGAGCACTGTTAGAAAGTAGCGCCGTGCCCCCCCAATGCAGAGAGGAAGTGCTTCCTCAGGAATACTGATGAGTTAGAAGGACACGGCTTTCTAAAGGCACCAGCTGCGACAAGCTAGCATCTCTTTCATGACCTGGATATCGCCCAGAGATAAACTGCTAAATAATGAAGCCCCTCACACGAGGTCCAAAAAACCAGAATAACTCTGCTATCGAATGTGCAGGACTCCAGTGGCCAGGAGCACAGAGAACTAAGTAACTTGCCCACATGAATCACCATTTTGAGGCTAATCTGAAAGGCTGCAGTACCGAGTTGTTTATATTAGTGACCCATAAAGAGAAAGAAAAAATTTCAACACTGGTGCTGCATCTTGCGACGTTCACCAGAGACCCTCAACAAATATGGAGTCTCACAGATATGGCTACTGGGCTGCAGCTATGCGGACATCCAGGTTGTTTCCTTGAATGAAGAATGAAGCTCATTCAAAGTGCATGACATTCGCCAGCTTCCTCCGTATTAAGAATGGCTCTGCATTATGCAGACCTGCCTGCCTTTGACCGCAGAGAATGTATCAGGAGAGGAGTGGAGGTTCGGGCATCCAGCTGGACTTACGGCATGGCTCCCTCATAAATCCGCCCCGTAGCTGCTAACCAGAGCCACATGTACTTTATCTAAATAACTACTGCACCGAGGAATATCAAATTCCTGCACTATATGAGGGGAATGAACTGTTTAGCTCTTGTCATTGCTTTTGCTTCAGAAATCATTGCAATAGCATGTATTCTTTAAAAAAAAATTGGCACAGTAAACGTCAGATAAACATTGTCAAACTTTGTTAGCTTTCAATAGGATCTTCTGTCCTTTTTTCCATGTGGTTAATATATATCATTTTAAAGTTTTTAAGCTAGAAGCCCCCCCCTTCAATGGAACACAAATCTTCATCCGATGACACCTGCTTGCACCCAATGCTAATTCAGAGAGCTAGTTTTAACACATAGACATACTTCAGTATAAAATACATTTATAAAGTGAGTTTGAAGGGCTTTTTAGAAGCCAAGGAAAATATCAGATGACACCAAGATGCAGCTGGCTGGGGGGGCATTTATATTTATCAAAATGAAAATAAAACACAATGCAAGCTTACTGAGTGTGCCAAATGATACCTTGTCTTATTTAAACTTGGAGATGTTTCCCTCTTTGATATCTGACAGGCATTTCATTAAAAAGCCTGATTTTATACAACTCGACCTTATGCCCTTCCAAAACTCCCTTGATCTGCATCTGTTTTCAGACTCACCAACAGCCTGCTACACAAACTCCTTATGCTACCACCTGAAACACGTAGGGTCTCAGTAACTCAGTGGTGTTAGGAGCCATTCTCCTGCTCCGAGACGGTACTAGGAGAGTCCGTCACAGGTGGGCATCAACATGGCGCTCTCCGAGCAGCACCTTACCGTCACACATGTAAATATTTGACATGTCGGGCGGCACACATCACGCACGCCAGAGATTCCAGCAGCCAGTGAGGTGACCTGATTGTACGTTACCTTGGCGTTCTCGATGCAGGGACAGATTGCCCATGCGGCACTGGCCTGAACATCTGGATTTGGATTTTTTAAGAGAGACCAGAGCAGCCGAACACCGTCCAAGTGGTCGATTATTCTGTAACACAGAGAATGGAGAGATGCTGCAAAACGACTTTATCAGCAGGCACATCTCATCTAGTGTGTTTTCAAGCTCCAAGCGCAACACAATTAGAGATGGGCTATGATCCCCTGCGCCCCCTTTTGTTGGCTTTAGATTGGATTTTATTTGGCATTACCGGTACTAAAAGGAACACCGGGTCTAGCTAAAACAGGACATCATTTAGCATGAACTTTTAATAGTTTTTCACATATCTAATTGAGGGTCTTTACCCATCTGACAAAAGCCACTTGAAGTTATTAAACGAATGCGGACGGCCAACCGAAAGTCACACTCCACCATATATATGTATTGGCTCATGTATGTGTTTAAAAAGCCATTATAAAGCAAGGCAAACAGGGTGCCCCTCCCTTCATTGTCAACAGTGCCTCCTTCCAAGCCAAACAGGTTTCACCATATTTCATTTACTTTGGGTGAAGTTTACTTAAGCACAGGCCATATTTCACGCGGTGCGCTCGGCCACGGTTGACGCCAAAGCTGGGACACGTGTCTGTCGCCTGCCTAACGTGTTTCCCATGTGTTGAGCTACCGCTCGAATTGCTTAAGCATGCTCTAATCAAAGTGTCTCTGTGACCGGCGGCGAGCGGGGTCTTCTTCACGACGTCCTCGTGGCATCTGCCAGGGCTTCAAATGTGAATCGGCCTGGGGCCTCATTACGTTAGTTTAAGGTCTATAGGGCCCCTTAAATTGATCACTAAGACCAAAGCCACAAAGCCCGGGTTAGCTGTTGCTGTATACCAATGTTTTCCAGCAGGACGACTACGAGTAATGACATTAAAGACCGCGTGTCCCCTTAAGCAACCTGCACAGTATTTTCAACGGGCCTGTCATGTACGCTAACCCAGCTGTGATCTAACTCAACAGACGAGTCCTATTTTACCTCAGAAGCATTAAAGAGTGTCCATGTCATGCCAGTTCAGTGTGATGGGGGTCATCTCACTAAAAGTAGTGAGACACGGGAATTAGGGAATAACAGGTATTCTGGACTTCCCAATGCCAAGGAAGTTTTCAGAAACTGTGGGTAGCAAGTACGCAGAAGGTACATCCAGGGCAAAACAGTGTGGCTGAATGCTAAGATAGCGGCACAGTGTCGTTTCTAGTAAAGAAAACCATATGGGCAAGAGTGTCTGTCAGCCGCTCGAAGACCTGCCCCTTGGCTTGTGGTTTGCCAGTGCTGACCAGATGATGTTCTGTAGATGGTTTCATAATACCACTTGCACTGTGTAAACAGACCTCTGTCCATTTTATGTCGAGAGAAAAACAGTCTGTTTGTAAATAGTGAGAGCCTGGAGAGCACAAGACATCCTGGGGGGGTAGGTTGTGAGGGCAAAGGGGAGTTCAGACACCCCTCCATAGCTCCGACACGCTGGTGAGTGACACTGGACTGCCTGAGTCACAACATGCACTTAATTCCAGAAACAGCTCTGACCAGATCGGTTTCAGACAGGAAATAATCGCATGCGAACTATGTTAATTGCTCAGAAAACTACTGTACACAATTCTCAAAATAAGTCTTTGCCACAAGATATAAAAAAGCAACACCACTGGAAATAATGACTGTCTTTCCTAAACTAAGTGTAAATGCTAAAAAAAAAAGAAATCCAAAAATAGATTCTTGAGAAAAGATAAATCATTCAAATGGCCTATGAGAATTCTTGGAATAAACCATATTTCCTACAGTTAATTGTTGAGAATGTGCTTTTTAGGAGGAACTTTGTCTACTATTGCAATTCTCTGTGGGCCAAATATGGGAATATGAATTCTTTTTTTTACACCTGGGTGAATACAGCAAACATAGCTAAGTGCCGAATGAGAGTGACGTTTCAGTCTACCACCTACCACATTCTCCGGAGAATAATGACAATGACATCGGCCCATTCTGGGCAAACTGGCCTGTTTCTAATCCACAGATTGGGCGGCTAACACTGAGACCTTAGCAGACTCACGCCATGCTTTCTGCTTCCACAGCGCAGGCTCCCACAGCCCTGGTGACATTGACCAGCAGTGCCTGATTGGTCCCAGTCAGGAGGCCGACCAGTGGCTGGATGCCGCCGCACTTCCTGATGACGGCTCGGTTGGGTGGGCTCTGGGCACACTCGCCAAGCGCCCCCACCACGTTCACCAGCACCTCCTCGGGCTGCTCCGTCAGCAGTGCCACCAGCGTCTCCAGAGCCTGGTACTCCTGAAAGCTACAGACAGGGACTGTTGTTATGGTCTACACCTGTGCCTGGACCAGTCGCTTAGGATAACGTCAGCTAGGTTACGCAGCTACTCTGCTTTCTACACTCAAGGGCGGTTTACGGCGACTGACCTTAACAGCAGATAAAGGCAGAAAATGTGGCATAAAGGGATAGACCGTGGTTTCAGAAAAGCCTCAACAAATCTCCAATGCTCGGCTATGTTATATGGCTGCCTTTATTCACAGTTACGGTTTCTGGCAAAAACGCTGCAGGCTTGTTGTAGAAAGTGTCCAAGGTCATTTGGTTTTGGTCACATTCCATCTAGACTTTTCTTACACATAAAACGGTAATGAACAGTGAGGCTGCCAAGCTTACTGAATCCAGCACAGAGAACCGTGTTGTTTAAGTGCCACCGGTGACGTGTTATCTCTGGTGCACAGCAGAAGGAACTGCATGGTATATAAATCAAAGCAAGTCCAGTCATATGATTCCAACTCTACTTCCAAATGTGCAAATTCCTGCGTGATGTAAGCATTTATTGCCTAGACACAGTGCAGTTGCACTGTCAATGCCGTCCAGTGGAATGAACATGGTTCAGCACCAGGAATGTTTGTGCTTTGCATTGCTGTCCTACAAACTGGGCTCTGAACAGAAGGGGCACACTGAGGTGTGGCCGGCCGCGCACGTATCTCCCGTCTGCCACAAGCGGGACTCTATGGGGATGGCTCATGGGATGCTGTTTATCTGTTAAAATGTGGGCCTGTCTTCAAATGACATGGCTAATTTTGTCCTAAAGTGTTTAAAATGGAAGATACTCAATAACTGAAACTAGTTTATAGAAAGACAATTAACTTAGCCCTAAAATTTGCAGAACTCACTTTTTTTTTTTCATTTTCATGCGCATTCAAGTGTGACAGTTGTGGAATATAAGTGAATCCTAAGGGGATAGTTTCAGTCTATTCATATTTGCTGTAAAACAATAAAAAATAACTATTTGTTAGAATAAAACACTGCTGTGCTGTTGCATTACATGTCTATGAAAACAGAATGTAAGCTTTAAATAAATATTCCTTATTTATAAATGTATATATATTTTCATCATCAATCATTTCTCATTTTAATGCATCATTAATCAAGCAAATAGTTACCATATGCTGGTAACTATCTGGTTTGTAGAGAGACAGACCTTCCACGTCTAATGGCTGACATATAAAGCTCCTTCTAAACATGGCTTACACACAGAACACTTATCAACTGCAAGTGTTACTCAAATTGCTCATACGCTGTGGAAAAACTATTATTATCATCATTGAATTGAACCTGCCTTGAAAGCACCTCTGTATTACTTTTATATTGTTCATTCGCATTTGACTGTGATGTCTTGGTCTGGACTGGAAGTTTTTTAAGTTCTTCCGAGAACCCAATGAGATGTTAAAACCAGATTTGCTCATGAAATGTTGCTGCCTGTTAACACGTGTACTTTACGCCATGCGTCCGACTGTGCCGTCCAGGCAACAAACAGCCGATATGGAGAAACACCCGGAAATCTTCTGTGGTCAGCCTTTAACTGTGTTAACGGCGTGTCATCCATCACGCCATTGTTCTCCTGCTCTGTCCACGTCACCGCAGACAGGCTAGCGCACCCCCCCATCACGCTGATCTGCATCTTAGCACCTTGCCAGGTTTCTTCTTGAACAACAGCCCATCTTTTCTGTTGCTGTGTAACGTCGGCCTCCGTGTGAAGGTTCGTCTGACCGTGAGTGGAAGGTGCTTTGAATGGTGCACCATGCCTTATCTGATGTGGGAATAATGTCTACCTGATGTTGGAGGGCCACTTGAGCAGTCTGATCTGCGTGCCCTGGCAGCCACGCTACCCCTGAGACTGTAATATCTAGTCATTCCTTACGCTAGCCTAAGCTGACCCCGCATCTGTCAGTCTGTTTAAACAGGGCCAGATATATAGCATAGCGCACATCTCATTTAGGCACTGACAGCCTGGGTCACAACCTCTTAGGTGACCAGTAGGTCAAAGGCAGGGGGGGCGTGAGGAGGTGTAGACGTCAGCTTTTTATTATTGCGAGAAAAATCGGTAACTCGACTATCTGCCGTACCAACCACATAACAGCTTCCTTGTGAGAATCAGTGGTGGTGCAGCTTCACAATGTCAGAGCAAGCTCAGGTAACCCTCGTCCAGTCAAAATGTATTAGTGGGAAGTGAATGAAAACAAATTCTAAGTATTTATGGATAGAATGCATGTCGTTTCGAATCCAGGGATTCAGCCTTATCAGCTGGCTGCTAGTGATGCACAGCACCAAACAAAACGTAGAATTTATGTTGACAGGCTACTGCAGAATAAATGAAAGCAGATTTAAATGTTACTCTTCATGCCCCCCTGCCCTCGCTTAGTATTTGAAAATAAATACAGCTAAATCATTTTTTACGGCAGTACCCTTTCCACGGTTAGTGGGCTGCCGGGATACGGTTCTTTGGCAGTATTTATTTTTTGAGGAAAAGTTATCCACTAAAAATCATGGGGCACAATATAAAACAGGAATACTTGCAATAACGTCAGTCGGTGAAGATGTAAATGACACTTAAAAAGCATCAGAATGACTACACTAAAAGTTATTTTAAACTCCATCTGACATTACTAAACAGAAATTCTAAGCTGCTTTACTTTGCCTCTACTCCATGTTAATAAAACCGAAAGACACATCATCCATCACAATAAAATCAATGCTATTTCTCCAACAAATAAGGGGAGAAAAGATTATATCTAACGCAAAATGCAGAAATTTCACCTGCTGTCCAATAATCACATTTACCTAGCTCAGAAAACAGAATGGGCAGATTTTACTGTGGAAAAACTGACGAGTTTCAAAACCAGCAGTGAAATGCAAAAATTCACTTTATTTCACAGCTGTGATTAACCTTTTGAAATCATGGACAAGCATGCTCTAGATACAACCAGACCTCCAGTATGGCTTTCAAGAATGTCTCAGAGCAATGGTAAAATGTCATTTGTTTTTAACTATTACCTTTAAAATAAAATGATTACTGTTATGCATTAGCAGTAGATTGATGCGAAACACTAGAGCTTACTAAATGGTGCCGTTCCATAAATTTTGAAGTAAACACGTTAACTTACATTTAGCACTTTAGTATATGATATGATTACTGCTAGCCAAAATAAGTAGAAGAATGGTAATTAGTTTAATGACAGCCATTTCCAGAGCACATGAAGGGTAGGTGGGATTTGCACTGTCAGCCACAATCAAGGTTGCACACACACGTGCTAAATGCTGGGTAGTTTAAGAGTCTACCATGCTAATGAAGGTCAATAGCTTCAGCCGTACCTCGCCACATTCTCCATGCTGATGGAACACTTCCAGATGGCTCCAGTAGCAGCAGCCAGGAGCAGCTTGTTCTCAGTCTTCTGCAGAAGAGCCACCAGCGGCCGGAGTCCCCCGTACCTCCTGACCAGATCGCGTGTCCGTTTGTCCTCTGCGCACTGTCTCAGGGAAAATTCAAGCCTTAACATCTTTGAGATTATTTACAGTCCAGGTGGACGTTTAACGAACAGCATATGACACACACATAGTCCACCCATGCAGACCTTCATCACTGCATTAAGTGCTTTAGTGAAATGATTTCTTAATGTTTTAGTAAGGTGTATCACTTTCATTTCGATGCCCTTACCTTGAATATAGCACTAGCACAGTGCATTTGAAGCTCCTGGTTCTCAGAACTGAGATTTTTGACCAGATCTTCAATCATTCCTTCAGTCTGAATTGCCATCCTGTACGTTTTCTGTAAGCAATAAAACCACAAAGGTTCCTAATCTGTTGGAGAAGAGCAGACGGCTAGCTGGGACGCGGGACGCGAGTCACCTCTGAGGCACATTCCTGCAGCGTTCCCACCACCGGGATCAGAATGTTCTCGTGGGGCGACTTGAGGAGGCGGCCCAGCAGCGGGACACCCCCGGCCTTGCGGATGGCCTTCTTGTTCCTAGTGCTCTGGCTGAGGCTCCACAGGGCCAGCGCCCCACACCGAGCCACCTCCACGTCTTTCTCCTGCTCCGGTGTCAGGGTGGAGGAGTGTGGAACACAATCCAGGAGCTCCACCTTGGAGAAGAATGGTGGCATGCTCAGAGATGCTCCGTCAATTTACTGACTGGACGACCGGACAGAGCGCCCACAGCTGAAATGATTATGCAATATATGAAATACAGGAGAGAATATGACTCATTTGAGATGCATTTGCATGGTGCAGGTTTTCTGTTGAATTTACTAGCCTTTTCTTCTGGGTTGAAGCCTTGCTGAAGGTAAAACAGCAGAGCCCCATCTGTTAAAACAGCTGCATGTTTCATAGTACATTAATTACAGCCAAGAGACCATGAATAAGCGTACAACAGCAGAACCTGCATTTGGTCAAAACCCCAGTTTGATATCCTGTGCCCATAAAATTCTACAGGCATCATTACATGTAACCTGTATTACAATTATTCCATTATGCTACATGTTTTATATATATATATATATATAGACCATTTGGTGTGGGAATTATTGGGACCAGTTTTTCAGGTGGCAATCTGAGTTGTAATGATTGGCCGGCACCATGTGTTGAAGCACATTTCCCGAGTGTTTAAATGATGCATGCAACTATTACACCATTGGTTCAAAGGTGGTCCGTAATTTTTGTATGAAATTGATCTGCAGCTGCAATACGTGGCATCTAAAATGAATACATCCGATACAAAATTTAGAAAAATATACACTACTCCAGTTTTAATCATAGCCACTCCATCAATAAACAAAACTGGTTTCAAGGTGCTTGGAGACATTCTATCTGTTATATGGAATGACTTTGATGTGCCTGTATTTGTTGCTCGTGTAATTAGACTGAAAAGAACGACTTGCCACCCGCAACTCACCAGTCTTTTAATTCCCCCATGCTGTCTCACTGTCCTTCTGGCCCGCCTAAACTTCGCCACATTGCCGATGGTCTCTGCTGCAAGGCACTTGAGGTCCTTATCTAAGGAGTCCAATATCTTAACCATGGGCTGCAGACCGCCCAGGTCAGCAATAACCCTGCGGATCTGCGAGTTGCAGCTGATCTCCTTTAGAATCTTCAGTGAGCCGATCTGACAGCAAGAGAGGGCATTTCGTTTCCCAGCCCCTTGAAATACCACTTTTAATCACCGCGGTGGCTTACAAAGTCTGTTAATGGCCATTGACAGTTAAAAAGTTAAGCATGCAGTAACACGATGCAAACACAAGTACCCAAGCACACACATGCAAAGATGAAATAATTGACCGATAAACATTTGCAGAATTACATGTAACGAAATAGGTGAAGGCAGAGATGAAGATCATGGTCTGATACTGGCTGTGACACTGCTTTGGACGCCCGTGCTCTGAGCACACCGCGGCCCCCTGTCTGCACCCAGGTCCTCCGGCAGCGTTACTCACTTTGCATTTGGTTTCTTCCGTATCCAGCAAGTTAATGAGAACTTCAAGGCCACCTACATCCCGGATGGCCAGTTGGCAGGTCTCCTGTGCCAGATTAAAGTCCCTCATTGAGCAGAGAGCAATTACGGTGGCTGTCTGGTTGCCTCCCTGAAACAACAATTCAAAGCATGAATTAATAAAATAGCTGGCGGACATGAATTAGAGGGCATTGCGCAATGGAAAGACGAGTCCATCTTCTTGCTGCTCCCCTCTAGGGTCACTGTGTTTACCTCGGCGGCTCCGAAAGAGCTCTGCTTTTTTCAACTGCGCACGCAAGAAAAAACATATTTGATAAATCAAATTCACTGTGACTCCTGAATGACGGCCAGAAACCGTAGACAATGACCTAAGTTAGAAAGTCAAGGAAAATGAATTCTGAAATGCTAAAGATAATGAGGAGTTTGCATTTCAAATGTTGTGTTTTGACAGTTGCTATATACACATGCTCTTAGTTAACTTCCTTTCTCTAAAATTAGAAAATTAGTAACTGAAAAGTAAACATGTGGCTTGTGTAAAAATTTTTAAATTTAAAATGTTTTAGAATATCTGAAACAGGAAACTCTGGAATAATTTTGCTTTAATAAGGTTTAAATGCAATTTTTTATCTGCCAATCAAGAAAGACTAAAAATATATGGAAAATAACAAATTTATAACAAGTAATGGTAAGTTTCGGTTGCTGGTTAATTCCTTCACAGTCATCTTCATGCGATTACTTATATCTTCACTACACACCCGCCCTCTAAACTGTGCTATAGATTAAATGCGACTTAAAATGAGAGAACACAGAGACGTTGCCCTTCAACGCAGCATTTTCAAAATATTTCCAAATTGTCTTTTTGGTTGTTTGGGTGTCCTGAAACTAAATCTGCAGATTATTTCAAAAACTAAAAATGGCTAAAAACAAACGGGCCCTCGACACCGCAGGTGGGGAGCAGAACTCTGAGCTGATGCAACACCACACATGTAATATGACTTTGAAACGTGACACTTGATATGTAGGTAAAGTATTGCTTGGCACACGAACAATCGCATTTTGAGTTTTAAAGCTTTGTACCACAGGCTGACCAAAGTACAACAAATTCTGGAGTGCTTCTGTGGCCGCTGTTATGAATTAGACACTGTATAAACACGACTAATTCAACAGCATCCAAAACAGTGTACATGTTTGCTTTCTGGGAAGTGCATGGCTTTCTGTTTATTTTTTTTAAGCTAGTTTGATGGCTAAAAACCCAAGATCACTTACAGAATGCTCTTGCAAATCTTAAATAAGTTATGTCTACTGCAACTGGTAATAATGAAATATAAACACAATTTTCAGAACATATCAAACCGAACACTGTTCCCATGTTCTGGACATCAGTTTTAACAAACAGTTCTAAGTGGCGAGTAACACAGTACAGCAAGCCGGCACATGTGTAACCCACATCACAGCCTCAGCCCACATGTAAGCCACTCATCCATTAACAGCCGCTGATAAACTGTCTTAACCATTTTAAGCTTCAAAGGACTCAGCAGACTGAGATCACACCTTGTGAAAACAAAAAACGGGATTTAGCACTAAAATCAGAAACAAAAATCATATGCTTCCACTTTCGCTGCCTTTGCCCCTAAAGTGGTGTCAACGCTATTTAAGACAATGACAACAATAGGATATCGTCTGTCACTGCACTCACTGACTTTCCCATACCATGCTAGTGGAAAATATGCCACTTAACAGAAAGGTCTGCGCTGTAGAGCCACTCAGGAGGTCCAGCTATATATATATATATAAATACACACTATGGTACACTATGGAGCCAAAGACATATTCGAAGAAGCAGTAAATGCATAAGCCAGCCTTATAATTTCCAGTATAATTGTTACACATTCTGTGTGGCAGAATTACTTAAGTATCAGTCTTGTGAAGTCATGAAACTCACAGGTGGTGATATAGCTCTGTGGGTTAGGTGTCTGTGCCTATGATCAAAAGGTCACAGGTTCAAGCCGGCAAAGTGTTTGTATCACCGTTGGGCTCTTAAGCAAGGTCCTTAACCTGAATTGCTCCTGGGCTCTCAACTATGAACATCCCTATGGGGATTAATAAAGCACTGATTATTATTAAAAGGAGAAAAGGTTTCTGAAATGACAGGTATTGCCCACAGACAATATAATCAGAGCGTGTAGGTGCCTCTGGACATTACTACTACACCCTGGTATAACAGACCCACAGAAATATGTTACCAGCAGTGATTAAGTGTTCTCTTAAATTACATCCTGCACAAAAAAAAAAGAAAATCTTTAAATATAACACATTACAATATAGAAAATTATGAAGGTGATTCATAAATCCACTCAGTGTCCAGGATGTGTAGTCAATATCACCTTTGTCACTCCGGTAACATACATTCCTGTTGGGTTATAAATCAAAGATATGCACACAAAAAAAGGAAGAGTGGCATTTCCTGAAAGTGTTACTGGTATTCTTACTGTATGCAAGATATTTAAATGCATTTAATTTAAAATTACTTCCAAAGCAAATGAGACATATACAATTATGGAGAGTTAAGCCCCTAGCACCCTCCAGGATGTACCCAAGCAGAGTTCCCTGAGCTGCCTGGGATAGTCTCCAGGTCCCCCCTTCCCATGACCTTCACCAGGATAAATGGTTTAATGATAGAATGATTCATAGATGGACATGAATTTCTTTTTAAATTTAATAATTTTTTTCAGACTATACAACACAGTTAACAGTAATTACAATCTGGGTCAGCAAAATTTAAAAGAGACAAAAACAAAATTTAATTGTATACTTGAAAGTATTTTTAATATTTAACAGAAACATCACGCATTGGTAGGAGCCTGGACCCTACCCCAGATGGCACAAAGCACTAGGCTAGGGTACACCCTGGATGGGATGCCAGTCCATTGCAGTATTTATACAAGATGTACTATTAAAATTAAACTTTTGTGATGCTTTATGCAAAATAAAAAACTCAATAGAGAGCTATAATTTGAAAAACCTTATATGACACAATCTGATCACGTGATGGTGTCAATCCTGCATACCAGCTGAGCATTTTGACATAGCAGGGCGAAGTTTACAAGAAACTGCAAGGAAGGTTGCAGTACCACAAAGTACCAGCAGGGGGTAATCTCTTCAACAAGGGTAACCAGTAATTAATATCTGCCAAACCCTAGAATTGCACGTTCTTACAGCCAGTTTTACTCCCCCCACAAACCAGTCCAATAGTCTGATAGTGGAATTGGATTTTAAATTGGCACTAAATCACAGTTTTGTTTTGAAAACATTTAAATCCTTGAAAATAACTGTCATATCATCTTTATGTATTTTAAGGATATTATGAATGTTTCCACTTATATTTAAAATAGATTGGAGTCATCAAGTAAAAACTTTTCAGCAAATTGCATGCAGTTGGATATTTTTTTCACAAAGTACAGCAAAGGCCAAATTAATTGCAGTATTCTTGGTCAGGAAAAAGTGAAACAGTTAATCATATTAACAGGATCCACACTTTTTTAGCTATTTTACAGAATCATGCATGCAACAATTAGCTTATGGATAGAAGATTAATCAAAAACACCAGGGTGCAAAATAATTGAAAGCAGCTAATGTGAAAATGATACTCTATGAAAAATCACTTTGTTGCAATGAATATATCTGGTTCTAAGCAATAAGGCAATCTGTTTTCTGCTTATAAAACAAAAACCGTGTGGTTCCCTGCACATAGATGGCAATTAAACAGTATGGAAACTATAATGCTTACTCATTGGCCACTTACACAGTAAGTGAACACAGCTCAGCTCGGAGACCATTAAAAGTAATTCCAAAGACGATTTCTTACATTTATTTGGCCTCAAATAGATGTGCTGATTTAATTTGCAGTAAAAAATGAATAAAAGTCTTTACTTAAAGCCAATCCTGTAGGCAGGTTTCAAAATACACTCTTTCAGATGGATATTTTGATACACTTATTCAGCTCGTGCACAAATCCACAACAATGGCACTATTAATAGTTGATTACTATGTCACTTTATGAAAATCTTAATCTTTTTTTCAAACACAAAATGTCCATCTACACACTGAAAAAATAATGTGCTTCTAAAATAAAAGAGCTATTTTGCTTGGCTCAGGGGTACTTTGAACCTCTGATGGTAATGATATCATAAAATGACTACTGGACAATTCCCATAAATAACTACAGAGGCAGACAGAATGCTGGACTTAGCAAGTTACCAATGCATTTTCTACAGGCACTGACACATAGTAGTGATTGTGCTAATAACTAATGTACTGGACAAACAACAAAGTTAGGAAATCTAATAAGCTACTTCAAATTACGGTGATTAAATGAACTAAACACAAAATAATAGGTCCTGCACTGTTTTGAGAATTTTGTTTCAAGAGAAGACTAACTGTTTTTCTGAGAATATACAGTATACTGCATACACTGTTCTAAAATTAAGATGTCAGAACACACAAATGGTTTACAGTTTCCCAAGATAATCCTAGTAGGAAATAAATGGAGTGAAAATATTTATATCTTTATAAATCATAAACTGTGCTCTATTTTCAGCTGACCAGCATCCATCATGTGGAGATGCTTTCACAGCCTAGTATAAACAGTGAGTGTTTACTAGAACGTGCTACAGGCACCGGGTGAACCCAGTACCAACACTAGGCGGGTGGCACCGCAGCATGCTCCATCTGCAGGCCGACGGCTGCAGGACCGAGGAGTGCAGCTGAGCCCTGTCCCTGGGGGCTGGCTGCTCGGCTGGGCTGAGAGCTGATTTTGCGTGGCCATCGTGTGGCTTTTTGTTTCCTAGATTATTCCACTAAGCTTAAGGGGACAGCTTTTCTATGAACTAGTGGGTGATTTCCAGAAAAGCACTCACCTGGTAAAAATAAGTGAAAGCAGAAGACTGAATATGGTCCATGTTCCAGCAACACCACCTTTTATCTCTTACTTAATTTCCTTAAAAAGTTACAAATTTTAACATTACAGACCGTGTTCTACAGCATTTACGTAAGCCTACATAAAACTTATGTTCATAAACCTCTTCCTGTGCCCTGAAAAGAACATCAATCCTTCACATGATGCTCACACACACATAGTAAGGATGATCAATAAAATGGAAGAGGCAGCATTTTGCTTTAAATGCAGGTCTCCTGGTAGGACATGACAGGACCCAAGGGAAAAACAACACAGGGGTGCGAGGCAACATCAGCAAATCTGTTTCCAGGGCGCCCTTTAAACCTACACAGCTGTATTGGAGTAACCAAGCTGTAAAATGATGTGTCAATCACAGTAAATAATAAACTGTTTAGTCTGTGTACACTGAAATGATATAAGACACCTACAGGCTGACAAATGTATGGAGAATCGCACTGCAGCATTGGGCGCTGCTGTATTAGGGAATAAGCTCAGAGAGGGAATTACCTCAACTCATTTGCAAAAATATCAGCAAGTGAGCCAAATAATTGTGCTAGCAAGGAGGCTCCAAAGCTCTTAGATGTGGGCATCCCATGCCAGTGTGTTTATGATTAAATCCAGCGCCTGGTGCAAAATGTGGTAGAGGGTTCTGAGTGAGAGAAGCATGTGTTACATAGTGATGAGACAAACGAGGCTAGCGCCAGCATCCATTGCTTAGTTCAGGATTCTCCCACCCACCACAGGTTTTGAAGCCTCATCTTGATCGGCTGGTTCAGATACTCCCATCCACCCTGAGTTTTGAAGCCTCATTTGTCCCATCACTACCATTACATTCACTGTCATGTGACCCAGTCAAGGTAAGCGGCGGCTTATGCATATGCACCATTTAAAACAAAAAAATAAAAAATGTAATGACCAGCAGGTGTATTAAATGGAGTGTTGACATGCTGACATATAGCAGGTCACTGGGTTAGTGTCAGCCACACTGAGTCAGATATTTTCCCCTCTCTTTTGACACACACTCCTTCATCCACTTAGGCACTGTGCTGCACTGGGCATGACTGCCTATAGATATGTTCTCTCGGGAGCCCAAGAAGCAGTGCCAAGAGCACTAGCCACGAAGGCTAACAACTGTGGAAGAGAATTCTGCATCCTAAACTAAACAGTGCTTGCAAATAAAGTATAGGAGACAGAGGCATGTATGTGCGAACTGAATAAATTAAAGGCAACGTTAAATGGCTAACAGTTGTTATGCCTATACCTTTAAGTACTTCACCAACTTCTGGATGTGCCAGTACTCCGAGGGTAGGTCCGTGTGGTTCTCCGGTCTGCGCTCCAGCTGTTCCTCGACCTCCTCACCCTCCGAGGAACTCTCGCTCAGTTCTTCAGAGCTGAGTCTGCCTCCAGGGGTCTTGCTTATTTAAGGAAACAACACTCAGTTGGTATCTAAAGGAAGCCACAGCATTTTTTCTGGGAACTGGAAAGGACAAGAGAGTGCCTGTAGACCAGCACAGCAGCACGTCGAGGAGAAACCGCACATTGTAAAGCACATTGGTCGTGATAGGAGTTTTACGGGGCCAGTAATGCACAAATGAATGAAGCTGCGGGTAACGGCAGGAAAAGCCAAACGCATCCCTGTGGAAAATGAGCATGCCAGAGCTTCTCAGACACAACAGCGGGCATCGTCCATTCAAGGTTTACACTTCAGGCAAAACCTAGAGCTTCACCACCACTTTTTAGGTTTGTTTTCCACTTGCAGTCATACCAAAAGCTCCCGTGCTTCAGTTTAGGCTGGAGCTACAATACATCTGAAAGTTTTAGAAGAACATCATCAAATGTCTAACCATTTTAATGCCTGTCCAGTCAGACATTTGATGATGCAATAATATATAGCGTAACTGAATTAACTTCATTTAATTTGAAAGTCTGTAAGAAACAGTTCTAGACATAATACAAGATGTATATAAATATGTTTGGAAATGTAGTATTGTACATTAAAACTATAAACATAAGACAAAATGCTAATTAGATTAGCATTCTTCTATCGGGAATGCTATCCGAAATGCTACTTAAGTGCACATTTGGACATCTCTTAAACATGCCTGACAATGGTAGAGCTGTACACGGCTCCTGTGATTATGAAATATATAACCTTCACTAAGCTATTATCCAATCTGTCCAACCGTTTCAGTTTATTTATCCTTTCAGTTAGACTGTACTCTTCCCTATGACCGTAGCATTGATGCATCTGGCTCCTGAATCCATTAAACTGTAAAAACAAACAGCAAGGGGGTCGACTGTTATTTCAGAAAGATTTTATAAGGATATGATTTCTTCTAAATCAATATAGCAGGTGGCAGGTAAAGCAAAAAAGCATCAGTTGCACACATTAGATTTGAAAGACCCACGTAAACGCACACATGCAGATGGCTTTTAGAGTGAGCTTGGTCATTCAAAGGCCTGCATCATGACAGTACACTGTGGAGCAATGAAACCTGCAACATACACACACACACCAACGCAAACTGTGCCCCAGGGACACAAATCCTGCATTCTGTGATTCCATTTCCAGGGAGCCTTTTGCCAGCAAAAAGAGCCATTTCCCATACAAGGTAGCACAGGTGATGATAAATATTTCTTCTATGGTACCGCGGACTCTAGGGACCCATCTGTACACGTGCCAAGTCTCAGTGACACACAGCACAGCAGACAGAACCTCATTCTAAGGTTCCTCAGACTGAGTCTCTAATATTATTACCAATCTCTACAAAGTAGCAGCCACACCTGGAAATCTAAGAAGGACGCTAAACAAGACACAAGATATAATGTGCATTAAAAATATATAAAAATATACAGTATATACAGACATATTTTAATACATAGTGCATGTTACTACAAATAAATTGAAAATATACCTGCGCCAATTAATTGATCCACAAGGTCTGCTGCTAAAAAGGTCAATAAAATAATTTTTAATAATAATCAGTCGTACAAGCAAACAACATCTGGGCATCTTACATTTTTTGGGAAGACTGATGTCCATGTAAAGACGATGAGGAGAATTCTGTCTGTTTCTTGCTAACTGTCTGCAGAGAACTTTCCAGAATGCTACCTTTGATAGCCATCCTCTCATCTTCATCCCTAAAGTAACAATAAAGCCTTGAGGTAAACATGGAGACATAGTTATTCAGTTTATCATAACACCTTTTACTATAAAACCCGAAGCTATAAGTTAACTAATAACTGGAATGATACAATTCTTTACAGAAGCCAGGGGCTGCGG
The DNA here is from genome assembly GCA_009936485.2 of Gymnarchus niloticus. Lineage (NCBI taxonomy): Eukaryota > Metazoa > Chordata > Actinopteri > Osteoglossiformes > Gymnarchidae > Gymnarchus > Gymnarchus niloticus. Next base: position 14,410,651 of record JAACJT020000001.1, read on the forward strand.
TTGACTGTCCATTTTAAAGCATTTTGTTGTTGCTCAGTTAATTAACTTGGAATATGATCTTACTACAGGATGCTGATGACTGTTGCAACATACTCATTTTCCAAATATGTATTTTCTAGATGTGAGAAGCGAAATGTAAAGTATTACAATGTTACAAGTGCTTCTGGGTAATGGAAACATGATAAACAGTATACACACATGCAAACAGGGCAGCCTCTGAGAATTCCCATTCATACAGAGGTCATACTGGGTCTAGTGTCTACATTGCTTTAATGCTTCAGACCTTCAAGAAAGGAGGCATTACGTACTGATAAGGTGACCCTAAGTCAAGGTTCTTCCATTTTGAAGACGGTTCTAATTTTTTCATGCTTCCTGGCTTGTTCTGTACAGGCTGTTGTCTTGCCTTCTCGTGTACAATCTTTTTCTGATGCTCGTAAGACCTTTGGGCTTGGCCTTGTTCCTCAGCATCGACCAGTTCCACATGTTCAGTCTTTCGTGTTGATGGAGGCTCTTTCTGAACTCGAAAATCCTGTTAAAAACAGGGGGAAAGAGCTTCCTCAATTTACACAAAAACGTTAGCATTAAAACGCGCGATAAATTTTGGTAGGAAAATTCCAGTGGAGTTCAGTTGTTAAAAATCTCTTCCTCTGTTTGTTCTTCTTTACGTGGCATATTTTCCGTACAACGGCTGACATGTAGACCCCTTTTTCATCTCTGAAAGACACATTACACATGAACGTTTAAAAGAATAGACATATATCCCATGAAAGTACACATAAAACTAAGAAGGGAACTTATTTCGGTAACTATTGATATAAAACTTCTCCAGGACCAGCAGAACAATGCCATCTTTAATAAAGTTTGAATTCAATAGCACACTTCGGTGCTGTACAATAGAGAGAGCCCTTCAATTAACTTGACGAACAATATCAAACATTGATCGTTTTTTCACATTCCAGCCACTAAAACCTGAAGCCTGACATTACGAAAGTAGAGCTTTTGTATCACGGATATTCAGTGATAATTTTAAAGGTTTCAGCATTCCCCCTCTTTACAACCTATGCCAGAGTGCCAACAAAACACACATGAATGTTCTGCAGGCAGGAAAAAATTTTAATCACAGACCCTTGCTGTACAGAAAACATCTTGTGCTAAAGCTGGCTTTATTGTGCTCGACCTTCATTTTTAGTATGGTTCAAATCCTGAAACACATTTAAATACTTAAATAATGCTGATTTATTGCGATATGATTTCATTTAAACGGCAAGACAGTTGCAAAATTGCCAAACTGTGCGAACGACGTGCCTCAAGGTGAAACGCCTGCCTGCACACATTCCCGCTGATTTTCTGTATTGCACTTCAGTACTTCTTAAAATATAGTCAGAATCGTATCTCTCTGGAATCCTTTCTCTTAATGGCTCTCTTCAAAAAGATGAAACATACAATATAAGGCAAAAATATATTAAGCAATCCGCTATCAAAAATGTTCAAGAACCGATCAAAAAAAAAAAAAGCTACGAAATGTCTGATTCTACCCTGCACTGCTCAACTTAAACAGGAATTTGGGATATGTAGCTAGAGTCCCACCACACTTTGATTCTGCATGGCGTTGTCCAACATAACATACTCATGATGCACTTGTTTAGAAGTCAATTCTTTAATGAAGATGTCTGACCTCATAAAACTATGAAAGAATATTCTTTCTAACCTTGAGGGCATCCAGGTGTGTTCACTTGTCACCTTGCAAGGTTCAATTTTGCTTGAAATTTAAGTACTCACAAGGCTGGCGATTGAACTGCTTAGAATGAAAAATGATATTAAGGAGGCACTAAAACGCAAATACAATACATCACCAGATTACTTGTGAGTCATGTAATGACAAACAAGGTAGCAGATCTGGCGTAATAAAGCCATTTGCCATACAGCTTCATTTCCCAAGGTGATGCAAAAAGTCGCACTATACGGTAGGGACCTCAAATAGGTGAAAACCACAAGAGACGTACCAGCACATGTAATCAGTGAAGGTTCATTTCAATGTTAGCAGAAATCAAATGGTTTAACACCTGGTAGATTCGGTTATGCATAAAAAACAAAGTACTCGGGACCATTTTCTGCCCTAAACTTGATTTACTCAATAATACATGATCAAATTCTGTTATAGATTCATTTTCTGTTGTATATAACCCAGATTTATATTAATTCGAAGCACAGTACAACAGATAATTAATATTCTTGTCTATACGGGCTTACATCTGTAATCCATATACAGTACACAGATACCATCTGCAGTTTTGAAAAGAACTGCAACAGTAACAGGAAATCAGCCTTTCTAATAGAATTTCCATTTTGATAGCTCAAGGCCAGAATTATATTTCAAAAGCAGTCCAACGAGCACCAGGAAAGTCTGCACTGATTTCGCTCTTCTGTCGTACAAATGCACTATATGCTAATCATAGCTGATGATAACTAGTTTATATTTACTACTCAAACAATTAGAACCAGAATGTGTAACAGAAGTGACATTACCAAATGTATTTAGGCAATAAAGATGTCCATTTTAAGTGTTAACTCGAGTAGCCTACAAAAATCTGAGAGTGATATTTCAGTATAGATATGGACGCTACACTGAGCTTCAGACACCTTCAGCGCAGCCTCGACTACGTCCTGCTGACTTCAGTCACTGAGCCGGTGCTGTTGTACTCCACTTCTCAGTTGGAGTGTCAGCATACTGCACTGATAAACAGGACCATCCCAGCCCTGTCGTAATTCTGCGTCCCATTCTAGCCAAGTTATTTGCTGTCATGTTGAACCAGGGGCTCAGACCTGACTGCCACAGGGTTCCCAAGTTATTCCCTGCCAACAAAAATATTTGCATACCTTCTAGTTGCAGCAATTTTCCTACAATTGAGAGGGTGTCCCAAGTTCCAGTAAAATTATGCATTTTATTCTAAACTGCAATAACTAGATTTATTTGCAATGCATAACTGTTGTTGGACTGCCCAGGAATGATTTAATAGCTCCAAAAAACAAAATCATAAATAAATCTGAAAATGCTTTTGTTTTCGACAGCTTGAAGCAATCAGAGGTTCCCAAAATGACCCACTAACACTTAATAACCACTATTCAAATATAGTTTCTTGTTAAACTGGCTGACAGAAAATCTCCCAAAGCTATAAGTTAAATAGCTGCATCCCAAGAACTGCCAGACCTCAATAATGCGGTTTTTTATCGTTTTTTTATCAAAGGTACAATGAACTCCTGCTTGTGTTTTATAGTAGTACTTAGGTAACTACTGCAAGTTGAAGACAAGCACTGTTTTCAATAATTATTTATTAGGAGAGCAATGATGACATGTGCAAAAACATTTAAAAAGTATAGAAGGAGTCAGATACCTGTGTGTTTATCTTTTGGGCAAAATAAGGAGAATGATGTTTCAGAAGGGTCACCAGATCTTTGTAGATGTCACTTTTCCTTTCATAGACATTTTCATCTCCTTCCTGTTTAATTCCCTGCAAATATCTGAATATGAACTTTGTTGACAAACAGTTAAATTATTCTTCACAAAATTTTAACCCCTTAGCTGCATCACTAGGATTACACTCAAAACGGAATAAAAAACAATACTGACAGCCTGGCTAATGAGTAATTGTATAAAAGCAACACACTTAACAGAATCTTCACAGGGTCAGCAGTACTGAGGACATTTCTCTTTTCTAAAGATTCTAGTCTGAATGTGGAAGCTATGCTGTTATTAATATTTCATTTAGTTAGCAGAGTGACTGCAGATTCTTAACAATAAATACTACAGTAAGTGGAATCTGGAACTGAACTGTTTATACAAGTCGCTAAACTTTTCAATGACACTTAGCTAATGTTTTGGAAACAAAGTAAGTGTCATTAATTTAAGCTCATTACAGAGTCACTGTTTGTCTTGTAAATTATATTAAGATTAATTTCCTTGACAACTTGCCACATCTCTGTGCAGTGTTCATAACAGCAGCTAACAAAGTCAACTTTATGCAATACTGCTCAACGTACTGCTGCAATCCACTGAAAAATATCTCCTTTAGAATATAAACCTGTACATTTTTGAAATCTAAGCACAAACCCAGCAGCTTATTTGCTAAAAGATAACCAGACAGGGGTATGTAATTTGCACATGGCACTTTCAAAGCAAAAGTTAAGACAATCTAACAACTTACCGCATTGAGAAAGACTCCAGCTGTACTGCAAGTGACACACAAAGGACCGTTGTCACATGTCTGGATGACAAGATAACAAATTTCTCCATGCACTTGTCGCCAGGGTGGCGTTCGACAACCATTCGAATACTCATAATCTGTTATAAAAATGACAAAAAAAAAAAAAAATCCAAGACCATAGAAGACCTCATAAGTAATGCTTTATTCTGTTGAAACAACATATAGATTTATGATGGAAATTTTTCAATTGACTTGACATTTTTTCCCATCATCGCATGTGATATATTACAATACGTCATGTTTTGAGTGTGCACAACATATGGAACTTTTGAGCCAAGAAATACAATTTCGGCTAATAATACTGAAAGTCTCTACATTACAGGAAGAAGGTTCGGCTGTAGTGTGAGGATAGATGGTTAGTATCTGTGCTTCACACTGCTAAATACAAGAGGGCTTATAGGTGTGATTCCACACTGTGATAAATCAAGTTTTCAAAACAAGCCTCATCTTGACAAGGTAACAGATTAATAATGGCCATATTGCGATCTTAAGTATTTGCATGGGAGGTTTCAATTTTCCTCAACACGTGGGACACATTTTTCAAACAAATGCATTTATCACCTCATGTGAAGTCTGTTTCCATGAAGGGTTAGGCCTAATTATTATGGTTCTGCAAATCTGTCCATTTTGGTCTTGATGGTGGAATGCTGACTATTTTTTTTTTTTAGCAAACTGTAATTTGAAGTTAATATTTTCCAAGTAGAGAGAGCGCAGGCATTTCGGTGTTGTGTAGAATGACCAGCATCAACTACGTTCACAGCTGTGAAGTACGAAAGAATTCAAACCTGACGTGTATTCCACAGACATCAACAGACTGCTCTCCTCATTTCCACAAAAGCCTTTGAGCAACATCACATCGTTCTTTACTGTATCCGGGCTGAGTCGAATCTCTCTACCGAAAAACGAAAGGGAAATAAAACACAGTTCCTCACTTACAGCCACCTAATAGTCCTAATAAACCAAACACACTTGTACATTCACACAATGCACTGCACACGTGATTCTCTCAAATATTGTACAAGAATAAACCCCACCGAGAAATCTGCTTCAGTAAGTTGCACAGCAACTGTGTGTCCAGCTGTTTCAGGAGGACAAGCAGCTTGACTTGGACTTCATTTTCCTTGTTCTTTTTGTCGCTCACTTTCTCCAACAGACGAAGCACTGAGGAGTCCTCTCCTTCCACGGTCGCAAAGCCGGGCCCCAGAATCCTTGCGATTGGATCTCTGTTTTCTATGCCAAAAAAAAAAAAAACACAAAAAAATCGACTTGACATTTTATCTGTTTGGGTAAAGATGAAAAAGTATGTAATCTACATAGTATGTAAAGCTAGCGCATGTGAAATGTGGCTTCACATTACCTTCAAGACAGGCCCGGAGTTCCTTCAACTTTTTATCGTTTGCTAGGTACACGATTTTGGAGAGCTGACTAAACGTCAACACACACATGGTGGAGGATGACAGATGGAGGAATGGCAGTCCATCATTGCTAGTTTCCAGTGACCTTACAGTATGTCCACTATGGAATACAACGTGATTACAGAGCAATAAAATACATTAAGTTCACTACTTACTTCATGTATCCTTTTCCCAAATTTCATGATGGCATTCAGCAATGTTCGCATTAATTGAAGTGATCAAAATCAAGCAATCAACACAATTGCAATAATAAGGAAATAAAATGACTTGGACCAGCTTCACACATCATTGCACACACACAGACATACACTCACACCCACATAGCTGAATAGCATATATTATCCAGTGTGATTACCTGACTTCATATTCCGTTTTAAAATCACTAGGTTCTAAAGTTGTTTTCCATTTCAGAGGTTCTTTAAACACAAAATTTGCCTCCTGGGGGTGTCTGGAGCTGAAATGCTCCACAAAGTGGAGTATTTCTTTCAGTAAGGATTCATTAAGAGGAGTGATTTCTAGTTTGCCAGTTCCAGAACTAGCTGTGGTCCACTGCGCTGCTCTGGTTAGTGCAATCCCCATGGCAACAGATGCAGATGGGTTCTGAAACAGAGAGGTACAATACTGGATGATGTACTCTTTATTTAACTCATAATTTTGGGAACTCTTTGCCTTGATGGAGACTTACAAACATCTAGCCTTGCCTACTCCAGCATTTTGCTGAAAAAGAACTCCTAAGGGAGATGAGGTGCGTTGGTTCAGAGGCCCACAATCTGCGATACAAACAGAGCTGGGCCAAGGTAGGCTGTGTGACTCCATGAAAGTCATCCTGACAGCAGGGGCTCTTTCCATCTACTGTTAGTTCCAGTTTACCACAAAACCAACAAACAGACCGTTCTTGAAAAGTAACATCGTCGCTGGCTATTTGAGTGAAGCTGGCAGCAAATTCAGAGAATTACACACTTTGTTGTTGTACACACATGATTTGCTTACCAGTTTTGACCCAGAGGCAGCAGGACACAAAATCTATAGTGTTTTTCTTTCCAAACTGTAACCATGTATTTAATTACATTAAATGGAATATTCAATTACTTGTGGTAGTCAGGTTAGAAAAGTATTTCAAATTAGTAATTTATTTCTGCTTTTACACCGAAACGGTCATTAAGACTGCGGCTCTAGTTAAGCAGATGAGTTAGACAAAATCCTCCATACATGTATCGTCGCGGGATAACTAAGCTAACCCGTAACCTGGAGCTTAGATACATTTTAAATACTGTATTACATTTACTCTGAGACGTACTTAAACAAAACACTTGATTAATATTACGAAACCACTTCAAATATGCGATTTTTGAAATGAAATCATGGCATTTGGGCATTTAATACTTATGGGCTTCCCGTTTCTTTTCTAGTGTAGTTAACAATCCCACTAATTTAATTTGTATCACAACCTGGATCAACTGCAGACCGCAGAGAACATCTTAGCCCAGTTTACAACAAAGAACAGATAACCTATAGGAGCACTTCTGAAAGCTAAACTGAATGTTTAAATGCAAACTCGATTTTTCCTTACCAGCCGAAATTTCTCTCCTAGTTGGGAATAAAGTGGCACGCGGAATCTAATTACTCCGTTGCCCTGGCAACTGACGCACACGGAAGTAAACGCCCGGTTGCTATGGTGTCATCGTGCGTCGCGTGGGTCCCTGGCTGAAAAGGAACAGGAAGAAGACTAGAAACATGGCTTTTTATATTAATGTTATCAGTATTGCGATATACCATCAGGGCTCTTTCCTCAGGCTGATGCGACACCTGGCTACATCTGCCTGTAAAACCTTTCGAAGCTGTCTAACAGCTGACTGTATCACCAGTAACACTGCAGCGGTCTGAAGCATCCGTACACCTCTCCGCAGGATCTGTACCGTATGTACAGTGGTCTGTAGACGCGCAACATTTGTACAGCTAAAACCAAAGCTGCCCATAGCATCTTCTGTGGCGTTACCCATCTATCCAAAACAAATGTAGAACTGCTTCAAAAAAACTGCACCATCTGTACACCTGCACAGTTATGCTGTATTGCTACGTTGAGTGGTATAAAAGGTGTAAAATCAAATGAAGGGCACTATACTGTATTGGAGCATGAGAGACTACCCTAACCCTCCCCAGCAAACATTCCTCCATACAATACGTTGATAGAGAAGAATATTCAGGGCAAATTTCTCCTGCTCAAGCTTGAACAAATACTTTACTCAGTTCATTCCACTGAAAAACTAAAATTACAAAAACTGAATTTTTAACTCTGAAAAGACAAGTTTGAATCTTCCTGACGTGTTTGGATCTGAAGGCTCAAGGAATGTAGATATTGAAGGTGGCTTTCTTGTGTTTCACACAACAGAATTCTTAAAAGCAGAATATTGCTCTGTTTTGCTATTTAGCAACATGACATTTGTATCCTTAAAATGCAATGAAGCATTAAAATGGCATTGTGTCATTTGATGCTTATGGATCAACACTAAGTCAACATGGATCTTTGTTTCCTGGGTCAAAGGTAACCTATGCGGGAATACAACACAAGGCCCTCGCTGTGAGAACACTGGTTTTAATATACTGTATGTAAATTCCTGAATAAAAATGACATGGTGATAGGCCAACCCAAATGAAGCATGCAGAAGATGACAGGATGTATCTTGGGGGAGGCTCCTCCCACACTCAGACGCATAGTCATTTTAGCAGCTAAACACACACGTTAAATGAAGCACATCCTGAGAGGCAAACTCCACAAGCTAAGCCTGTGCCCAGACCACGATTTATAGCCAAAGACCAGACGTGCTTTCATTTGATTTGAGTAGCCCCCTTTTTTCAATCTTGCCTGAATGAATTGTACAATTCACGCTGACCAACACAATTTCTCATTGTTTGGCTGCTGCCTCTGGTGTCTCGTGTCTGGACTGGAATGACAACAGAAGGGTATCTCATAGCCAATAAAACAACTGGTTTCCTCCATTTCTAACATTTCTCGCGATCTGGTCTCCCTGCTGGCCAATGATTCAGAAATTCAGACCTGTATGTTTTTTCATCCGCCCATCCAGGACAGCAGGTGGAACTATTTTTATTCTGAGTGTACTCTGAACTTGCACTGCGCCATGTAAATCAGTCGTCTCACGCGTCCCCAGAGAGTAGCTGTAGCTCATTTCTAAAATCATACAAGGCTGTTGTCACGACAATGATGGATAGATTACTCTGGTGTTTCATTTGGAGCAGAGGACATCCTAATTTAAGAGATACGGTAAATCCGTGTTCCCACCGTTGGGGGTATTGTTGTGTGTTTCTCTAACTGCATGCAAGCAAAGACGGAGATCCTGCTCATTGAGTAGGTTATGCTCTTATCACAGGTGTTAATTGCTAAAATGCTAAAGGATTAACAAAAATGGAATGAAGTGTTCTGATTGGCTAACCGCAGCTCACAAGTCCTCATAACAACACAGCTAAAGCACCTGTTTTTTTCCTGAAGCACATGCTGTACAAAATCAATACAACACTGCCTCGGTACAATTTAACAGCCATAACCACTCATTTTGTTTTACTGAATAAGGCAGGCTGCCGATTGGACTAAAAAATAAATAAATAAATAAATAAATAAATGTGAAAAACAAACTATAATCAAACATTACATAATGCAGTACAATAACCAAAAACAGTACTGAAATTCAAGTTAACAATATTACATAGTGTGTAACAAGGAACCGAAAGTTCCATTTAATTCTGAGCATCAGCTTCCAATCTATCATTATTTTCATCATAATAATTACATTATTTTCATTATTGTTTAATCATTGAGAGGGATGTTTCATATTCTTCAGTCATTCAGGTCGGACGGCTCAAGGAAGGAGCCAGCAAAATTTATACCTGTGCCAAAAACCTAAGTTAGGGAGAGAAGACTGGCTTTATCAAGAACATAGTGTGGGATTATTAAATTCCGTCTATTCACCATGTCCCATCTGGGCTCTGTTTGTCAGACCTCTTCTTGCTTCTCACTCATTTGCCTAACTCATATTGAATCGAGCAAGATTCAGAGTGACTTATGATGAACAAGGGATGTAATGACCCATCAAATGACTTTTTCCAGGCAACAAATTACTTTTATGTAGATGCACTACATAAAATAAAAAGGTTTCTACAGTACTGTGCAAAAGTCTTAGGCAGACAACGAAGGCTATTTGTAAATCATGTTCATGTTGGTGTAAAACTGACC
>JAACJT020000001.1:14424074-14447167 GCA_009936485.2 Gymnarchus niloticus
GGCAGGCTGCCAGTATCCCCACGCAGGCCGGGGACTTGGGTCGGGCGGCAAGGGCCTGGCCGGAGGCCGGCCGGTACCCCCCGAAGGTCGGGGGCGCGTGGTGCGGGGATCGAGGGCAGGGCGGGGGGGCGGGGGTGAGCGCGAGGGGGGGCCTACCAGGGGCAGCAAGTGTTGAGCCATAGAGCTGTCTGGAGCTTCTGTGGGGTGAGCACCGTGCTAGGTCCTCTTTGGGTTCAGTCGAGGTCAGCCTGGCCCTCAGTACCAGAGTGACACCAGTTCAGCCACGCTATCTCAGCGCTCGAAGGCCTTGGCCGTATTCTGCCAGACCCGAGTCCTACCTGAGACCACCAGACACGAGTATTGTTGCTGTCCCTGCATCCCAGCACCCCCTTGGAGACCAAAGTTGGGTCTACTATTTCAAAATCACTCAACACACTTGAATAAAAACACAGAAGTTGACTTTCTTTCCCCTCTCTCTGTTTCCTCCAGCGTTGAACCATGTCGTTATTTTAAATCGGTAGCCTCGTGGCTCTTCTGTGGCTTTGTCCCGCTCGCCAAGACATTAACACGTCATAACGCCTTTTCACTTTCATCTCATAACCACGACCGTGTTTCCAGGAGTACAAAGGTGGAACAAGTGCTGTGAGCGCACCTATGGGACCAGGAAGAAGGAGACGCTCCTTGTTTGCACTGTAATTAGCTGAGAGGATACGTGCCTCAGGTGTGATGCCTTGTCTTATTAGTGGAAGAGGGAAACCCATGTAACAGCTATTGGAAAATTAGGGACAAAGTGATCCGTGGTACAATGGTTTCCAAGACCAAGAGCCCCTCTAATGTCATTATTAATTTGTTGTCTCCAGCCAGAAAAGCTTCTGTTCCCCACTTCAATTTCACAACCACCTGATGTTACTGGGTGCAGAATGACACTTGGAAAATGATGGCATGAAGCTTCCCTGGATTTCATGTGGTTGTCGATTCACAGGGAGACCCACGTCTACCTGTCCTTGACCCGGCCTGTGAACTTCATTCGCTCTCCACGCCACTTAGGAGGTACCTCTAGAGCCAGCCCCCTTGTCCATTCCTGCTCGACTCCTAGAGCCACCCAAATACCACCCCAACAGTTTCAGAAACTGCAAGCCTAGAGGATTACCCTAGCTTAGAGCACTGAGGGCTTGCGCCCACATAACTTCTTACTACAATTACAAAATACCCTGCTGATTCTTCCTGTGCTCAAATCACAGGCAAAGAACAAGTGCACTGGTTAAAAGGAGCATAACAACCGAAAGAAGCTGTTTCCCTGTCCGTAGGTAGCAGGGCCTACTTGTGGTTCTGATCACACAAGCCACGGATGGCGGAGACGGAAACTTTTTCACAGTGTTGTTCCTAACCAGCAGACATGGCCCTCCCTATATAAGTCAGACTCTACGTGCTACAGCTTCATCTGAGTAATGCATACAGTGAGTCTGATATCACTTTATTGTGGATCACATCACCCCGTGAAGGTGCTTAACCTGTTGAAAAATCTTATAATGCCTTGTTTCTCTTATAATATCCCCTTAAATACCATTTCTTATGTTGCTTTGGCTCTCATCATGCTTCTGAGGCAAGGTGACCTCCGTCTGGAAACGACCACACGGCTTGTGTCATGGGCCATCTGTCCTGCCGCCCATCCAACAAAAGGGAATGACAAAACGGGTCATGCAGGTAGGAGAACATGTCACCTGGAATGACAGCGGGACTTTGGACTCATGGTGGAGCAATACGAGGAGGGCTTCCCATCGGGCCTTGGTGCCGTCTCATGGGGGGCCTCATTCGTGTCTTCTCCTGGTTTCCTCCAGTGTGGCAGCTATGTCAGAAAGACATGGTCCAACTCTTGCCAAAAAGGCGCCAAGCAATTTGCAGTCTGAAGTCAAGCTCCCAGGGAACTAGAGCTAACATCACTGGATCCCAGTTGTGTTGTGGGGAGTGTGGAATACATCAGCATCCAAAATCGGTCACGTGTGCTACTTCACATTACATCCCATGCATTGCAAGTGGAAACTTTTCCCAACTTAACTATAAAGCACAAATTTCTGTAGCTAGATGCCTTTCAGAAATTAAGAGCACACCTCAAGAGTTCAACAGCAATGTCTGTGCAATTCAAGCCTGCAGCTTTGGGGCAGTTCATTAATCATCACTCCACCGACCACTCTGTTTCACGCTCTACATTAAAGCACATTATTGTTGAAACACACTTCCGACAGTGATGTTCCCATTAAGACACCCGTTGTAGAAAGACCTGACCTCTCCAGCCCCAGCATCTACACATCTGATCTCAATCACTGAACCTTATTCTTAAGTCCCCGCTTCCACACCTATGGCAAAACAGCGATTTTAGCCTGTTCTATGTATTTGAACATTTACTGGCGCTAATCACGCGAAGGACCAGTCTGAATCGTACAAAACATTTGACCTCCTCAGATTTGAATCTAAACACGTGGGTTCAAAAATTCCAATCATTTAACTCCCATGTAATTTACTCCTATCCTGTTTAGAAATCATTCTGAGCCCTAGGAACATTAAGGTTCATATTCATCAGAGGTAGTATGTACATATCTTTTGTAGGATCTTTCTATAGCACCCTTAACTAAAAAAATCACCAGGGCTGTTAACGTACTAATTCCATTTTTACAACATATATGACGTGCGTTGACTCTGATACATCGACTCTCTCAAAACAGACACATTGTATTGCCTGTTTCAATTCTGCTTCTCTCTCCGCCATATTTGTATTTCCAAGGCGGCCCTTTTATGACCTTCAAATTTGCATTCTGTTTCCTCATTCTACATAACCCTGTCTGTTTGTCCTCATTCTACTTGCACATACTCTCTGACCAGGCTAGGTCTTCATCTGTATCCTTAAGGTATGTTGTTTTTTTCTTTTTCAGCCACATCACCGTGACAATGCCAATGTAATTTGTGCCATATGAAATCAATCCCGTAATAGCTTTACAAAGACAAGAGCCCTGACTCTATAGAAGCTGGAACCTGTTCTTAGCTCTGGTTTAAAAGGTCCTGACAGCCAGTGCTGCTATGAGCCTGATGCCTCTTGATGTTATCAGTGTGACATTTTCACCTATTCACAATCATACCATAGGCAACCATAGTCTTTGTTACTTCTTGTAAAATCTCATGCAAAGCGATGGCTCCTCCTGATGACCCCTTTTTATCCTGATGCAACAGACATGCAGTGAGGTGGCTGTTCTTTCACAGCCTGTTTTGGATGCATTAAAGAAAATGATAAATTACAAGCTATGCCAATGCGGACATTGGCCAATGATAGAATTTTATGGATTAGTAAGAGTGGAAATGTCCATACAGCCATGTACACGGAGTATTACACACATTTGGAAGGTAGAGGGGATTAAACAAAGGTGGATTGCTAGTTTCAGCTAAGACATTATTTCTAACAAGTCTTCTGCTTAGTATAGACAGACAGCACACTACCTAGACTTCAGATTAATTTACTTCACTATCAATGCCAACTGCCTGGTTCTTCTAGACCATGCTGAAGATGAGAACCCTATCTACATCACAGTCTGCCCATCTCAGAGATCCCTTAGAGAACCCCTCATCCCAGTTGGTTACGGCTCACCACATAAAAGCAAATGTCAGGACTGTTATTTTGTTAAAGGTTTTGTATGAACTAGGTAGCAGTCCAGCCGGACTCTGCAATTACGGGGAACACAAAGCCAGTTCTCCACCTACAACTAAACCAAATCCTTGTACAAGCCAAACCCTATATGGGCACTCTGAAGAGCATCATACAAGAACAGAAAAAGCAAGAACATTTAATATAAAGAGTCAAATAGAGGATACATCCCAACCAGAGCAGTTGAGGGAGAAAGAAGTCTGCGTTTTCGATGCTTCATGGAGTAACACTACATTACATCGTATTTTCGGTTTCAAAGGACTAACCATGGCCTAACTTACTTCCCAAAGGATTTTCTGCATATCAGCAAACACCTAAGAAGAAGAGCACAACTCCTGTGTAGCATGCAGAACAAACTAGCCACTCTGCCTTTTAACACTCAACACCCAGAGTACTGGATGAACAATTATCACCCGTGTGAGGAGTCCGACCAGCCCAAGGGAAGCTAAAGAAGAGGTTAAGAAAATACCCAAGGCCAGCTTTGCGATTCTTTAACACAGACGACAACCATGCCCTGGTTTTAATCCACAGACGTCACCATTGTTTTCAAAGCACCCCCACCCAAACCCTCGCCCCACAGCTTGCCACATCCACGGTACTCAGGCCCACAAGCACCACCCTTGAGGAGCACACCCACCCTCACTCACCCCGCAGAGCCAAGGAGAGGAAAGCTGGGAGGGGACCTTGGACCATGTGTCTATGTGCCCTCGAGGGTCCCCCTCCACCAACACAGCGGGTGCCTTGCTGAACGGCGACAGCTCAAGGTAACGGGCCATGCGGACCCTCAACTACAGACATGAGGTAATGTGCCGTTAATTGTTTTGAGACAGGGGTGGGCCAGGAGCCCCTGAAAGGCACAAGGGCACATAAAAATCTTCACGGAAGATGGAGCAATTTCACAACCAAATTCCACCTATTAGAGAAAAAAACTCTTCCTCAAAGGACAAATTTTGTAAAATTCCAGATATAGCTATAACAGAAAAAGTTGGAGAAGGTTACCTCCCTTCTTGTTTTAAGGGCAACATGAACAATTTGTCATAGGGTGTACAGTAAAGAGGAAAATTCAGGATATCGGCCATGACAACATAATTTAGCACACCATATCAAAATGATCTCGGCATATATCAGGCGGGTGACTCATCCCTTTAGAACTGCTTCCTCAACTCTCGAGAACGATGTGAGACACGTGTGACGTTACTCATGCATATTACTGTCCAAGCCTCAATGGGTAATCTCATACCTTCGATCAAAGTAACCCAGGGCCTGGAAGCTATCCACGGGAAAACCGCAGGTTAATCCGAGAATTTACGGGCACCTCAAAGATCGGACACATTTGCAAATTTCACGAAACAGAACAACATTAATCTTCCCCGTCAGAGATGAAAGCTTAACAATAACTGCAAATCCCAGCATTCCTAAAGCACACTGTTAATCCATTAGACTAACATGGGGGTGGCTTTGATTTTTTTTTCTGAGTTGTTGAATTTATTTCCTAACTGGGGAAGCCATTTCTCTGCACAGATCAGGCCAGTGCTGTTTCCAAGGTACAAGTACTAGGAAAGGAGGAGTTGTTTTGTTATTATTTAAATCAGTTAGGGGCTTAGGCCATGTGAAATGCCTGACTTTTATTTGGGATGTATTTTATACAGTTCTCTACACGTTCCTCAGAAGACTCTGCGATCTTGAACATCAACAAATACACACTCACATGTGTGCAGTAGGCAGGGCTGAGATTTTACACGAATTCCACTCTACCGCACTTTCTTTCATTCAAACTTCCTGTAGTGGGCGCTGTTGAGCTCTGGCCGTGGGGCTGGGTGGGGGGGTGGTACGGGGTGCAGTGTTTTTTCCCAGTAAATGGGGCACTGCTCTTTTCCAGCAGCCCTGATTGTCTGTGGCACTCACAAGGAAACCCAATACGGGAACATGTGTTTCTGTCCTCTCCGGTTTTCAAGTGTACAAAACACAGAAAGTAGGCTGATGCAAGGTTTAACTCTCAGCGGGAGTCTCTGCTGGTAGCCGGGGCAGTGTTGCTGGGTTGAGGCAGGGGCAGCCCAAGGGCAAAGGTGGTAAAATAAAGAGATAAATAAAAATTGATAAATACATAAAACACTGTCAAGACCACGACATCCACTGGTGATAGCTGAGACGTGGCAGAAGGATCAGGACAGGAGCAGCCTAAGGGCAAGGAGGGTAAAATACATCCAGGTCAAGATCAGGACATTCACTGGTATATTTTGCTAAAAGCTTCCATGCCTAAAACAGGTTTCAGCCCCAGAGAACTAAAGACTGGCGGGTGATTGTTTTGAGTTTGTAACCCTTTGACTTACTATTTAAGCCAAATGGGTTTGGCCCATCTACCCCATTCCGTATCTTTTCTCTTCAATTATTTCCCAATTAAAATTCAATTAATCAAAATGTTTTTGAAACCACTGCTTCCATCTCATACCTCGAATCTCTGGGAAGTGCCAAGGGTGTCACAAGCAAGTCTGAGCAGGAAAACACTGGGCATCTGCTTCCAAGAAAACAAGAGCCTGCACGAAAGTAACCAGAAACCAAACAGCAGGCATCGCAAACACAAAAGGGCTGATGCACATTTAGATGCCAGTACTGCCCCCTACAGGATGGGAAATTCAGCATTTCTTTAGATCCTGTTAGCCACGCACAGGCCTCTATGGTTCACGGTTCATGCATACTTGATACCTGGATGACTTCGGACATCTCTCCCATTAACCGTGGATCATAGCGCTTGACGGTTTCTGGATGATAAAGAAGACACACTCTCGTTTCCTTTGTGATGAGGATCAAGTGATGTGGTGCTGCAGCTCAAACCTTGGTCTCAATTAGGCAGGCGTGTGTGTGGAAACTGCCGGCCACAAGTGCCATGACCTTCCCCTGACCTTCCCAAAGCACGTCTGTAAAGGCCAACCTTGCCGCCATCAAAGTCAACTGTGTGCAAAGTGGAAATCTGAAGGTTTCTCAACCTGCTTGGCTCAAAGCTTGTTTTGGAATGTCATGAAGGAGCCCCCCCACCCCAACCCCGGTGGGCCACTCAAGTCTTATCCAGATTCCTGCTGCTATTGTTTTTGAAGGCCCAGTGACATCTGAATTAGCGATTTGGCTAATGCTCAGACTGCCCCATTTAATTGAGTCCAAAGGGCGATGTTCTGGGACATGGGCTGGGATGGGGAGGTAGGGCTCAGACTTTTTCCTTCAGTGAAGGTTAACATCACCTCTGCTAATTACTGCCGGAAGGAAAAAAAAAAAAAAAAAAAAAAAAAAAAAAAGGTTCCACGCAACATTGCAGATATGAAACATGGCTCCCTAGTGAAGCCCTTTAATCAGATGCAAAGTGCCACTTGTAAGCATTCTCAGGGTGTATTTACATCAGTAGAGGCCAGAGTGTAGCTACATCTAATATTTGGAGCCTCACTCGACATCTTTGAAGTCTACCCCCTGCCTAATGTCCCCCTATAATGGGACATATATAATGGACCCCCAAAAGGAGCCCACTTTTGATCCAACGGAGAACTTCATCCTTCAAGATGGAACTCAACCTAGACCACAAAGCCCAACGACCTGAATGGTCACTCCTGCAGTTTGGGTCCCACAACAGCACGAGAGTGTGGTGAAGTCAGTCAAAAAATGTGACACCACAGATACCAGACACATAAATTCATGTTTGAATGTCAACCCAACATGATTCTACATCACGTGACAAGACAGACATCTTTAAAAGGAAATATCGACACAGGCTGAAGCATAACAAGTTTAATGTACAGAAAGAAAATGTCTGTTTGCTGGAGAAGGTCAATTTCATTTCTATTAACCATATTTTTCTACACACCACTGGAAAACTTCAAAATATAAGAAATATAATTCAATGGCTTGTTTGGGAGAAACAAAAAGGACAGAGGTAGAGGCTCACGATATCAGCATGCATCCCAGGAAAACGGGAAATGCCTCACAATGCTGGCGTATGGTCCGGTGAATGTGGAATGTTATGTTCAGGGGGGAACTGGCCAGACCCCAGATAAATGTGGAGAGTTTGAGGCACGGACACTTGGGTACACCACATATGCCCATATAGATACTCAGCCTCTTCCCATGCATAGGAATACCACAAATGAGTACAAAGGCTTCTCAATGTCACCTTAGCATGCTCACACACTCCACAAAAAGAGTCAAAAGGGAGGGAAGGGGAGAGCAGTGGGTAAAAACCTAGACAATAACAAAGACAACAGACAACAAACAGGAGCACATAGTTGAAGCCCCCAAATAACCAGAAAACTACTCTTTTTTTGATATATAAACATGATCCTTAAGTTGTAAGTGTCTGTTTAGTAGTTCTCTTGGTTGTAAATCTGGAAATGCTTACAAGTTTCTGTTAGGATCCTTGTTTTAGACCCATTTTATGAGAATAAATGAGACTGCACTCCAGCCTAATTACACAAGATTGAGAACATTTCTTGTGTTGGAGAGCCAAAGTCTGGTAGGCTTAATGGCAAACTGTTATGTTGGGCACCTTCAGGAGAAGGTTGGACAGTTTAAAAATGGCTCCTAAATGACCCGCAGAAAGCTGGACGAAATTCCGCAGGAGAATGCCGAACTTTGTGCCTGTCGCTTACAGCACGTCGGCATTCACGTCCGTATCCTGTCGTATTGTCACATTTTGAAGTCAGGAAAGACGCATATAAAAAGGTATGCAAAACAGAAGATATTAAAATATATTAATTTATCTTAAATAAAAGTTATTGCTCTACCCTCAGAGTTCCTGTGAAAATTTAGCTAGACGTCTCTACCCACAACAGTACCACTGAAAGCTGGAGACTTCGTGTTAAATATTTTCAAACCAAATCCGAGAGCTCTTCCTTTTTTTGAAGACACACTCTTACAAGAGCTGAGTTCTGTACTTACACATACAACCTTTCCAGAAAGACTGAAAAAATATATACAGTATACATCATCCTTATTAAAAATATGCTAGGTTCTTTCAAGCACACCACTGGTTGGCAGACTCTCTGAAAAATTCCCTCCAATACTGGGCCATGCGGTCTATATATACTGAGGGTGACATCCACGGTCTTGACCAGAGAGAAACCACGGTCAGACTGGCACTCCTGAAGGAAGGCAAGCAGAGCGTTCTGCAACAGTGTACACAGAAAAAAAAAAAAACAACATTATCCGAGAAAACCGAGCATTATCATCAAATCAAGCTCATCCTCTTTCCTCCACCTGCACCCCCCAACTTAGGAGTGTGTCCAAGTTATGGGAACCCAGTGCGTCTCCGTTTCCAAGTTTTTGAGCGCCACCTTCAGTTCAGTGAAGGCTGCCGCCAGGTCGTCATTGATGATCACCTTGTCGAACAGATGACCGTACTGGCTCTCCATCACCTGGGCGGTGCCGATCATCTCCTGGAAATCTTCCTCCTGGGTGAACAAATGAACAATTACATAAATAAAAGCGGGACAAGAGAAGGAGCCAAATTAAACTCCACTTATGCAGGGAGCCCACATGTGCACCCACACCCACTCACAGACTCGTTTCCAAAACCTTCTTCCACGCAACCAAACCTCAAGGAATTTTCATGATTTCCTCTGAAAAGGCTGTGAGCCTTTAAGGTTATTTTTCTTTTTTAATGTGAGATATTTTCGAAAAGAAAACACCAGAAAGGCACCCCGTTTTTTTCCCCACCGTGTTTTATTTTTCTTCTCTGGAGCGCTAACTGTTCAATGCAGACTTAAGGCCGTGGTCTGTTGTCCCAATCTCGACGTGGACAGGATTTAGCGACTCTCACGAGCTACGAAAGTCCACGGCACACATGCACACGCATAATTCAAATACCCCTAAGATCCCAAGACAATCTAATTGCCCTGTCATATTTCATCATAGCAACTGAAAACTTTGGCACAGCCCCTCAATAATAAATAGTATTACTTAGAAAATCCAACAGAGGAAGACAGGCTCACTCAGCTTGTGTGAAGGGTCCATTCCCAGCTGGGATTTCTTGTGTATTCAGTGATTGGAGCCGCATCACAGACTTTCCAAATATCTCTGAACTCCTCCCATATCAAGGGAGCTCCATCAATCCAGCCCCCCATAAGAGGTTCAGATGGCAGGTCTGACCACACCCTCAAAGACATGGAAGGGGTTTATGCCCCTGAGCGAATCCATTTAGGAGAGGAATTCAGCATTTGACTCACCTGAAGTTCCTGTCTGGAGATAGACACACACAACAGGCCTCGCCAAACACAGACCAACACACCCATCTGAAGCCACCGTATTTTCCAGAGGACCTTCACGTGAAGCCAGAACATGCCTTAAAATTTTTGTGGCTTCCTGCCTTCCTTTATTCCTATAGCTAAAATGAAACACGGGAAGTACACACCATGAAGAAAATAGAGCGTCCTTTAAAATTAGTCATGTAACACAACATTCACCACGAGTGGGGACTTCCCTCGCCGGCCTGGCCCTCGCCTGCCTAAAAGGCAGTCCTGTGGTTTTACAGCGTTCAAAAAGACCGCAGCCTACGGGGGGAGAGAATCAACCGTTTTGCCATCCTTGCCTCCAAGCTCCGAGCGAGAGGAACGCCTTTTGGCCGAAGCAGAATTGACCTGACGTGGTGTCAGGAGTAGTCCATGTGGCTTCCTGCCCCACTTCACTGTCACAGGCAGTCTGACTCAGAGGTCAAGTTCAGTCACAAGCTTCCAGACCAAATCTGAGCTAACGCTGGCAGGAGCATCACTTCAGGAATTGACGCAGGAGACACCTCTGGAAATCAAAATTCTCTCACTCTCAGAGTCCACTCCTGCCGGACATCTGTCAGGGACAGATGTATTACAGTGGTCTTTCTGGCCCTGAATGGAAAAATAAGCTTTATAGATTCAAATTAACTCCACCTACCCCATTCTCACTAGATGAATGTTTGGGGAGGTGTCCAGATTTTATTTTTTAAACTGGAGTGGAGTCTTTCTGATAACGTGTATGACTTCTGAGGAAGGATTCATTTATAACACTGACTAACTGTTTGTAGTTTGAAGTTATTTTAAAGCATCACTTAAAAATTCTTGTACTGTTGCTGCAACTAAAATACTACAAAAATACAATAATACAAAAATAGATATACATTTGATGAGAAGTGGACTGTCACAATACATTAAGTAATCGAAAAGTTGAACATTATAATCAAAGCTATAGTAAGGTTAAAATAACACAGGATAGTAACCAGGCTGTTTAAACTATGAAAATATTTAGGCATGATCTCTTGTATCAATAGAAGATGGAGCTATTTATTACAAAAACAGATCCTACTTATGGCATGGCAGTAATACCGTGGGTTTAGGATAAAATATGCCTGTTGTATCACCAAATAAGGCCTTCCTATCAGACAGTTAACCTGAATCCGATCGCTTAAAATGCTGTCCGTGTCAATATGGTTTACCCCATGAGAAGAAGGTTTGACATGTTGAGACCATTCAACCTGATTTTTAGAGAACAACAGAGTCTAACAGAAGACACAGTTAGTCACATCTAGCTCCCACGACAATTCAATTCACCGTTTCTAAAGACATTCACTGTGGTTTTGACAAAATGATGAATGGGATTATATTACTGACGAAAGTCCAAATAATAATTCTTTAACCAGAGCCATGATGGTTTATTGGAAGGTCATATCCTTATGAAATATTAAAATACTGCTCTAATTAATTGGTCAGTGGCAATTGGAATTGAAATTAATATATTTTAGTAAATACAGTAAATGAAGCGAAGAGGCTTCAGCCAAGGACAGATTCAGAATGTAAAACAGGTCCCCCAGTCACCGCACTGTTAAAGTGACCATGGACATTATGAACAATGCAGTGCGATATTCTAAACTCAGCAGCGCCACCTAGATGAATTAACCCGTGGTAGTGGGGAAGCATGGAAGCCACCAGCTCAGGCAAAGGTTGAGACTGAACCCAGATCAGAGTGCTCAGAGTTGAATTCTGATTCTGGGGGGGGTGACCTTCTCTGCAGGCACTCATGGAACATCTCCTGTGTGACAGCTAGGTCAGACTCTGCGAGAATCCTCATGGAGCCCCCACGGCACCGGATGCACGTGAGTGCCCTAGCCTGCCTCCCCCCAGAATCCCACCACAGAGCCCAGACTGGAAAAGCCATCACTGCATGAGGCAAACTGGATCATTGTGCTTAATTGGTTTCATCTGGATCTCATCGGTCTTTGCAAGGTGTGCCGATTACCTCACTCCGTACCTTAATAATGACTAATTCTCTCTTACTTCTTACTTGTAGTGTGTTGATATGTGGGGTATGAATGGGGGGTATTAAAACTCTGATAATCTGAACTATTAGTCAGACGCCCCAAACCCAGGTACCACAGTCCCCCTCAAAAGAACCCAGATGAACGGTGGTGTTACCGAGAATGGCTTCACCGAACACTTGTCGTCCTTGCTGGAGATGACCTTCGCGTTCCGCCGGGTCTCCCTCAGGCACTCAATGGAGGGCGGTTTCACGAACACCACATACGGTTTAAGTTCGGCCGTCCTCAGATGCTTTATCGTCTGAAATGGTCAAAAAGAGGGTAGGAGAACTTTGTCAGCTGGCGAGAGGAGGTATACCTCAAACCTCATCATGATCCACAGTGAAGGTGGAGGAGACTTCTCCTGGCACCTTAAATACAAAGTCATGTACCATGGCGTGCTCTGATTGAACACCCCCAAATGACACAATGATCATGCTCAGCAATGAGAATACCAGTTTTGATCTCTTGTACCATGGAAGCCCTACAAGATAGAAGGGGAAAGACTGAAGTGAACAATCACCTTTCAACAAAACTGTCAAGTCGGCAGAGAGAGGAGCAGCAAATCACTCAGTTCCAAGCCCCAGAAACCACAGTGACACAAGGTCAGCACATGTGGGCTCAAATCACTCTGGGAGTTCTACAATCTGGCCGGAGAGGGACTCCAAAATGGTTGGGTAATCCATTTAATAGCAACACGCTACATATTACTACGCTTGCAGAGAAAAAGCAAAAATATTGCCAGAGCGGCCCAAGGACGGGACGATGTTCTTGGACCGAGGTGATGTCATTCGAATCTGGTTTCTGGGTCCAAAACTGGCATGAGCGACACACTGCCATCGGGGGGGGTTTCACTGCCACCCAGACAGAGAGAAGCCAGAACGGAAATCTCCAAATGAGGAGAATTAGCCATAATTGTTCCAAAGAAGCATTCCCTAAAACTAATCCGCTAACCGGAGAGGTGGCCAGAGCATCCAGGGGGGTATGGGGGGGGGGGTGTCAACCAGGACTCCAGACCAGGAGGTCAGCGGCCAGCAAATGCCAGCCCCGGTGGTTCTGAGTTGACACTCCTGTCCGGGGTAAGTAGGTGGGGGGGGGGGGCTCAATGACCCATCACTCACGTGTGGCTGCACGTCCAGCAGGCAGACTTTGTTCTTGGACATCACCGAGCGTACTGAGTCCAGGCTTGTCCCGTAGTAGTTTCCGCAGTACTCCCCGTGCTCGATGAACCTGGGGACAGAGAGAGTGCCCCGATCAGGACAGCAGATGCACGCAATGGGGATGAGAACTCGAACCGGTGGCTTCTGGGACGCTGGCTCGGTGGGCCAGAGTGAACCAGTATACAGAATCACGGCAAAAATGACCGACATTAACAATCAAAAACACTGGACTCTAAGAACTCTACGTCCCAAATGAGAGGAAAAGTAAGGCACCTCGAAACAGGGCAGAAAAAGGTTTTACTCTTCATATGTCCTAATATTCTATTACAAAATTACCCAATTAAAAAGAAATATAACGTGAGCATTAAAGCTACTATTACAGCCACTGAATAAGTCGCAGTCTCCGTCAGTACAACACTATTCCAGAAATCCTGGCACAGGAGGATTTTATATAATCCTCTTTGTTACACTTTAAATTAGTAACACCTGTTTGTTTTAAAAATAAAATAAAAAAGCGTCTAAAGCCAACTTTCCTTAATCCAGGTTTCCTGAGCAAACTAAAGCAAACAAACATTTTTCCATCACATAATACTGCTTATTCCCCATCGATGAGAGTAATAAAATACCGACGTATATTTTCGGTTAAGGTAAAAAAGGGAAACAAGATGGAAAGAATGTGTAAATAACCAATCACGGGACAGGAGGGCACGACGATGTCACAGCAGCTGAGGGGGGGGGGCTCGGGTGTATCTGCAGATAGAGACGGAGAGAGACTTGGGAGGTGACGGTGCAGTAGAAATAGGACAGGCTGGCAGGAAACGGATGGACTTATGTTTCAAAAACGTATATATTCGTCTGTTTGCTAAACTGCATCCCAAAAATTGGGAAAAAGAGAATAGTGACCCGCACGTGAACTTGAATGACTTGACTAACCTGAGAAAGTAAAAAAAAAAAAAAAAAAGGGGGGGTAAACAAAATAAGGCAGAATAAAGATGAAGTCCAGCATGCTATTCCAGCCAGCGTCGAGGCTTCATCTAAATTATACCGGGAACCGGAGTTCGAGTTTAGAGAACGCCAGGTGTCATCTTGGTCTGCGACGTGAATCAGAGGAGCCAGTTAGGGAGAGTGGTTTTCAGCTCCGTGGGAATACTGCGGACGCCCTTCTGTGGAGAGGCTCCCCCCTCCTGGCATAGTTGCCAGGCGCATGTCCTGCTAACATGCATAGGCGCAAAAGAAAAGCAGCCAGGCTCCGGATCGTGCCTTGTAATTTCAGGTCTTTTTATTTTTCGGTCTCAGTCGCCATAACCGCAATGCACC
The DNA here is from genome assembly GCA_009936485.2 of Gymnarchus niloticus. Classification (NCBI taxonomy): domain Eukaryota; kingdom Metazoa; phylum Chordata; class Actinopteri; order Osteoglossiformes; family Gymnarchidae; genus Gymnarchus; species Gymnarchus niloticus. The sequence goes on from JAACJT020000001.1 coordinate 14,438,542, forward strand.
AGCACCCGAGTTCACCTCTCACACCCCCAGGCATCGCATGCAGCATGGGACCACAGGGCCAAAAATACACCCCCCCCCCCTTCCGGTATAGTCTGGCTTCCTGTTATTCCAGGAATAATAATAAAAAAACATCCATCATTCCATCATATCTGAACCAAAGTTCATTTTGGTTACCTTGCCTTTCAAAAGGGTCTCACCCACATGCAAGATAACCCACCTCCTTTTAGCGACAACTCAACTCATTGGTCTATCACGCAATTATAAGCAGACCCACCCTTCCCATTCCTGCACCCTATTGGCCCACAGGGAGGCTGCCCACCTCCTGGCTGCCCCAGGAAGCTCCTTACTTGTTGTTCTGAATGTCGGTCTCAAACAAGTGCTTTGAGATGAAGTGGTACTCCACCCCGTCGCTCTCCTGGTTCTTCTTCCCACGGGTGGTGTCTGTTTCAAAGAAAAGTGAGGATCAGGCTTGGGCTCGGGAGGGAAAACATTGGCACACCGATCCCGACAAAGATTATTAAAGGAATGACATCAACATGATGTCTCCTAAAGGCAACGTTATCCCACTGCGCCTTCTTTTGTTCTCACTCCAGATCTGAATCCAGCATGCAAGATTCCCATGTGAGACAGCAGACCCCTTAAATCTGGGTCTCTAAACTGACTCTGTTCTGTAGGCTCACTGTCACCACCTTGGCTGTCTCATTCTCACCTCTCCTACATCAAACCAACTGCCATCAGCGGGGCAAACAGGCAATGAGTCACTTCCGACCCCATAAATGTGTCCCAGGGAGACCCCAGAAATGCTGGGCCAAAAACACATCAGCCATGGTTAGTGACTACTGAACCATGAGACATTTCTGTCTCAGAACATGCAGGAAGATGCAGTGGGTGCACAAAAAACCGAAAAGTTCTGAAACAGGAAAGCACCCAGTACTATAAAGGAAAATGTCTGCTCCGAATTCAATACCTTAAACTCAGCTAATTATATCCACACTGCATTACATACTAACAGAAAACATCAACATGGTAAGGTTATTAACTTGCTATATATGACAGCAAGAGCTAAACTGGTTTGTCCCTGTTCTAATATTAATGAAACGCAAAGGCAATTATGCAGTCCCCTCCCAGTCAACTGGGACATGCTCCGCCTCTTTCAGAGGTTATAAGCACATGGTAACAGAAAGACAGAGTGGGCACCAAATTTGAAAACGATTAAGGAACGTTAAGTCAAAGCTCAGACCATAAACCCACCCACCAACACATAGTACTGCTAATGCATTTTTTGTACAACTGTCTGGTGGTGGTGCTGTGTGTGGGTTCCTTTCCCTAATTAATGCCGGGCCTCATCTTCAGGCATCCTGTTTTTCCTGTTGCCAAGATTCAAGTTCAAGATCGAGGCTCACCAAGGGACGAGAAAGCCTCATGCGACCCAGGGCTCCTCCTGACGGCGATGGGGAGCACGAAGGACACGATTACTCATTATGCCCAAAATGCATGATGAAAAGACCAGTCGACGACCTTTAAGGCATGAAAACGATATCGAGGACCGTTATTCTCCTCTAGGGTGTGGAGGAAGGAAAGAGCTTGTTTGGGTTCTTAGTAAACCTGGGCCAGAGTAGGTAACCAAACACAGAGACCCGGGAGAAGTGGGACGGTGTGTCAAGCTCAAGCTCCCCCCCTCCTCTGAGCACCTCACCGGAGTGGTGAGCTGAGAACTTACGTGGCACCGTCACACTGAAGTGCTGGGGGTCGGAAATCAGCAGCTTCCTCTTCAGCTCATTCAGGCCAACCCCGGTAGGGCCTGAAGGGACAGCAAGGGAGGAAAAAGGTGGTCATCAGGTCAGTAGAAAAATGTAAACACGTCAGACACACCGGAAGCCGGCAGGACAGAGGCAATGCCTGGTGTTTGCTGGGACACGACAGGTTCTCTGCTTCATATGGGGGGAGACTGTAGTGTGAAAGCACCTCCAAATACCTTCCCTCTCACACACACACACACACACACACACACACCACTGTAAACACAGGGGTGGAAATGTTTAAAAAAGCAACTCGGTATTAGACAAGTTCAATTCCCTGATCGTTTGAAAGAAGCAGCTTGAAAAGTTGACAAGCCCCCTCATCCCAGTGGGCAGCTGTGTTTTCCATCACTGTCACCAAAAGGACGGGTAATGCAATATTGATTCGTCAGCAGCTCCAGAGTACAGCAAATTTCCAAAACACGAACCCTGGCACCCTTACATCTGACCTCTGCACTCCAGACAGCCATATTGTTTTACGAAGGACAGAAACTCATCTGACATTCATCAATGGGAACCGGTGCCTCTGACTTTGAAGGGTGCTGAACGGAATGACGGACTTGCTGTGACGACACGCTCATTCTTCGTGCTGTAGCTCCGACCAAAGGCAACGAAAACGTCTTGACATTAAGACAAATTACTGAAGTACAAGTCAGTCTTAATGGGCACCTAAACTATTCCTAATAGTATTCCCAAGCTCAACCAAAAACTTGTTACAACTCACAAATATAGATGCAAACTGGTGTTACTGGGTGGAGGGGGGCTGACTTGTCCTTCTCATCATTGGAGGGGCTTGTTTGTTGCAACCAAATACACATCTTACCAAGTTCTCCAGCTTCCCTACAGTTCAAAATTTACGCCACTCCCCGTCCGTTAGTACCTCTTAATGATTCCTAATTTCTTTATTCAATACGCACACTTACTGAGCAATTTAAATCATTTTGCTGGCAGATTTATTGTTCTGCCCCCCCTTCTTTTCCACGATAAAACTGACCAATGGTAGCAGCTTGGCTCGCAGCGCAAGCGTGGCTTTCTCCGAAACCCCATGTGGCAGCGTGAAGACAGTAATTAATCTTGCTGAGTTTTTCAAGAAGGGGAGAAAAAAACCTTGGTGAGGCCTACATGTGATTTATTAAGACAAGAAAACTGAGCTGATTTCAAATTTGTGATAAAAGACTATGTGGAATTTGGTTCAGCTTTTTGTATTTTAAAAAAAAAAAAAAAAAAAAAAAAAAAACAGAAGCTTCCCTGTGTGGTGTCACCCTAACTGTTGTTATAGGTGTTGATGCCAATGGGGCTTCTTATTGCTTGCTTTTAAGACACGTCTCAGCTCAGGGATAACGACTGGCAGCCCCCAAGGCCGAAAGCGTCTTGAAGACACGGTGGTCTTCGGTGGTGGCTCACTCGCGGGAATGCTCGGTTAATTCATTTTCATGTTCTTGGGTAGTTTGCTGGCCAAACACCACATGACTCACGCCCCCTTAATACCCACTGAGCATCACAGACAACAAATGAGGTCGAAATCGCGACCCGAACAGCTGTTTTCACAAATGACCGGGCTGTCTCGCCCGTTGGGGATAAAGTTGGGCTCCAAGGAATGGCTGTGAGCCCTCCATCTGCTGTTCCTCTTTTTCAGAACACCCAAACACAGCTGCAAACCCCCCTAAAATAAGCACCAACGGGACATTTTTCCACAGTTGTTCCTAAATTACACTTCATTTTGTTTAGTGTTTTCTACTCAACTCTTCTGACCGTTCAGGAATTTAATACCGTTCTTGAGAGTTACCGAATTAAACCAGCACCAGTAAAAATGTCAGACCACATTAGCACTCTCATTAGGGAAATGGCCTCTAATATTTGGATTTAACAGCTTCCAGGCTAAATGGTGACCAGATCAATGGCTGCCACAACTGAGGATTGAGAGAAATGTGTGCCAAAGTCTGCCTCTATGGTCGGGCTTGATCTGATCAAGGCCAAAACCACACAAAGCCAACATCACCCTAAATATCATTAGAGTGAGTCACTGGGGTTCGAGGACAGGTGCTGAAAAACATTACGATTCTGATAAATAAGTAATCATCTAAATTACACGGTCAGTTAGACAGTTAACAGGATTCCTCTCCTGACAATAACACGCTGAAAGAAGTCAATAGCTAAAACTGCTCTCCTCCCTTCTGTGTCCTTTTCAATGCACCAAATATCAGAAAGGTAAGCTAGAGGCCAAGTCAAAAAAAAAAAAAAACCCCACCTAGCCATACAGGGAGGAGGCCGGCCACGCCAGTTTTTCCTGGCCTGTTTGTTACCTGGCCCTTAGGAGTCCACTAAAAACAGGTTCTTGAACCAAAACTGGGTCTACGGGCGGCAAAGAGAGGGGAGGAGGACAGAAAAAACATTGAACAGATCATTCCTCACCTCCTCGCTCCACTGAGCCCAAAATTAACCCAAGGTGTCCCCCAAGCTGTACAATTTAGCTGAACGTATTTACATTAGGGTGACAGAAAGGGCCTCGTGGGAGGGGCATCCTTTCCTTGGCCTGACAAGCTGGCAGGAAAATGGGCGAATTAAACATTCCAGACGACAAACAGCGTGTGATGAAGTCCATGAATGGCTGTGGGCCAGCAAGGGAGGCTGGATGAGAAATAACATCTTCACACGTGCCCAAAACTCTCCCCTTAGACTTTTCATCATATTTTCGTTTCTGTTTCTTTATATTTATACGCAGCATACCTTCATAGTACTAATGACATTACTAGCTGCATATATTCACCTATGAGGCAGACTACTGAAACTCAAGCCCATTTTTTAAAGTCGTCACATTATGTCAGCTTTGGAGGATTTAGTGCGTACTTACAAAATAATTTCAGCTCCTTCCAGCATCATCAAGCATCCTCTCAAACCATTAAAGCTAGCAAATATTATAGTTTTGAAGTTGCTCATAAAGGCTTCATGACAAAAAAAAAAAAAAAAAATTCTATTTCAAGAGTAAAGGCTACTTGAGAAAGTGTTTCCAGTTGTAGTGCGATGAGTTGAGAAGCTGTGCACCTTCCTTCAAGGAACAAACAGGTATAGAGGCAGTATGAAAACACAAATGTTAAATGAGGCTCCAGGCCCCGAGCTGTTGCTTCCATTAGGGGTCCCACTGGCACAACCAGGCCTGTCCAAGAGCCTCAATACTGGGGCCACACTGCTCTGGCACAGCTCAAGAAAGGGAGGGAATGTGACGGGGTTCCCCAAGGGCCCACACCAGGTCCATACTTGGTAACTCACCAACCAGAACCACCAGCCTGTGCCGACTGCCGGGCGGCCGGCGGTATGGGACCACCTCCTCGTAGGTGGGCACGTCGGCCATGTCGTACTGCTCGCTCTTTTTGCACTCATACATTGACTTGTTGGTTTTGCGATCCCTCTTGCTGAGGCGGAAGCTGCGTCGCAGGCCGGCTGCAAGAGAGAGAGAGAGAGACACACACACACACACACTCACTTCAGAGCTTGCCACTTTTCCAGTGGGCACGACATCACAGGTGTATGGGCACGCATGCTTGTGCATGTGTGCGCGCGTGTTCGCAAATGCCACTCAAAGAAATACAAGATACTGATGGTCCGACATGACCTGTCAAACACCCAACAAGTCAGTCGCTCAGTCAGAACAGCTGGCTAATTTAACCTGATGCATGTTGGCATCTTTCACTGAGCATGTAATGATATATTTTGATATACCATGAAATCATCATGACCTGGTCCACTTTTAATGTATGCCCAACATCATAATAAAAGGTTATTATACATTCCTTCATATTAATACAACTATTTATGTCAACTACCTGTAATATTTCTAACAAAATGATTTTTGTGATTCTTCCACCCTTTAGCAGATTCTGCCCTAAGCCTACTGGCTCTCCTTTGGCTCATTATACAAGGTCACTTTGTGTGCTAAGATTTGGATGAAGGTCTACATTTGCCACAGGCTCCATTCTTGTCCACTGGACTAAATGGCATCACTGTGATTTTTTTTTTTTCCTTTTAAAGAAGGTTCTTTCTGAAATAGTAGACCATCTTTCTGTCTGGGAGCGAACATTTGGCCATTTGTTCAGTCACCTTAGCAATTCCAGTCATGTCCAATAGCTTTTTGCGATGAACCTCTTTTCACAAAAGGAAAAAAAAAAAATTCCCAGCAGAGCATGGAACCCTGGTTTAAATGACAAGCTGTGGTATCTAAAAGAGACCTGTCCATTCAAAGACGGCAGCTTCCTACCCACGAGTGACGCGAGTTAAACCAAAAATTCAAAACGCTTCATATCCAAAACATGCACGAGGAGGCTGGGCCTTTCCTACAGTGATTAACGAATTCAGGAATATGATGCAAGATGCCTAAGTGAGATTAACGCAGCATGAAAATTACAGGCTGGAAAGAATCTGGTCGTCTCAAGACTTTCCACAACACGGGAAAACCGCGAGCACCGGGCAGACGGCCGGCACCCAGCGCCCACCATCCCATGTTTCCCCATTCCAAAAAGCCACTTAAAAGGCACGAGTCGGGACCCAACAAATGAAACACCCCTCCCAGCCCCCACTGTGACCAAAGGGTAGCATTTAGCCTGCACTCTGCAGACATGGGCTTTTAACCAGGAGGTTATAAGCTTCAGTCTGATTAAACCCTGCTAGAATATCCTTGGAGAAAGACCCAGTGACTTACCCCACCAATTATAAATCAGTTCAGACAAAAGCGTTAGCCAAGAAACAAGAACTATTATATAAATAATTTTTATAATTCAATAAAACAACAACAACAACAACAACAACACCATAACATAACTCCCTGTGCTGTTTACTTAGCCAACCATCCCAATTTGGATGTAATTGCATCATACCATTAGACTGCAATGGAATCCATTCACCCATCATTATAGCTCCATAATGCGTTTGGTTTTTTTTTTTTTTTTGCAAAACCTGACGTGATCTATGTAACGACATGACCTGGAAAAGCTTAAATAATTTGTAAACAGAAATAAGGGGTGGGGGGGCACCAACGTTCCCAGAAGAGAAGGCCACAATTTGTCCGATTTGCATAAACCCGATACGTTTACGAACTCAGAGGAACTCGAAGGCTCAAAGGCATCAGAGGTTCATTGACTCTGTCAGAGCAAATCTCTTTGTTTTGCAAGTGAGGCAGGTGCATGAGATTTCATTAACTCCTACCAGCTGCAGGCAGTCAATACAAATTGCTCTTCCCGAAGGGTGGCTGGGGCGGGGGGGCACTATATAATCTCATCCCTTCTGAATCACTTAAACCCTTCCTGGCAGTTCCATCCAAATAACACAAAACCACCCATCGTAGGGCAAAAAAAAAAAAAAAAAAAAATTCAAAGCTAGGGTTGGAAGTCATCATCTCCGTCACTGATTGAGGCAGAATTAAACCAAGGGGTGAAAATTAATTCGATCCAGAATCAAGTGACTCAACTTTTGGACTTGATCTGAGTCATGGAACTTGCGTGTCAGGGTTTGAACCAGTCAACAGAAAAAGGGGGGTGATGGGGGACGGTCCGCCGTTAATGGAAGCCACGCAGGTGCCACGGCAGGGTGAGTTTGAGCTCTACGTGATTCTGGATTTGTAAAGGAAGAACAAGAGAGTGAGGCATAAGGAGGTCATGTGATGGCAAGACATCTCCCATCTGGCAAGTCTGTCAACCTGGTCCTATCTATTACGCTCCTTGGAGGAATGTTCATAGAGGTCCTGATAGTCATGGTAGAACTCAGGTGATTGGACCAATTAGGACAAGTCCCAGTTGGGGGCCATGAGGCATCTTGCGTGCCATCTTCATGAGGTTACTGGGCTTGCGTGCGGCCAGTTTTCAGAGCAGTAACATCTAAGAGCAACACAGGATGCTGTGGATGTGATCCGGGGGGGAAAGAGGTGTCCCTCAGACCTCCATGGATACCACCCACCCTTACACTTTCCTGTTTGCAAAGACCCATGTAGTGTAGGGGACGTGTGGGGAACACGCTGTGTGAGAAGGATTAGGTCCAAACTTCACAGATGCTCAACATGTTGAGAAAGTGTGGTGGTCGGAGGGGGAAATGAACGTCTGGCAAATCTAAAGAATGTGGTGAGCACTGGGAAAGTCACTCAGTTTGGGCTGGGTACGAATGGCGTGTCCAGGCGTTGATGAGCTACGATTAGCCACAGCCAGAAGATCGGCTAAGGATGTGTCTGCTACAGACAGCAACATATTAGAGGGATATTGATGAGGATGTCTGCTCTGAAGCTCTAGCAGGGCAGCGGGTCAGGAGTGCACGTGCCTCGCGTGTGCTTGTCGCTGCAACACATTACCGTCTGCAATAATGCAGCTGCAAAATGTGGCAAGCATTACCAGACCCCCCCACCCTCCCCATTGTGTGCCAATTATATAATCCCATGGTGAAGACAGAGATTGCAAACAGAGGAGTGATTTTCCAAACTGTCAGCCATACTATTTCAATGATTTTGTAGGATCAAGGAGAAATGTTGAAAGGCATGAGAGTCGATCTCTCAGTTTCACAGTCTCAGCTCTCCTCTGCGTGAACTAGGTCACCTCTTATGTCAAGGGATGAGTGTGTGAATCCATACCTGGCTGTGTGTGTGTACTATACATCCTCTCTCTGCATCACTGCAGTCCTGATTGGATAAGTGCTTCCTGAAAATCGATTAATGAAATAAATAGGAACTGAACCCCGCCCCCCCCCCCCCCCACCCACCCCTCCGCCGCCTTTCCCCTCCCGCGTAAGGCGAGACACCCCTTCCTCCCCCCCCCCCGCCGCGGCGTATCTCTGGGGAAAAACAAACAAACCGT
>JAACJT020000001.1:14449052-14497917 GCA_009936485.2 Gymnarchus niloticus
CTTTCAGCAACTCAACCGGCAGAAATGTATAAATAAAAAATCCCCCCCCCCCCCCCCCCCCCCCCCCCCAAACAAAAGGGCTCTGCTCTTACTTTCTCAGGGGAGAGAGGAGGTACCGACCTGTGCTCCTTGAACTCCCGAGCTGGGTGACATCTGTAGAAAAGCTTACGGCCTGTTAATGGGCTGGGGTGGCAATGGTACGGGGGGACACTCACTTTAACGACCCCGTATGACCCACTTACCACAAGGCAGCCGATTATATATTCGGGGGAAAACCTGCCCTCAGGGCAGACTGACACGAAAGGAGAGATGTTAAACCAAACCCCCAGACCTGTGCTACTTCCGCCATGCTTTAGGGATAACTGTGTTTCTGCTTGGGGGGGTACAAATGCGTTTCCTTTTTCGTTTTTAATTATAACTTCATTCCGCTCTTCTGACATTGGTTTAAGGCCAACGTCGCATTCGAGAGTGAAACGCAAATGTGGGCTGGAGGCTTTCTGAGAATTTGCTAGAAAGTGTGCCGCCCTTCGACACTAGGTGCTCAAGGCTGCCCCCGTCCCGGACGGAATACTGCTCAAACAGTCTGGCTGGGACGGGTCAGTTTTTATCAAACGATGTTTGTTTTTCCGCTTCCATCTCATCCCTAAGCTTTTCGAGACTCAGGAATGTCTAGCCTGAATACTGCCAAATTTACAAGGGGGGGCTGCCCCCCACCCCCCAACAGCATGGGGAAGTATGCCATGGATTTCGAGGATGGAAAGGGATTTTCCTCATCCATCTGCAGCAAGGCAGTCACTTAAACAGTTTGGAGGTGCATCCCCAAGGTGCCTACCCCCATTTTTCACTGGGATTTGAGGGGCACCACCGCCTGCACTGCTGCAAACTCACATCATACCCATCCCTGATTCCCTCCTTTAAACTTTAATGCACACATACACCACAAAAGTAAATGACTCCCTACACGCCCGATGACAAGGGCATGTCAAATCGCGGTCAAAACGCCTCCTCCCGCTTGGTGTCGTCATGCGGTGTCTGCTCCAACATCGTGTCCTGGTCCCAAAGAAAAATAAAAGCTCTCCTTCAGGTTTTGGATTATTATTGGTCATATCTAATCCAGCTAAGAGAACCTAATTTAAAAACAGAGATCGACTGACACATGACTAAAATCCAGGCCAGAGAATAACCTGGTGTGAGAAAGTCTAGCCGGCTTACAGGCTTATTTCCAAAGTTCCCTTTTCAGGGACAGACTTAATTGGGTGGGTGGGGAATAAGAGACCATTGGGGTAAACAAACGAGAAGCGAAAAACAAACAATGCACCCGCCAGCGGTTTGCCGCTCTGGCGCTCTGAGCAGACAAATGGATGAGACTCTGGTCTGGGTTACAGTATAAGCAAAAGCAGAACAATCGGACAAAGACTAAACCCGGGGCCAGCAGACAGGTGGAACAAATCAACACAAACAATTACGGTCACCTGACAACAAGAAGCTTGGGGGTGCAATTCTACGGCCGTCAATGGCCAGAAAAATTCCACAAATTAGAAACATTTCACTGTCTTGACAAAAAGTACTGTGTCCAAAAATTATTTAAAAAGACTATTCTTATGTTTTAAAAAAAATGTACAAAAAGACCCACTCTACTTAAACGTAAAGTTTTACCAAAACGTATCAAAGAACAGGAAGGCTGTCTAGAGCAGAATTATCCACAGCCACAACTGGAGGGCACACTTAATAATCTGGCTATGAAAAAAGAAAAAAAAGTCATTTTAATTTCTCATCTCATTTTGAACGTCTCGCCGTTTTTCCATAACAACGAGCACCTAACCAGATTTAAGGCCTGATTCCTTTCCCAGGCTCTGGTTTTCCGAGTCTCTCAGTCGGGTCATTTGGCGCGGACCTTGCTTACAGACAGAACTGTGGCGGCGTTACAAGCCGTGACAGTGCCCCGGCTCCCGGTCTGTTCAAGGAGGCCAGCTCCAATCCAGATTGCGACCCTCTCTGTCCCCCCAGGCTGTTTTCAGCCACCCCCAATGAGGGTCTTTTCTGTACGCTTCTGATAAGAAAAACAATCGCCTTGGAACCAGGATTCCCTCTTACTCAGCTGCTGGGGTGGGAAGTTATAGAAAGGTCCAAGCACGGTCCCTTGGGCCTACAATACCCCTCCACACAACCGACTGCTTAAAGACAATGTTAGAGTGAGATCTGAGAGAGGTGGGGGTGGGGGGTGCCTCGTAACCCCCCCCAAACACTCTCCAGAGAAGGCATCAGGTGAAGAACAAATACTCGAGAGATGGAGGTCTGTCGGAAAGCAGGGCTGAGGATGGAGGTCTGTGTAGCACCAGTAGGTGAACAAAGGGACTTTCCCATGTTCCCGCTTTACGAGTTCCCCAGAGCCCACTTGTGACAGAAGTCCCCTTAGGCTGACCAGAATGGGAAGCCAGGGCTAAGCTTGGGTGGGAGAATGGTGCAGCAAAGGTTGAGGGGATGACACAAGGGGGATGCATCCAGCCACTGGCAAAGGAAGTGTCTTTGTGCTCAAAGGCCGCCCTTAATTAAGGGCATCCCGGAGAGCCAACACAGAGACCGAAGGGCTTGTGCTGCAGATGCACACAAATCGTGTGTGAGGACCATCCTCGAAAATGGAGACTTCTGACTTCCCAATCACGGACCGACCCAGTGAGCTGCCCCACCTTGGCACAAGCAGCAGGGAACAGAGGACTACCGGAAAGAGGAGCTATCAAAATCGGAGATTAATAAGTAGCAGGTGAGTACAGCGTGAAGTAGCTCATAACTCAGGGCTCATCGGAAACACAAATGCTGGCAACAGCAGAGCAGGAGCTGGGAACAAGTGACCAGAAGGTGGTGCTCATCAGAATCAAAGGTCTATATGGATGTACCACCTGTAGGAAAAACAAAGACTCCCCCCCCCCCCCAGTGAATTACACTCCACATAGTCAAGTTTTGAGACTCACATCAATGCAAAGGGGGTATTGTCTATGTTAAACCTAAACCACTTCTGCCATTCGGCTCCAGGAGCTTCCTCTGATGATCAAAGCTCTCTTTGAAAGGGATGAGGGCAACAGAATGTAAGAATCAACCAAGAAAACACATATGAACTCATGAGCCACACATTATTTTTATTATCACAGCCTTGTAGCTCAGTCATATTCTCAACTGCCATCTGGTCAACGTGGAAAAGGTTATGACATTGCACTCCGCACCAGAAGGTTACAGGGTCGTATCCCAGGAGGGAAGTCTGTTGTTGGACCCGTGTGCAGGCATTTAACCTTTGTTATTGTAGTAAAGCATCCAGAAGTCTAAATTGGTAAAACTGTATAGCTGTGACCTAAAATTTTGTTTTGTGTAGGGGCATTGGTCATAGAACTAACAATAAATAAAAGACTGATCTCTTGGAAAATGCATTGTCAATTTATTTAGAAGACCTAGGATTGAACCTTAAAATTTGGAATTGCAACATCAGTTTCTAATATCAGACTGAGTCACCACTTTTATTAATACTCAGCAACAATTGAACAAATCAGCAAAGTGGATGTGGGGGTTTGCCCAGGACTAGACCAGATTAGGCAAGTGGAGAATAGAAAGGAGGTTGGATCACACGACGGCACAACTCTGCAACACCACTGTCAGCATGGCAATGACAGAGACATGGGGGGGACAGCAAGGGGGACAGAGGACACTGCAGAAAACCAGAGGCTCACCTATTTGGAATCCGCCTACATAGATGCCAGAGTCGACCTCTTCTGGTTAACAAGACAAGAGAAACACGGCAGCCGGAAGAAAAGCAGAAGGGTTAAAAGAAAAAAAAAAAAAAAAAAAAAAAAAAAAATGAAATTATACACGCAGTGCCCCTTTCCCCATAGTAATCAACATTACTGTGACGAATGGAATAGTGATGTCAGGGTTAGATCCCTTAAGTACAGGAGCAGCATCGCCACAGGAAATGACACCACACTCTGGCATGGTGATGAAGCAGCCTCCATACCCAGTGTTACGTGCATGACATACCACTGCTCCCTAAATGGGTGCAGGTTACAATAAGCCCATAGCCAGCCGACTTCAAACATGACCAAAATGAGGACGGGGATATATGTCTTTACGTGATTTAATTTTACACATCATGCAAGCCAACGGGCACCAGTGTACCTCAACTGGCATGTTTTAGACAGCTGGACAAACAGTAGGGAGAGGTGATGTGGTCAGACTACGGAAGATGGCCAACTGCCCCACCTCAAAGGGAGACACACAGCACTGCACAACGACTACTACGGGAACCAATCAGCACACAGCCCCATTGTCTGGGCTGCGCGTACCCAGCCAATGACCAGCGATCACTACGATCCCCCTCTGACAAGTGGTTAGTTCAACGAGGTATACCTTCGATTTCCTCCACTGGGAGCATAAGGAAAAGCAGGACAATGGGAAAAAAAGTTGTTAAAATTTGTATGGAAAGAAATGTTACACAGGAACAGAGAGTGACCAGAAAGGTCAGGAGAAGAACCTACCACATTCGAGAGCCACATCATCTTAGAAAAGCAAGAAAACAGGAACAAATGGAAAACAGACTGTTAAAACCTTATATAAAATACAGACAACATTACTGCCTTGCGAATAGGGCCAATAAAAGTTCTTAAAAGGTTTTAGTTTCTATATCATTTCAACAAGTATTACTTGTGGGAATCAAAGAGAGAAACCCCAGTTTCAATCTGGGTCTAAGTACATCAGAAATCCATATTTTTTTTTTGCCAGTACAATAGAGACTGATAGGCCAAGAATAGCACACAGATACACATAGGCACGTACACAGACTGTACAACAGAGTTGAAGAAGATCAAAGAAATATCTTGCATTCTGCGTTCAGTTTCATCTGTAGACACGCAGGAACCAACATTAACTGCAAGACTTTGGTCTCAAGGTCCACGTGGAGCTTCATCGTATTCATGTACCCTCAGTTACTCAAGGGTCACAACCTACTTAAAGCCTTCCTCCATTTCAGGCGCCCTTGAACTCAAGGACACGGAAGTCAGGCCGATTATTGTACTTGTATCCGGCGGCAAAAGGACCCTTTCATTTGGTATAGCGGAGGGCACTGCCCGCCCACGCGGCGGTTCGCAGCAATGGGAGACATTCGCTTGGAGCTTTATTTTGAATTACGTGGAAACGAGGCCCGCAGCCGCATCTGAGGCGGCGAGTGGAGGGGGGGAGAAGCACATATGAGCCTCCCTACTCCTCCCAGGAGAATGCTGCAGACGTCCTCTGGGATGTAGTCTACCCGCTGACCCTGTGGAAGAATCCTGTGGCCAGACAGGGAGACATTACCCGACTCTATTTAGGCCTGGGTTGGACCACCCTCTGCACAGGGGTCAGGAGGGTGTCAGTACTGGGTTACTGCAGCCAACAGGGGCCCTGGCTTAGACACATATTTGGCCAAGACGTCCAGTGGTTCAGTCAGAGCTTAAGAACCAAGGGTCGCCTTCACCAGATCAGGAGACTTAATGCTTAATGAGTCAAGCATGTGGAGCCCACATTTGGGGTATCTTAATGAAACTTCCGGAGCAGAGACCATCCTCAGAGGTCCTGTTCAGCAGGGACCACCCAAAACAGGAAGGCTTCTTGGATGTTCCTTCAACTCATGATAACTTTTTCAGCACGTACTGAAAATACATTCAACGGACACATTGATTCCAATATTTTAAAAAGTACGCATAGATGGAGACATTAAAAATGACATCTTTCCACTCCAGGACATGTGAGGAGTATCTGGAGCCCTAACACCGTCTGTTATAGTAGAACCTGCAGAGCAACCCCCATCGCTGTGCCGATGAAATACACGGATGGGCTGAGGTCACTCCTCTTTCGGCCCACACTCCAGCTGGGCTTTTATTGAAAGAGCCTTCGGTTGAATAAAACAGTGAATCGTTTCCAAGATGAGCCGGATTTTTCCAGATGGACTTAAAAACAAAATCTTTACATTTATCGATCCACTTGAGCGTACCGTTTACAATCGGGGCTCTCGCAGAAATCAGCCTCAGACTCTGACTCTCCATCTGATAGCGTTTTACACTCAGCAGACCCTCCTACAGAGCGACAGACTACTTTTCCAACCTGGAACCGCAGTGCTGCTAAGCCTGTCTGTGTTTACTGCGATTTCAAGGCCTGTTCTGGATTTCTGATGGCCAGAGAGGTTACGGGTTTAAAAAGACGATAACGACCTGGCAAACAAGGTTTGTCTCCTCAAGGTGAAGTCCAGCTTCACCAAGGTCTTTGGCAGCAGGTGCATTCGGTTGTCAAAACCCTTTAAAAAAAAGCAGGTAGCTTAAAGCCACAGCATCAAAAATAAAACAGAAATGTACATTATAGAGTTTCAGAAGGGTGGGGGTGCTCTACACCCGCTGGGTTCCTGGGATCTTAGGCCAGAAGACCACCCAAGGACCACTGTGTCTCCTCCAAAGTATCAGTCTTCTTTCTCCTAAAGTGACTGCCTTTCTTTAGTAAATAAATGTTATTATGTGATCTCCTTTTTCATCTTATCTCATGTTCTGTCTTGGTTGAAAACATGTCAACATTCTGCAACTCAAGTAAACAAAACACTTTATAAAGACACTTTAGGGGAAAAAAGGTCCAGTATGGGTGTCATTTTTGTTAATTAATGAAATAACTTTACAGCTCTAAAGGAAGGCAGCCGCTGTGTTTCCACAGCCTCTCTTCCCGAAAGTGTGTTCATCTGTTTCTTTCGACTTCTGCATGGCTACAGCAAGCGTGTGCTGCCAAAACAGGTAGCTGCAAAACAAATGAAATTTAACCCCCCCCTCCAATCTTATGGCAGGGGAAGGACGCCCATTAGATGAGCATTCACACACCGTGCAGACACATGATGCAAGCCAGTCGCAGGCAGACCCATCTATCATCTAATGAGGGGTCCACCAGCATGGTACTGCCCTCGTTTGCAACAGCGCTCCACCTGTTAAAAATCCATTCGAAAACGGTCCAGCAGAATGTTCAATCCATGGAGAGGATGCCATGTTTCTTAAAGGTTTTAATCCTCAAAATTAAAAGAGAGAAAAATAAAACGTTTTCTCATGCAAATTAAAGCTTTTACGTCATACCATGTAAACACGCACAGGTTAAAGAATAGAGACCAAGGGAACGTAAAATCGTTTTTTTTTCCCAAGGTAGATTTTGTCGAGCTGGAGAGTGTTTCAAAACGTGAAAATGCAACCTGGGCCGATCCTTCATCTGCGCTGCACCGATGTTCAATGAAATCGTTAATCAGTTTGCCGAATGAGCAGAACCTCATTAATACTGCGTACAACTGGACGTTTCTTCTGAATTTCTTTTTAATGATCTAGCTACTGTTAAAATAAAAGTTTTCGGTAACATTCAAAAGATGGATTGGGGCTGATTCGCCTCATTAACATCAAGCCAGACTGAAGACGTCTCACACAATAGCATAAGGTATCTGGCATTTGCTTTACTTGCACGCGACGACAGACTGATCTGGGATCAGTCATCATGCCCCGCCAGCCAGTGTGCTGGAGGTTCACAGACGACATTGTAGCCAGGACATTTCCTGTCACCGGGAACAAGTCTGCAGGGAGGGCATTGCTAGGAAAGCCATAGGGGCAGGAACGCCAGTTTCCCCACCGATTTGTGCTCTGCTCAGCATCTCATCGTATTGCGGGGGGTGGGGAGTGGCTATTGCTGGAGACGTCGGTCTGCATTCTACTTAGAGGTGCAATTGACATTGGTCACACGCGGTGAAATGGCGGCAGATCGCTCTCGGGGAGCAAACTAGGCAAGCGGTCAGAGGCTATGTGAATGCAACATATAGCATCTGCGAGCGTGCGGTGCAACAGCAGCCAGGGTCACTGTGCAATGAATAATCCCCGAGAAAGGATTCGATCCCGGAGACGCTCTGAGATTGTGCAGCTCCTGGGCTGATACCTAAGGATGACACCAGTCCAGTCCGCCGCTTCAAACGGGTCTGCCTGGCCTGAAATGATCCTCTCCCTACACTGCGCTGCCGTAGGTGCAAGCTTCCAGCAAGGGCCCTGGAATTTCCATGCCGCGACAGCTCGGATTTCCACGCTGGGCTGGGGCTTGCCGCCAACGTGTTTGCACTCCGTAAAACATCTCAACGCATCAAAAAGGGATCAGCCTAATTTCCAGAGGAGACCGGGGGGGGGGGTCCTGTCACGTCCGTGGCTTATGTCGGGTCGTTTAGCTCCTCACTGTCAGTGCAGAACTTTCCAGGCAAATCACAGGCCACAAATCACAGCTTCTAGACTCTGAAACGTCAGTTTGAGTGTAAAGTGAGAGGAGTAGACTTCTGTCACAACATTTCTAAACTGGACCGTTTTCTGGTTTTCTGAGTGGAGTGAGTCAACACGATGAAGTTAGCGTTCATCAATTAGCTGGCATAACAAAAACGGAAAATGCCTCAATGGTGCCTAAGCCACCATCAGCAACGGGGGTTGGGAGACATGTCGACACCTTCTCCCTAACACGGCACCTGCTGCACGGAGGAAGGGCTACCGTAGGAATCTAGCGCTCCCTGTCACATGATATACGAGCTTACATGATCTTCGGCTGGAGATTTTCTGGGGATGAGCAAGGGCTCCCGGCCGACGCAGTGCGAATCTCCTGCAGGAAGAGTAAGAGAATCACAATAAAACCATCAGTTTTTACAACCAGACTGGGATTAATAAACACTTTCTGCTGTGATACCGAAAATGTTCTTAAATATCCATGAAAAGCAAGGAGAAAAAAAAAAAAAAACGTAGGAGGGGAACATGACGATAACACAATGCCCTCTATTCAAAAGTCGCTGAAATAAAATAAATTGGATGGCTTTGAAACTGCTGTGGCCTTCAAGCTCTGCGTTGCGCATCAGCGTATGGTCGAAAGCGCCACCGACGCGCCTTTTTCCATCTGTGCCGTATCCAAAGTGGACCGGTACCAGTACTATCATTTTCTGTCATTACTCATTTCAAGCCAGACGTGCACGGAAATCCAAAGTATTTTGGCAGCGCCACACATAGACTCATCCCTCTCATTGTCAGAAGTCAAACACTGTCAGGTTGGTCTGGACATGTAATTGGGGGGGGGGGGGCTCTCCATGGCCTGTGTGTCTAAGCAGCTAGTTTCAACCTGAGATGAAGAAATGGGGGGGGGGCACAGTGCCCCCGGTAGCTTACCTCTCTTGAAACAGCTTGGAGGGGATGAGGCCTGCTCGAGGGTTGGCATCGCCGTCCTGCCTGGCCTGCCACCATGTTGCGTCATCTTGACTCACGATCTGAAGCACATCTCCCCTCTTGAACGCCAGCCCGGCCTCTCTGCACGGGATCGCTTTGTCCTCTTTAGGGTCGTAGTCGAAGAGAGACCTGACAAACATCTGGAGGGAGATGAGAGGCAACAACGGTACACTGAACCACACAGGGAGGGCCAAACCCAAGAAGCAAGCTGACGCCAGCAAGGGTCAAGCCACCGGGACTCCTGAAGAGACGCTCTTCACCGCAGCCAAGAGCGCTTGGTGGGGTAAGGTTAGCATCACCAGCTCTAACGCACACTGCCACTTTCTCTGCCTCGAGTGTCCACCAGGAATGTGCAAACAGGAATCACACCACGATTCCTCAGCCCCTCCGAAGTGATGTGGGATAACCCTTCCGGATCCGAGAGCCCCGTATGAGGCTATGTCCTGCAGTATTCCGGTGCCATATGTCAAAGTCACATCGACGGATTTTTCCAAACCTAAATCATATCAGAACTGGTGATTCATTCCAGTAGAATAGGGGAACCTTACCTTATGCTAAGATAAAATAGGAGACGTTTAATGTGAAATGGCAATTAAAATATATATATTAAACGTTGGTTTTTTTTTTTAAAAAAAAAGCAACATTTCTCAAAAGTAACAACATGCAGCCTGTGCTGGGAAAGGCAAAGCTGTTACCGTAAATTACGAGCCTGTTGCTGTCTGCAGTTCCGAGATGCAGAGACACTGGGTGAAAAGTTTATTTCAGAGCCTCGTGGGGCTACATCTGCCACGTACTGAAGTCCTGATGGAACTGGGCGAGGGGGAGGGGGGTTGTTTGGGACTGAGGTGAGAGCTAACAGCTGAAAGCTATGAAAGATTCCTACTGAAAGCTACCGTCCCTGCCTCTACAAATGAACGTACTTAGCAGCACTTGTGGGGAAAAAGGAAAAAAAGCAACATATTTACTCTCCCTACAAAGTATGCGGGGGGGGGGGTTACACAGGTAGGGTCTGAGAATTCATATACAGCAAGTAGAAATATAAACAGAAATGAACAAATTTGAGTCCTGACTCCAAAAGAAAGGTAGACACACACACACACACACACACACACACACACACACACACACACACACACACACACACACACACAGTGAGCTCAGATTCCAACTGCTGAATCTACGCTTGAGAGAGAGAGATATAGGCCCAAGGATCACAGGTGCTTCAGGGAGTCTATCGACAGAGGAAAAGCACCACGCTGTCACAAGACTCATTTTAAACACCACCCCCCCACCACCACCCTTCTAGGGGCCTGACATGCACACATGATCACGTAGACCCTCCTCTGACGCACACACAAACACCAGAGAGTGGCAACATGAGGGATCGATTTCCCCAGAAAATGAGGCCGGGCATTCAGAGCAGAGGCCCTGAGCCAGAAAGTAGGAGATCACGCTCCATTCCAGAAGTTAGGAAGCACTTGTGTGTAACACAATTAATATGAACTCTATGGCAGGACTCACCTTAGGCTCCTGGCTTGGGGTGTCTTCCTTGATGCCTGGTATTATTTTAAACGTGATGGCCCCCTGGGACTGAGCCTGAACAGGGGAGGGAGAAGAGCTCTGATTTATCTTCCCTGATTTAGAGTAAATATCCAATGAGAGACCCTCTTAACGAAGTGTTATGTTTCCACTAGCCGTCTTTATGGTAGTACTGCCCTGGTCACAGGGAATTGAAGGATATAGGAGGACCACACAGGGTCCAGGGAGAGGCGGGGCGGCCGTGGTTCCCTGAACCACTGGGGTGGAGAGAGCACTCCTGGAAGCTTGGGAGACCAACAGACAGGAGAGCGTACCAGAATGCGGATGATCTCCTCTGGCTTCTTGTCCTCTACCGGAATTCCGTTGACTTCCCGCAGCTCATCTCCCACGTGGATGAGACCTTTGGTGGAGATGGTGAGGTGGCAGGATTAGCGTGCACGTGCGCACACACGCACACACACACACACACGGAAACACATTAAACAAAAGGAGACAGACAAACAAATGTGAAGAGAGACAGATGGACAGCAGCCATCTTAATATAACAGGTGTGTCAAATTTTACGTTACAATATGGGCTGAGTGAAGACCCGTCACTTCACATCACATTAAAGACCCCTAAGTTCAGGACAAAGTGAAGACCTGCAACTGCTCTTCAGGGTAAACTCACCACTGCGGTCAGCAGCTCCACCCCTCATTATGCGTGCAACAATGATGGCGCCCGTGCGCTCGTCCCTTTTTATCGTAGCTCCCTGGAGCAAAGACAAGGGGGGGGTGAGCAGGTAGGCAAGCATTTGCTATCGACTCATTCAGCTGGAGGCGACATTCTGAAGTGCAGGGGGCACGTCCAGCATTAAAGTCTCTACTGATGATGACCTCAACGCACCTTCAAACACCATCTTCCGCCTGTTCATTTATGGTGAGAACTACACACGGACTCATTCTATCTATCAACTCTACCGTTCCATACTTTCTTGTCCAGTACAGGGCCACTGTGAAGAGTCAATCCCATGAAGGTCAGGGCACAAAGGCAAGGAACACCTTGGACAATAATTAGATCCAACTACACAGATATACAAGCATCAGAACTAGGATGGAAGAGGATACACAGTCTTCTCCACAAACACATTAGACTGATGGACCTTCAGAACCACCCGGAAGGTGATGTGGACAGGAGATGAGTGACGTGACTTCATTTCAGTTTGCGTCACCCAACCACAGCTAAAAGCAAATCTATGGTTCACCCGCCAAGCCAGCAGAGTCAAAGCCGAGATCCAGAGTGAAACCCGGCTACCTGGTCCTTGCAGTGCTTAAGACAGACGAAGCCCAGCAACTTAACTGATGTCATCAAGTTCCTCGGCTGTCAAGTCTAATTGCCTCCCTCAAGGTCTTTCCCGAATGAGCGAAGAATCAAAGAGTAACTCCAGACTGAAAGTGAAGCGACCGCTTGGCTTGCGAAACTTTAGCTGCAGATCTTCACGATCCATCTGATCGACTCATTAAGGCAAACGAGGACGGCAGGAGATCGAGAGGGGGAGCTCTAATGACTACTTCAAGTAGCTGCCTGTGAGGAAACACCAGGGAACAAGAGGATGAGATGAACCACCTGAAAAAGAAACCGCACCGAGGGTGCAGCCACGTCCACAACAGCAGCAGCCACGACCTTCCTCGGGATGGTCGACACCGGCTGCCCACTAGGGTCAGAAAAACCTGTAAATGGCGCCCTCTCAGACTGGGGTATCGAGCCGCCTCTGATATTAAAAAGATGTAGAAATACCCAAGCAATTTTGAATCGAACTTCACCAATTAAGACTGCTGAGGAGGAGTGGGGAGGGGGTGTAAGGAGATACGGGAAGAGTAAACAATCAAAAGAGAAACTGCTCGTGTTTTTCTCCCCACCCCCCCCCCCGCCCGGTGGGCGTTTCTGGGGGCGGGCCCCCCGGGGGGGGGGGGGGGGGGGGGATGACAGCCTGAAGCACAGATATGAAGAGCTGGGACAGAAGTCATGGGTCTATATCCATGACCCAAAATGCAGAACCTGAGTCCATATCCAGGATCTGGGCAATGTCACACAACCAGGAGGGGGTCCTCAGCCACAAAGACTCCCCCCATCTGGGCTCCAGAAATGAAGAGGTGACGACTAGTGTAGCAGGAAACCAGCGGGTACACTGAGCAGAAGCTGATTAGGTAAGGTGGACTCCTCGTCCATCTCGCTCAATCCATCTCCCTACCTCCCAATCAATCAGGCCCATTTCAGCAGCTTCTCCCCCGACCCAGAGCTGGGCCGCCTTTCTGCACGGCAGAGCCGACCTCTCTGCCAACCCGGTCTGTGTTCTCACCACATCATTAAAACCTCAAGTGATCTGCTTTGGGGGAAGCACTTCTCGCACAACTCCCCGGGGCAAATCAACTTTCCGGAAGTCTCTCTCTCTGTCTCGCATCCTTCCAGCTCTCTGGAAAGACAGGGAGGGAAGGATTTCAGATGCTGTATTCACCCCCCTCCCCCCCAGGTAAAAATATACCTCCTGCCCCTCCCTGGCCCAGTAGGCCTGAAATGGTGGCAATAACTGCAAGCTCAGGAACCTCTGACTCATTGGTTTGTCGTACTATTGTTTGACCTACACGCAGGGGGGTGGTGGGCTACAACACCACCCCGTCCCAACCCACTCCTAAGCCTTATAAGGGTTATGATGTAGTGCTCAACGGTGGTCTATTACCACTCAAGAGCCCCTGAAACCAGTTTTCTGCCCCACAATTTACGAGGGGAGGAAGGAGTGGTGTGGGTGACCTACAACAACCTTAATAAACCACTCGACTGCCCTCAGGCAAGGCCGGAAGGACGGCAGCCCCACTAAAGCCCCTCACTCACATGGCTGCTCTTTGACAAATGCAAGGCAAGTGGAAGGAGCCAAAGGGAACTCATGATTAGGGGCATGGCTGAGCCTCAAAGCAGTAAACCTTCCTGTGGTTCTCATGGGGGGGGGAGACACGTTGATTCCCCGACCGCTACCGAGTTCTAGCTCCATAGTGACCCTAAAAATAGACATTTAAAAGCACCAGGCTCACTAACTGACAGAGAACAAACAACCCTCTTTATGGAACCAGGAGTACTTTTAGCTGCGGTAGTCAATTACTCATCAGTAATGCTATCTGGGTTAGCTACTCTCCTGCGTGATCAGGTCCATATGTACGCACCCCGCTTGCAGAACCGTAACCGCGTTCCGAAGCACATAAATGCTCCTGATTGTTATTCTAGGCCTGGCCAAAACTCAATAAGTTAATCTCCTCGGTGTGATGAGAGCTGGAGCAATATTCATCTTTATCAGACCGCAGTTCCGTGGAAAAGCTACGAGAGATGGTGGGGTCACGGCCGTGGTGCTCAATGACAAATGGCCAACTCCCCTGTCCCCATGATAACTGGGGGGGTAGTGCATATGAGGACGTTGTCTAACAAGCACTCTTCCTTCTGGATAAAGGGAGATAAAAGTACATAATCACCTCAAGAGCAGGAGCCAGCAGAGTGCCTTGTTTTGTAAAGAAGTCACTTAATGGTGACAAGCTTACAGCAACCACGTCAACTGAAAGACACATGGAAGGACCACAAGTTCACGGCAGCGTTCTTCATGGAAAAGAAAAACCACAAGGGAGGTCAAAAACACTTTCAAAAAATACCCACAAATACATCTTCATTTATGCTTATGTCTTTATCAAATTTCACACCAATAGCAGCGCGATGATGACACGAGAAAACACATTTTTCAGCTATTTCATCATTTTTAGAGAGGTCGTCAGTTAAAAGACCTGTAATAATTGCATTTCTGAAGTCTTTGCTGCATTTACGCAAAGACTGTACGGAGGGGTGTGTTGAGTCTTTGCTAGGAGTGATTGTGGAGCAGAAGGAGCAGAGAGTGGGAGATGATCCTCATCTTTAGCTAACGACTTCAGTAACCCCATTCCTCGGTGATGCTGTTAGACGAGACTGACCCATAGCACACCTCCCCACCTGTTTTATTAAACAGCTTATGATTACCAACTAATAAAACCTTACCCAGAACGCGCTTCTAGAGTTTCCCCCACTATTTCCTTAACCCGAGTCCTAACCTCGACCGCAATTAACAAGTATTATGAGAAAAAAGAAAATTGCAGGTCATTATCATGATAATTACAAGGAAATTTGTGTGAGGAGTTGCCAGGTACTGGTAATAAAAAGCAGGGACAAGAGGGAGCTGAGTTTGCGATTAATTTCTTTTTTGCCTCAGGGCATTCTAGAAGCTTGGTGATCACACGGCTCTTGTAAAAACATATTTGGCCTCACACTGTGTGATGGGACCACGCGCGTACACTTGTGTGCTTTGCGTGCCCCGAGGTAGGTGGGGGGGGGCGGACCTCCAATTAAGGGTGCCGGCGCTTGCATGGTGATGAAAGCCCAAAAGATGGTGATGCCTTCAACAACATGCCCCTACCGAGAAAACACAGCCTTTAGAGATCACGTCTCATTTCCCCAAGCACCAACAGAGACAGGAGGCCACAGCCAAATCAAAATCACCCATAAATCTGGGGAGAGGAGCCTGCTGGACTCGCTTTTCCCTGGAACTGCCCTCACCCTGACTACACCTGCAGCAGGCCCGGGTTCTCCACTGCCTTGGTACACTAGCACCCCCATCTACTGTTACTCCAAGTTAACAAAACAGTGAGCAAAGGGTGAGGACTGAAAGAATGAGAACAAACATTAATGGAGATCTCCACCTACCCATTCTCCTAGTCTGCTCAGTCCACAGTTTGACAGTTCCTCCAAGAATTTCATTCCCCATACTAACAAAACCAGTAGCGTTCTCTCATTGGGGGCTTCTCCTGGAGGTTCCGAGTACCTCAACAACAGAACAGGGTCAGCCGGCACAGTCAGTCGGGTTTAATAACAGACTTCAGTTACGCAGGACGTGGTCAGATCTTGCTGCTCGCCTGGTCAAGTGAGTGCGCATCTCCCGAAATTCTGGAGAAAATGAAAAATATGGGTGCTGGGCAGCAAGCAGGCACTGAGAATTGTGTAAAATCCACTGGGTAAACATTGCCCCCAAATTAGTGAGCATGTATGGGCAATTATATAGTGGGTAAAACATAAAGACCATCACCTTTGCGAACTTGACCAAAGCTAATAAACATGGGACATCCATCTCCGTTTTATTTTCCTTCCTTCGGAGTTTTTTTTGAAACAACGATCCCCTTAAATGCTGGGTTCCACAGCCCAACAGGAAACGAATATCTCCCTTTGCCCAGACTTACCCACACATACCCATCCCCCAGCAATACATTCTTTTAATAAAATACACGGCTGCACTTAAGTAATTGCCCCCTCCCCAAACCCAAAATGTAATTATATCATTTTACTGACATTTGAGCAAATAAATGATGCAGCCCTGCTTTCAGGAAGGAGAGCAGGAGTTTGGGGAGAGAACTTGGGGTTTAAACTTTTCGGGTTACAAAAGTATGGCGTGCAACCGTAGCCTGAAAGACGATAGTAATTAATCAGCACTACCGAGTGCAGGCCACTCCACCAATCAGCATTAAGTTAATGGATGAGTCACAGCAAGACCCAGCCCTGAATACGGAGCCAAAACATCCAAGGCAAATATTTTTAAAAAATCACTATAGCAGGCTTATGATGTCAACTTTGAAAATTTCAGACTGATTGAAGGGAATTGCAAGTTAAAGTGCACATCAAAACCAATTTTTCCATCCACAGGAGAAGAGCATACACCATCTGGGGGTTGGCGGTGACGAGCCACTGTGAGAACACGGCCGTGTACATCTACCCTGGCTTCAGCGTGTCCATAAACATCCAATGTTGGTCTTATTTACCCCTACCTGGCCAGCACGGGTCTGTCCTGGTTGTCAGGATTCAGAAGGAGAAGAAGCGCGGCGAGGTCCGAACATGCACCGCGTCACGTAAGAGAACGTTGAGGGTCAAGGGCTGTAACAGGAGCGGAAGGGCGGTTCCCAAGGTCCTAGCCCACCCTTGACTGCGAGCACAGCATCACAGAGCAGGGGAGCCCTTAATGAGGTCTTTCTGGGATTTATGGGTTTGTTTTCACTCTGGTGATCGTGGGCCCACACACAGGAATCCTCACACTGGTTAGCTGCCCTGCAATTAAGCTGGGCTGAGGCCTCCGTCCCTTGGCCTGTTCAGGCAGCATGACCCCCCCCACTGACCACAGGGGCTGAGAGAGAGCCACAGGTGTCACCTACCCCCCCAGTCCAGCATTAACCTTTCAACCATGTAATCATGTTGTACATACTGACAGCCTAGATGAAAGACACAGAGCCCACTGAAAAGCTACAGGACTGACTAACGCCCAACAGCAGCTCTCAAGACCTGATGCTGAAAGGATTTAAATTTTATTTTATGACCAACGACATGAATAAAATCCTTCTGGAAAATGAGAAGTGAATGTTTGCACGTTTACAGTGGAGACCAAAATTCCCAAGGCTGAGCAAGGGTTTTCTTGCAGGCAAGTTGGAAAACGTGCTGCCTTTACGGTGATGTCCCAGATCAGAGCTGCTGTCACATGATGCCCAAAGTCACTGCTGCACTGTAAAACAAGTATGTAAGGAGGGAGAATGGGAGAAACAAGAGAAGAGAGAGAGGAAAAGAAGAGGAACAGAAGAAGAGACAGAGGAAGAGAAGAGGGAGAGCTGACAGCAAGGGCACCTGCTCGACAGCAGGTGGATTGTGCAGCAAGTCGAGGTGCAGGACCTGCAGATGTCCAGGAGGTGAAGGTGGAAATAGGACCAGGCTGTTTTTCCATTTTCGCTCAGTCAATGCGAGTATGAAAAGGAGCTTCGGGGACAGGCATTCAGAGCCAGAGAGGCCTTGTTCTAAAAGGACCAATGGAGGTGTGTTGTGTGGACCAAGTAACTGTAGGCACAGTCCATAAAAACCAGTCTAGTAAGAATGGCCCTTTAAGAAACTGCAGCTAGGCTTACCGTTAATACAACTTTATGAGGATTAAAGTGAGGCAGATTCTGATACGGCCATTTAGTTTGGCAGAGATATTGAGGCGACCTGGTTCTGCTAGGCACACCTCACTGGGGTTACGAGCTGGACCACATGGTGAGGTGGCCAGTAAGCTGTTAAATTTCCTATCAGATAAATGACTGAACTAGTTAAGGAAAACAAAAGGAGGTGCACACCACTGGCCTGAATGACATGACGTAATTATGACAGCCTTCTGAAAGTGGAAACCGGGCAGACTTACAAGAGGCTCCTTGCTCTTCACCAGCCGAACGATCTTCACAGAGTCCTCATCCTCGTCGATGTCATCAGGCAGGGGTGGCAGCTCAGGTTCATAGCTCTTCTGAGCCACTGTGTCGTGGACTGAGAGGAGGCTCTGCCATGGGGGAAGAACTGGGGTCACTGTGGGGTCACTGTGTGCAGTACGGTGTAACCCCACCAGCCTAGTCACTCCCTTCTCTCATTCCATTTCCTGGAAGTTACAATCGTAGACCCAGGTAGGAAGACCGCACGGACGCTCTCATTACCCACCCCTCCCTTGCAGGTCTGCCACACCGTTAAATCGATACCTGTCAAACCTAACGAACCTCACCACGAAACCTGCAGCCATGGTCCGCTGGGATCGGATTCCCAGAACATCGGAATGGCCACGATTCCCACTGTGTTTGTTCCACGGAAATCAGGAAAGCGAATAAACCGAAGACAGTGCATAAGCACATGGCAGTGTGTCATTCAAAAGTCTTCCGAAGGAGGACGAGACAAGCACATGCCAAGAAACGAGCGGTTGGAGCCCAGACTCCTCAAAGCTACCAGAACCAGCCATTCGTCTTAGGACCGTTGGTCCGCGAGTCCAGGTCCACCCACGAGATGGTGTTCTCTCCCAACTTCTAATAACAGGGGTTCTGCCTCTACTAGCACCACACAGGGGAAACCACCAGACAGTGATCTACATTCCTGTACCGAACATTACTCTAAGCAATAAATATTTACAGAGCCACCTCAGGCTCAGTGCTACATTTCACCTTTTTTCTCCTCCCCCTCCCCCACACGTACACGCAGACCCCCCCCACCCCATTTTAGGGTCTGGGATGGTAGGGGCCAAGATCTACCCATTGGCCAGGACTTCTGATGGACCAAAGTCACCATCTCTCAGCAGCTCTGCCTCTTCAGAAGCTTGGTGTGACCACCTCTGACCTCCTGCCAAACCTGGCTGGGTCTTCCACCCAGCATCTCAGGCCTGACACCCCCCTCCTGCCCTGTTCTTTGTCCCCTGATGTCTAACAGCCCAGCTGGTAGCAGCTTGCAGAAACTCAGAATCACAAGCAATGAAAGTTAATGTGTGAGTGTGTGTGGGGTTATGTGATGGGCAGCACATGGGCAAAGGTGAGTACCGGCCAAAGAACGTACCATCTTGCATCTCGCACGTTGCATCTTAACACTGAAGATCTGCTGTTGCATTTCATTTTAATAAACTGATGATGTCATACTACAAACAAACACATTCTTACATTTTAGATCTAGACAATGGACTAAAGACATCTGCTCATTTTTTTTCCTTCCTCAAACCCATTTTTTGCACTTGACCGTGGATGTTTCGTGGGGTGGACGCAGACGGTCGAGAACGTTCCTCTGAACACCAGCCGGTTCCTGAGTGGCGAGGCCGGCCTCCTTAATGGCCACTTTCATCACTGTCAGTGTTAGTCCTGCCGAGGAGGTTTAATATGAGCAAAATTTGTTTTTTCATGTGCAGATCATAAAAGGAGTGAAAAACCTTTAAAGCTCGACTCATGTGCCGCTCACTGAATGGATGGTTTCCGCTGCAATTGAGAGTTATAACGTTACTATTGCACAGAGCACCTATTCAAGCCGACCATCTGCTTGCGGTTTGCGTGCTGCGTCAGGTGACCCATCCGAGGAGTTCCTATGCCGCTGCCTGATTTGCACTTTTGCGCCCAGGACCTGAAAGGCCTGTTTTTGGTACAAAAAAGAAATCATATTCCAACTGTCTGGTGGGCTAACAACATTTTTTTTCCCCAGCTCATCACGACCCAAATTCCTTGCCTTGAGCTGAACGAGGACTGATGAATTTCCGGGAAAATCCGGCTTTTCAGGTGGTGGTACTGGAAGCTATCGGGACCTCACACTGGGTACCCAGGTCCCCTTGGTTGCTTGTGCTCGAAACCAGGGAAGTCAATCCTGAAGCTTTGTTCGAACTTAGTCCAGAGAACTACTTAACTGTGACACCCGGCTTCTGCAGGGAGCACTGCAGGCGGGCTGCCTCGCCTTCGCTCAGCCAAGTGCTTGGCTGCGGATGCAGTTGCAATAAATCCATCGCTGTCAGAACAACGAGGACCACGTGGCAGCCAGCTGCCCTAGAGTAACGCCGCTGCAGCCCCCAACACCAGGCCTCACATCAGAGGGACGTCGATCGATCACCAGATCATGACAGCCCTGTGCAATCTCGTTTGTCGTTTCCAAGGAGAACTCCATTTAGCAACACTCTCGTTATTAATCTCCACGGCGACAGCCCGCATCCCCCGCCACTGGTCTGACGGCAGAAGCTCAGTCATTGACGGTATTTTTTTTGGCTCTGCCCCGTCACCGTGTCAACATGAATCAAAGTGGCCCTTCGAACCTGTTCCATTTCCAACGCCAGTCCTTCCGCTGTCTACGCCCCGTTATCTGGGCCCTGCCATTTCAACCTGACTAGGAAAAAGTTTATAAAAAAAAAAACACACACACACACACACACACACACACACACACACACACACACACACTGGACTGACAGCTGGAGGAAGAAATTAAGTTCTGGAAAGTAGAAGCGGGAGAAGCAGGGTCCCATCGGAGGCGCATTACGCTCCGAGACCTTTTAGTCGAACGAGAGTAATGGAGTATTTGGTTTCACATAACAAGACACGCAGCGAGACGGAGGAGACAGATGGGGAAGCAGAGCGAGGGCGTCCGTGAGAGTTAAAACGTGACAGGCGACGCGGGCCGCCACTGGGCGCGTGTCAGTCTGAGGGGGAGAGGGAAGAGCGTGCGGAAATTTCGGGCAGAAAGGCACAAAACGCCACCACGGGCACGTGTGATGGTCTGACATGGAGAGAGACGCCGTGCAGCTGGTGAGGTAAGGACACGAGCTTGCACGGCAGAGAGGGGAAACGTGTCATTTAGAGAGAGTGAGCACAAGCTATAAGGGGTTACAGAGTGTGACACGGTGTGTGTATATGTGTGTGTGTGCACATCCACAAGCCTGTTTATGGGAAGACTGGCTGTTTGTGCATCCGATGTCCCCACAAGGACAGCGAACCCTGAAAACAAACATCCCCTCGAGGTTTAAAAATAAAAAAAAAAAAAAAAAATCAATCCTCTTTTTTTCTGAAAGTTGGCTTTTCCGATTTTGCCCAAATACTAAAAATCACTAAAGCTTACCGTTTGATATAAGCTGTCAGTTTTTCCAGCTTCTAACAGGGTAGAGTCTGGAAGCAATCTTGATGTGTGTGAGCGTACTTGATACAGCGACACCCCTGGAGAGGGGGGTGGGGTAGCAGACCCTCACCTTGACATGGGGCTTGGCTAGTAGTATGAGCAGCTCCTGCATCTCCTGGACAGCCGGCTTCTTCTGGAGCTCCTTGACCAGCTGAGATGTGAGATTGACCCGGAAAAAAGGGGGGGGGTTTAACATTTGAACATATAATCCACTTCATGTGGGATGGGTCATCACACACACACACACACACACACACACACACACACACACACACACACACCTGGATACCTGAATAGACCCCCCCCCCACTCAGGACAGATGAAGCCCACAGGCCACACAAAGGACCGCTTGTGTGGGATCAGAGCAGGACTGACACCCGTTGGTTTGGGCTGCTTTTCAGCGGGTGGGGGGGGGGAATTCACACAGCCTCTGAGAATCTTCATACCAGTTCAAGGTGGTGGAACAAGAGGGGGATGTAGAGGGAAAGGAGGAGCAAGGGGCACGAAATGTGCATGCGCTGCCCTTTACTGGCTCGGCATTGCAACTGCAGGAAGATCCACGTGTGGGTTGCTTCACAATTCAGCCAATACATCAGTCTCTCTGGTGCGTCCAGGAACAGACATGGCACCAAGCTGGGCATACCACCAAGCCTCCCTCCCTTGCATGCACCACTCTCATCAGCCTGCTCTTGATCACCAGGAAATACCCCAAATTCTCCATAAAGCGCACCGCCTCGCGCCGTGAGTTGGCACGGAAAGATTGCGAAAATGAGCATGAAAGCTCGGACATTTGCGACTCTGCTTGTGAGTCACACTTTCTGTTCCTGCTAGACACCTTCTAAACAACAAGTGAAAAAACACACACCTGGCATCCTTTGTTGAGCTAATTTAGAAGTCCAGTCTACCTCAACCTACTGTTCATTTGGACAGAAATAACCCTGAGCACAAAGTTTACGTTTACAACGGTTCTCGAAAGCCATTACGTCATTAAAAAGTGCTATGTATTGCTGAAGCAGATTTGTTTAAATTATGGGCATCTTTTCTGATTACGCCAAAAGATGTGGAGGACATTTGTTTAGCTTTGTTATGAAAACTGACATGTGCATCGTGGAGGGGGGCAGGTCCATCTTCAGCAGGAGAGCAATATTTCAGGAGGACTGAAGCAAGTCTTGAGGCAAAACCTTCTAACCACTTTTAAACTTCTCAGAGTATGGTGGGGTCACATAGGTTAAACTATGATAAATTTCAGATGGCGATTGGGATGGAAACACGTATTTATGTCACGAGGAGCTAAGAAAGTTTCCGTAGGACGTTACTTCTGGCAGGACCCAACCCCTGACACCCACCGCAGCGATGGCGAGCCTTCACCTCGCTGACATCACCAGCCACGCAATTGTTGGAGGAGCGCTGGCTGCGGTTTAGAAACTGTGCTCTCTTGCTCCATCTGGTGACCAGGAAAGGATATACATCTCTACGTTGAGCCAGGGCATGGACACCGTCTCAGAGAATAGAGGCACCTCTGTGGCTCTGCAACCAGCGTGTGGAGGTGGAAATCAAGGTAATCTATGAAGTCTGGTGGTAAATGATGGCTGGAGGATTTTTGCGAGTACTGAAGATATGGAGGGGAAGACACGGAGTGGAGCAACTACCCCATGTCAGTCGCACACACAGTGGACCACAGATGGCCTGTCAATGCACATCACGATTGAAACTGAAGCCCTGTTAGCATAACTTAAAACCAAGTGAAAGTCCTCCCAGAGTTCCCATTTGCAGTGGAATACCCAAAACAACGTGGACAGCCTTACTCTGAACTTCCATGTGATGTAAGCGAAGCTCTCAAAAAACATGCAAGCTCTTGAATGATGTGGTCGATGGTGCTGTTCTGACTTCCTATGTCTGGTGAAACCGTTTTGGGATTTTAATCCGACACCCGATAATCCCTCAGCATGATTCCGTGAACGTTTTTAAGTGTATAATTTGAAAGTTGGCGGAGCAGGCTTACAAAGCGTACACTTTCCGTAGGTTGAGAAAATTGGAAGCGAGGAACAGAAACACAAAGCCCCCTCTCTCATGCTCATCCTGAGAACCCCCCCACACTCCCCCCAAGACTCCGATCCCGGTTCCCATGTTGATACAGTAACATGGTACGCTTTTCATACTGAGCCTGTCGTCACAGTGGGTATCAGTACCTTCAAAGTGCTGTTACATCATTTGGAGGGTCTACTCCTAGTGGGACTCTCATCTGTCTATCCGGTCAGTCTGTCTGCCTGCCTCCCCAGTCATTCTTTCCACCCAGTCAGTCTGTCTGTGCCTGTCTTTCTAACCTTTCCCGATTCGCCCATTTAATTTAGATGTAATTATTGAAGTTTTGTCATTTTCAAAACAAAATGAAGAAATACCAATACTCTGATAGTCTTTGATTATGACAGACTGAAGAGCCCATTCAGCCATTTAAAGTGGCAGTGTCGTGGTTTCCCCATCTGGACACCCCGTCGGTTTACATGGGTGTGTACAAGATATTCGCCATGTGTCACCATCCGCAGGAAAGATGCCGCCACCAGCTTGTTTTTTATTACAGGGCGATTAAGCGGTCTGCACAGCGCCGGCAAGCATGCCCAGCCCAGAGCAGAAAGACAGGTCCATAAATCACCAATACATTTGGCTGAGGAAGGTCTGAAGGGTGGTCTGCCTCACTCCCCTGTCTTATTCAGCCTTGTCGGTCATTCCCCATACTATACCACCTGTTTGAGAGGCGAAGCAAGTGTCAGAACACTCTCAGTACGTGATGCGGGTAAGTGACGACCAGACAGAGAATTGGGTGTCACGGTGAAGGTCTGAGGGGTGGTAAACAGACGTCATAAAATCTCACAGGAAATACATGGAGAAACTTACATCTCGGGCCAGGGAACCAGCGCTGCTCAGCACAGGGGTGGGGCTGTGGTCCTCATAGCGCTTTAGCTTCTCATGGATCTGAAAGGACAGTTGTTTTTGGAAAGGGGTTAAATCTTGGGGGGGCGGGGCAGGGCGGCAGTGGCTGCAGTCTGCTAATAACAGCCCAAAATAAGTCATGGGCAGGCATCGGCCACCCCCCAATGATCACATGGCACCCACCTTCCACAGAGGGAGATTTACACACTTAAGAGAAGGTACCACACTGAAATACAAGCCTCCGTCAAATAGCAGAGCAGCTGTACAATTAGCAATCTTTGTGTCAGTGATATTGTCCACATAAATCTCATTACTAAGGCTCAGCCACTTTAAAAGCCAAAATTAACCCAGTAACACTTGTCATTATTTCAAATGGATATTTAAGAAGTTCAATTAAACAAAACTGATTTTCAAAGTAGAGACTGCGCCAACCCGAATACTTTCACGAGATCTACAGAGGGCTCCAACTAGTGGTGAGGAGTCAGGTTCAGGGATCAACACCATCGGGCTGGAAAAGCCAATCCGGTCATATCACTGAGGGAGGCGCAGTATGATGCAATCAGTCTGTGATGGTCCGGCTACCAAACCACTGGCACCAAGTCAGGTGCTGACGGCCATTCGTGGGAGGTGGCTTCCGTTGACGGAAGGCCGTATTGAACTCAACGAAGACTCCGGATCGTGTCTTTAGAGGCTCGTCCTGCCGCTCTTCCTCTTTTTCGCAGCTATGTAGGGGACAGTGCCAAGGGGACAGCCTCACTGGTTCCAAAAAAAAAAAAAAACTCAAAAAATGTGGAACTCATTCAGCAAAGAATATCGCTTGTCCTTTTCTGGACACAGATCTCTGTGACATCTGCTTTCGTACTTCCAGGCAGTCTGCTTCATTACCGTGGAATTTTTTTTCATTTTTCTTCGAAGCGAACGCGAAATTGCTTTTATTTACAGCTCAGGATGCCGTCCAGCGAGACGGTCCCATCCAAATGGAGGAGTGAGGCTATCTGCTGAAGCCTTTTGCGTAAAAGCCACGACATTCTGTCACACGTTGCCCCCCACGTTCCCGAGCTCAGGCCCCTCTGGCGGACATACCACCTGTGCGCCTGAGAAAGGCAAGCGAGGAGTTTATAATTAACGAAAGCAAAATCAGGGGTGCAGGTGGCAGAACGGAACAAAAATGTGGACCAGCTGAGAAGGGGGTGAAGAGGACTTGATCGCGAACCGCTACATTAACAGAATGAGAGCCAGCGTGTGTGCGTGAGTGAGACAGACGGGACTAAAAGGAGAACAGGGACACTGAAATAACAAAAATGAAATCGGAGGAGGGCAACTTAATGGGGAGAGAGATGCTGTAAATTAAAGTGAGAACACCTAAATGCTCCCCAAAAGAAATACCTCGATAAAATAAGGGACACGGGCTGAGTGACCAAACTGGTTCCAGTAGATTAGGAACGCACTTCAGGGCCACCTGTCTGTCTCAAAAACAAGCATGTGTCCTTCATCTCCCAGATGAAGATGATGATCTGAACAAACTCAGACATTAAATTAAAAAGGCGTTCCAGGTCTGGTCTAAAGGGGCTCCTTTCCAGGATGTGAAATGTTCTGGAATTCAGTTTGATTCTCTGGCACCCGCAGGTACCCTCCCGTGCTGTCGGGTCGAAATCTATGAGCTGGAGACACCCTGGATGTCGGGTTCCACATGCATCTGCACCATGCACCAGCAGGAGGAGAACCACACTGGCCACAAAGTTCCCACTGTATCATACACCATCCATAAACTGATAACCTAGCTGCCATTTTGAACTCTATGCTACCCATCAAACAGAAACTACTCTAGTAGGTGACTGTTTAAGAAGCTAAACCTAATAGACCAGAAGGTTTTGGGTTTGAGTCCCAAGGGGTGTAATATAAAAGTTATTGTCTTCGACGGAAGGGGTTGCTAAGCGGCTATGCACACTAAAAGCCTGCAAGTCATCTAGTGAGAAAGAAGTAGTTACTGTTCTATGAAATGGGATGGGTGATGACCGGACCAGGATCACACAGATGGTCCTGTAAACAGAAGGGAGAGAAGCCACTATGGACTCAGCTTTCAAAAAAGGCAAGGAGGGGCAGTGCCCTAAGCAGGACAGGTGGTCGGATTCAACAGAATGGGGACACGTAATGTATAGAGGACAGGAACAATTCAAACAGGAAATGAAAGGATTAACACAGCCAATCAGCTCAGGAGAGAAGATGCACAGAGATTCACCTTCCCAATCTCTCCAAAGAGATCCTACCACTCACTTCCTGCACTGAGGCAAATCATCAAAAATATGTGTGCATGTTTTCAACTGAAGCTGTCCAAACTGTCAAAGTAACTTACAGCAGTACCACTAAGAAATGAAAGTACAAATAATACCTACTGAGAAGAGCACTCAGGAATGATGAATTTCTGTAGGGTAACATGAGCCAATACGTGTATTAGACTTAAATATGCTGCTTATACATCATCTTTAAAAAATATAGATCGAAAACAAGGATAAGAGCAAAATAAAATCAGAATTAGCTACCTGTTAGTGAGAGGGGAGAAAAAAAAAAAAAAAAAGACCTGCTATGAAGGGAAAGCAGGGATGTAAATAAAATGTTTAAAATTTCAATTCGTAACGATATGACGAATTATAGAGGTTAGGAAATCTTTCTCAGACAGGAGTAACCAACAATAATGGTACACCGTGATTCGTCACGATAAGCATTTCAAACCATAACGGGCTGGGCAAGGGTGCCTGTTTGATGGCCCCTGAAGCTACCTGTCAGGTGAGTCAGACAGGGGTTTAGAGGCAGCTGGGTCTGTCTGCATGTCAGACATCCTCTCTCGGGCCTGTATGCTGCCCCTCGAAGCTGCAGGTGAAGGCTGACAGCTTCCTGAAGACCAGCCTTCGGTCAAACTCATTCTCATACTGCCGTTACTCTCTGTCGACTTGGGCTTCACTACCTTGTAGATCACAACTGGGGGTAAAGATGAGTGGCCACAGACAAGAAATAGGGTCAGAGTGCCACCTAGCTTCAAGGAAGGTGGTGTAAAACAGCAGTGGGCAATAAAAGAATGAAGTGGTCATCACTGAAGAGAGTCGTCTATGGCGGAGCCTGCCCAGAAGCTGGGGAAGCTGACTTAGCTTGTTACTCTTCTTTCAGGCTGTATATTTTACAGCTCAGTAGGCATGATGAACGAGGGGGTCTTAGACAGCACAGTCTGGGCATGTTAATAGGCTGTGGTCAACACCAGACAGAGCCTGGACTGGCCCAGAGCTGCAGACTGCACACCGGAGAGAGACCGTGCTTAGAAGAACTTTATAATGAATGAGGATGTTTAATGGTTATTTTAACCTTACATGACCAAGTAGCTCAGCAGGTGCTAAAGGAAATGGCTGATGGTTAAAAACAACAATAAGTTATGTTAACCAAAAAAGGAAGAACAAAATGTGGAGAATATGTGCAGTCTTCATCACAGTATGTATGTATGTAAGCATGACTGATCTATAACACATGGGTAAAAATGAGGATTAGAATGACAATTAAAATTTTAGTGAGGGGAAGACAAAGACAGAAAGATGGGAGAGACTGACAAAGACAGAGCCTGAGGTTCTTCACATCTCCACTTGATTATTCCCCCACTCTGTTCACTGCGTGTCTCAAAGCCATGTTAAGCCCCCATGACCGCGTGGGTCCCTGTATCTGATCCGGGCGGTAGCAGCTGAAACTGTGATATCTCAATCGAATTTCTCTCAGAAAAACAGACAAACACAGCAGTTGTCCCTGCTTGTGCGAAAGTGTTTTTTTTTTTTTTTTTTTTTTAAACCTCAGTTCACTGGAGACATCAATTAGCTTGACCCCACATAGGGCCAAACTGGGGGTCTCTGCACCACGCGTCAGCTGTAACTCCCTAGAGGCTTTGACGATCATCATACATTTCAATGATATTATATGCATTTCAGTTGTTTTAATGACTTCTTTTTTAAGACAGGAAATTCTAAGTGCAAATAAGGACAAATCCTTTTGGGCTCCACACAGTCTTCCATTTGGGTGACGAAAGACTACTTCGCACACTTACATGGCCTTAATGAACGCTTGAGTCGGCACAAATACCTTAGAGAAAAGGCTTCACGACGACAAGATGTCATGTTTTTTTCCTTCCCCCCCCATTTCACTTCCTGTCTGAGGGAAAAACACATCAGGGCTGGAGACTGCTGGATCTCTCACTTTTGGAACTTTTCCGAGTGATGCGGCTTCACGTGTAGACGTCTGAAGTGACGGCTCGAGTGAACGACAAGGCAGCGACGCCCCAAGTGCTGCACCCCCCCCCCTTCCCCTGGGGTCCGTAGTTTCAGTTACTGACAACTACCCCAGACCGGAGTAGACAGCATGTGTTTGGCTCATTAGCGCCAGACAGCAGAGCACGCGATCCGCGAGCCTTTCTGGGCCTGCTGGTTTTAATGCTGTCATCTTAGACGGCTTGAACAAAGGACTACTGTACAAAGCCTGAGAGGCGAGAGGAGTGGGACGAACGGAGGTGGATGGAGATGAGACAGAAAGAGACAGACACAGACAGAGGACAGGCGGAGACAATCCAGGGTGCTGCCCGGTCACATCCAGAACAGCACGGGACCCCGAACCCATCGGCCTACTGGCTCACAGAAACAGAGGACGTGTACCTTCACCAGTGACTGCAGGCTCTTCTCCCCGAACATGTCCTTCAGGAAGGCGCAGTCTGCCGGACTGTTCACATGCGGCTGGAGCTGAGAGGGGAGGGTCACCAGTAGCTCGAACACACCTGTTGGGGGATGGAAACACGTCTTGGCGTTCGCAGGAGTGCCAAAAAGGCCGCAACGTCCCGATCTGTGCCCCACCCCACCCTGCCCTGCTTTGTCCTTAGAGAAGGTTCTGCTAACGCAGTGTTCAGCCTGGTCTTCCTACACCACTGACGCCCTTTAGCATGCTCCCAAGTTGGAGACCAACTTCACAGCCGGCACTTCCTGTGATTGTTCCAGAACTTCCTATATTTCTAGTAACTCTTCCGTGGCGCAAAAAAAAGAACTAGGAACAGGCAGAATTGTGTGCTGGACACATTTAAAGAAAGCTAAACTCTAAGCTTCCATCTTAAATGTGACATGTAAGTGCATCTTCAAGCTTATAGGGTATTGCTTGAATTTCAAGCTAGAATTTTCTCCAGCATTTTGCAGTCTTGGAAGTTCCCCAATGTCTTCTGGAGCCGAGGCTAAATAAACAATTAATTAATCTGAACATCTCCAGCATCCAGAGCCCCCTGGAGGCCTTTAGGGTGAACACAAATCACACGTTCTGAGGGGTTTCCCCCAAGCTCAACATGGTTTAGGAGGAACAGACTGCACCCTTCTGCTTAGCGGATCAGGGACGCGTCAGAGGAAACGAGACGGCGCATTACTGACTTACACCATCCGTCCATCTGCTCTCCAACCCACAGAAACATCCTGCTGCTGTGATTTCTACACTTTTGATGGCTTGAGTTCAGTCTGGAAGAAGGTCATGCCGGTTTCATTCCATACCAGGTCATGCTATTCTATGCCATTCTGTTCCAGGTCAGGTCATGCTGTGTGAGACCAATGGAGGCCAAGAGAGAGCAGCGCAGGCTGAGGGGGAGGCCTTAGCCAGGCAGGCTGTCTGGGATACTCCTCACCCCGGATGGGCCTCACCCCCCCCGCCCCCACCATTATGGCCTGGCCCGGCCACGAGGGCATCTGCTCCCCTCGTCAGCTTACAAGTGGGGGAAATCTAAATAACATGTCATATTATAAAAGATTTAAGGGACACTGGATGATGTGGAGGCGGTGGGAGGGACGTGGAAAAGTCATCAGGGCCACAGACCCTCGTAAGACACCGGAGCACGACCGGGTCACTGTGGTGACTTGTGTGTCATGCCCCCCACTGCTTGGAAAATGTAAAGATTTTCATTCTCTTCTTCCTTCGCGGCTTTTATGTTTTTTTTTTTTTTTTTTATTCCGACGAATGGGGAAGAGATCAAATCGGCATTCAAAGCCAAGAGGAGGGTGGTGTCACCCCCCCCAGCCGGCTTGCCGCGCTGCTCCACCGGCCTGTCCTGGAACACACATAGCCATCCCCACAGCTGAGGTCAGACAGGATGACCGGATTTTGAGAGGCGCCCTCGAAGCTTCGGCCCTAGGGCCGGAAGAGGTTCTCCCAGTCCTGCACGTCACTGAGGCACTTCACGGACAGATGCCAAACATCTTAGCTAGAGCAGATACCATCTCAGATCCTTCTCCATATCTACTGCCCACCCCAAGGCAACAGAAGAGTCTGCCCAATCCCCCCCCACCACCCTCAAGTACCAAACAAGCACAAATTTCCAGTTTTAACCTTGAGGGAAGGATTCGAAAAACCCTAAATCTAAAGCAAGCTGACAAGCTTTCAAACCTGACATGCACATTGGACCGTTTTCCATACATGAACTCTCCCGCTGGTTTCTACAACCAAAGGCAACAAAATCGTAACTCAACTTCCCAAGATTCATTAAACAGCATGGCAAAGGCTTTATTAGTGCACAATTTAATTTGTGTATTAACGACTGTGTTTTTTGAACTCCAAAATCTGTGCGAAAACTGTAAACTTAAAAAAAAAAAAAAAAAAAGCCTTACCATGCCTAATCAGCTCTAGCCAGATAAATAACAGTTTGCCACTTTTATTTTTCAAAACACAATTCAAACAAAATGATCCGACTTATCACCGGCCAATGCTCATGCGTGTCCTGCTAACACCTCCACTTCCGCAAACAAATCTGAATCGCATGCTGGGAAGAGGCATGTGGAC
The DNA here is from genome assembly GCA_009936485.2 of Gymnarchus niloticus. Classification (NCBI taxonomy): domain Eukaryota; kingdom Metazoa; phylum Chordata; class Actinopteri; order Osteoglossiformes; family Gymnarchidae; genus Gymnarchus; species Gymnarchus niloticus. Next base: position 14,480,117 of record JAACJT020000001.1, read on the forward strand.
CATGCGGTTTACAACAGACTACACCTTATTTAAAATAAGGCAAACATCTGCAAGCGATACACTTCCATCGCTTCTCTCCCACTGAAAAAAAGCAAACTGTTGAAAATCAAAATTATTTGAGTCAAGCAGTAAAAGGGAAAATTTTTGGTTGAGAATCCAAACCAACCCAAGGGGCGGCTGATGGAGTGGCACGATTTGACAGACTATCTATCAGACCTTTATTAAGAGCAGAATGCAGGGCTGTTATAGGGAGAAAAACCACACACAGCCCCCAACTTTAACGATGACGACATTTTAGCAAACATGTTGCAGGGTGAAGGCGAGGACTGAAAATAAAAAATTTAAGTACGGTAGCTGGAGTCACTCTCTGGCGGCCTGTTTTACATACAATTTAACTCAATCTGAGACCTGCAGGCAGATGAAAACAGAGTTAACCTGACGAACGAGGAGATAAACGATTTAGTCAGGGGAAGAAAAAAAAATAATTTCTCAGCTCGATGCCTCGGACGTCAGTGCTAGAGGACATAGGTGCAGTGAGAGGTGGAAGACACGTTAATCAACACAGTGATTGATCTTCCACCTCCATATGGCTTTCTGCTGCCATCCACGCTCCTGGAAGGCATGACAGCGAAGTCCAGCGAAGGCTACATTCCAGATCATTCCATCTTGGATGGAGGGGCACCTCCGGTGTAGGAACAAATCCCATCCCTACTTTGGCAGATGTAATATCTTGGATGTTATCAAGATCTGTAAGAAAATCTATGATTTTTTTTTTAAATAAGGGCAAATGTTTATTTTTTTTAATGCAGGTACACCCTGAGGCCAATTGTAAATTGTTGAATTTTGGAGATGTAATACAGAGTCCTAGGACCACAGATGACCCGTACTCTGGGAACACCACGCCATGGAATCAGGGGACACAGACCGAGGACCACAGATGACTCTCATTTTGGGAACACCGTGCTGTGGAAACAGGAAGGCTTACATGTTTCTAATTGCATGAAATGATCCAATATTTCGCTGCCTCATCCTGCTAATGACAGACAGAGCCCCCACCCCAGCTTCTGCAGGTGGGCAAGGCCATGAGGAAAAATGACCCATTCAGGATCGGTCGTAATTTGGATCAGCACACAGGAGGACATCATTATCCCTCACGAAATGTATAAATAAATCACATTCCTCTTTCGTCCCCCCCTCTCCCCGGTTTGCAGAAGCGCAGTGGAAATTTTCATCCTGATGTAACTGGAAAGGCAGCCACTTTCCAGTGGCAACATACTCTTCTGTTACAGCTAGGCTTCCCGCGGCAGAGCCCCAGTTCCACGGAGGGGAATAAATAGCTGGAAATCGATGGAGTGCTCCCGTAGCGAATGCCGGGAGAGTGCCGTGGATTCCAGATGCTCGGCATTCCTGACATGGGGACGGAAAAACTTACGGGTCGGGTCTAGGGGAAATTGAACACCGCCATTCCTGTCATATCCCTCATAGCTACGCTATTAAGCCAGGGCCTGTGAAAGTGATGAGAGGCGCTAAGCGATAAACAATACGCACGGCATCTCGTCATCACTCGGCCTTGCCCGGAGTCTGCGAGGTGAGGCCGGATGCTGTGCTGTACGCAGGCGTGTGTGGGGAGACACACGCACACCTTCATCAGAAGGAGTCTGCTAAACAAGCCCCCCCTCATATCCATGTCCATTGGAGCCCCCCCAATGTCCGTCTTATCTTTTAGAGTCCCTCTGTACCATTAAAACTCCAAAGCAGCATACACACGCACCACCCCCTCATAACACCGTAAACTTTTACAACAGGGGCACTGAACCCCTTCCACATCAATCACTTCCCATGTCGGGTTAACCCGACAAAGCAGCCTTTGCTCTTAACCAAGTACTCTAGCTTAACCCAAAACGTAGTTTCCTGCACTTGCTGGAGGGGGCGGAGGATGTCAATACCACCTGTTTTCCCACTGCGAGGGCAGGGACTCCAAGTGTGCCGTGTGACCTCTCTTAACAAGGCCAGGGGGGGACGCGGGCGCGAAGGATCAACATTACCCTGAAGCTGCGGCCTGCACCACAGCACGCTGCATGACATCGGCCTTTTCCCCTCAGTCGTAAAACCAAGAATCGCACAGGACCTTCAAGCACTGGATCATGAGCAGGGATTGGAATCCACATGGCTCTACTTGCCACTAAGTGGACCTTGGACACCATTAAAACCTCCCCTACCCAATTTTACCCCCCCTTGCCAAGGTCACTAGGCAAACCCAGCCACCAAAAAGTCTTAGCCACAAGCTCAGCATGTTGGGTCAGCACATGGATTCCAAATCCAAATGGGTTTAGCTCCCAGATGAGACTTGGCTGTTGGACCCTAGAGAAAGGCACTTAAATTGGGCAACATAACCGGGAGAGCTGGCAAGATCATTCAAGCTGACGCCAAAAAAACCATATGGTGAGGGCCGGATCTGCGGCCGCCCCCAGTCCCATCGCGGCCCAAAGTACAATCACACTGTTACGTCTAATTCAGCCCCGCGTTACTCAGAGCCATCAAGGGCAATCAGGGGGGACACCACCTCTCCTAGATAACAGCAGGGATGCTTCAGAGAGCACACTCCCGAGAACATTATCCACAGGTCAGAGACACCACTAAACCCTGTCCAGCCCTATTAACCTATCAAACATCTTTGAGTCCAGATGAGAAATGAAGATCTTTCCAGAAGCGGGTCCCGCCAGTCCACGTCGACTCCGGTGAGGCAGAGAGACCATGACACGGGACGCAGGCAGTTGGGTTGAACTTACTGGAGTTTACAAAGTGAGAAAGAGCATCACACACCAAATGCCCACCCTTCTACGCCCGAACACGACACGAGCTGGAAAAGCTGCTGGACACCACACTCTCAAAGATGACAGCCGTGTTCCCTCTATCCTGGCCACAGAAAGATTTAAGCACCATGACCCAAAAAGTTTTATTAAAATAAATTTAAAATAAATAGAGGTCTTTATGAGCAAAACTGTCTTTCCATGTTCGCCGTGGCATTTCGTCTACATTTAAATATGTGATTTAATTTATTAGTTAGCCATAACAAAAATACTTCTCTTTGTGGAACGAGAGCCTTCTCTCCTGCTGAGTAGGAACGTACTGTGGTCAGCTAGGCAGAAAGAGAATGACAACGCCATGGTAAAGACACCCCTATGGGGAGCATTTTAAATCGAGACATCCACATTCCAAAAAGGCTTACTTTAATAAATGCATCTGATTAACGCCAACTTCTTTGGCTCGATGATGTTTTGTGTACACCTAACAGCCTAATGTAAATGACAGATTTTTGTTAAGCTATCGGCTTAAACTGTCACCTTCAAAGACTTGCCATTTTTGGGCTGCAAACGAGCCACAGGGCACCATAACATGCATCCCCAAGTTGCTTATTCCTCTGAAGCTTTAAAGCCGGCGAAATTTTGTTCTCATCACACCTGTCCTTTTTCCGATCCTTCGCCTCCTCCCACCCACCCACACACCAACAAAAAAAAAAAGCTCTTTCAAGGAATCATTCTCTCTATGAGAAATGGCGGAATGATTAAACTTCCTTATTTCACCGAGGGTTTAAGCTTTCAGCATCGCTCAAATACCATTCTGTGCACTGGAGGTGGTGTGCGTGGTGTGGAAGAGAGAGATTTATTGAAATAAAAAAAAAAAAAATGCATCCCGTAAGCGTGTAGACAGGCCCTGTGTTAACATCTTCAGCAAAGAAATGATGGTGAGCAGATTAAAATATGAAAAACACTTGTCGAAAACAACCATTTTTCAAAGCAATTGATTTTTGCGGAGGGATCTGCAGAGCCTCACATGATTTCTGCGGAATGCACTCACTGCCAGTAAGTGCCGCACATGGCTGTAATATTCTCTGGCGGTCTGGCTTTCCAATTTGTCTATGCAAAGTTCCATAACGAGCGCAATCATTGTCAAAGTCGACATGAAGACAGATATGCACCTTATCCATCACTTTTTCCCCATGCGCCTCCCATTGAACTGCAGTACCCCTGCCCCATGTCTCCCACACACACACACACACACACACACACACACACACACACACACACACACACACACACTCCTCATCCCCACCAATCAGATTTGGTTAAGAGTGATGAAGGCGGGGCAGATGTCTAATTGAAGCTGGCATGCCCACCCCACCCTCCCCCACTCCAGACTCTTGTGAAGTGGAAAAACTCAGCATGTTTGTCTTGCTGCTGGCAGACAGACAGGAGGTTCATGTCAGTGAGACACCTTTCACAGTGTGACACGCCCTCTGCAAGCCTCCCCCCAACCCCAATCACAGCATCCGAGCGGCCTGCTTTATCAATCACCACTGTCCAGGCGGTCAGAAATCCATACTGAGGTGTTATTCGAAGTCGTAAAACGTTCTGCAAAAAAGATCACAAATGATTTACGCAGATGCCTTCATGCAGACGCACAGCTGCCTCAGAAGCCCAGCTCCACGCTCGAAAAGCCACTTTAAGAACTTTTCCATTTTAGTACATAAACAATCTGATATTTGTGAAGAAGCATGCAATTTGATTTTTGGCCATTCGGAAAACGTGGCAAATTAATCATCCTCCTTCGAATCGCGGCTGAAGCGACACTGACAGGGTGGCGAGTCTCTGGTTTCCCCCCCCCTCATTTAAGCACCGGGACTGAAACACAGTGGGTTTCGTTTGGAACATTGCATGGTAACGGGCAGAGAAAACCTCCCAACGGTGATCAGTATGCGGTCGGAGAGGGGCAGCATGTACTAACGACGAGGTCAAAGGGCAAACAGATGGCTTGTGGGAATTTGAGGAAAATAGACATTCTTGCGCTTCCCAAGTATGTGTGTGGGGACACGAGTGACCCACCCACCCCACAGCATCATCCATACCTGTATCATTTCCGGAACTGCTAGACAGGGCCGGCATGGTTCCTGCTTGTGGGATGGAGCTTGGGGAGCTGAGAGCAGCGTTACACAGCCACAGTGCAGCGATGGGATTGGGCAGCACCTCCACACCCCCGGGGCCAAGGCGTCTCCGTGGCAACTTATGCCATCAACAGCAGCTGCCTGGAAAGAAGGGAAGGAGGGGGGAAAAAAGAAAAGACTGAGGACATGAGCATGTTTGAGCTGAACACAACACGAAGAGTGGCACAGATTCAGATGTCAGGATGCGTGAAGTTCAGAATGCAACAGGTGACCCTTCATACAGCCGACACTCTTCCTTTCAGGGCTGAGGACCACGTACGAGGATCCTGCTTCAAGAAGCTCAGGGTCTAACAGCCACCAACACACTGCAGACACGCAAACATTCGATGACTGAAGACATCACAGAGAGGTAACAGCTCAGCCGAAGAAAAGCTCAGAAGCAACAAAGAAAAATCATTTAAAAAAAGACAAGAAATGACCGATAACAGCCCCCCCACTGCATTTCCAAATATGGAGCACAGCAGGGCACCTCCAGGAATAGACATTATAGAAAGTCATGAGTGCATCTCTTTTGTTAACACAAGGTGGCGTATCTGAGGATATGTGCTAACTGCCCCCCCCCCGCCAAACACAGAACACTTGCGGCTCAAGGCAATGAAATGCCGGGGGAGTGAGGAGCTCATTTGCTGCAGCTAATTGAAAGGAGACTGGCAGGATGCCATCGAACTCTGGAAGACCACGCCGTCTGTTCATGCCCGGCCTGGTCTTTGTGGGGTTTCCATTTACAGTAAGCAGGGGTATCTTGAGATGGGGGGAGGAGGGTGGAGGTGTGAGGTGGTGATATAGGGTAAAATGTTTACAGCAGTGCACATTGAAAGAGTCAAGTAAGGGGGAAAAAAATAAAATAAAAAATTAAGCACGCACGCACAGTATAGGCAAAACTAACATTGTGGGGACCTTCCATTCATTTCTATGGGCTTAACACTAAAACTAATTTAAACAACCCTAACCCTTACCCAGCCCTAACCTTAACCACAAGTAACCTAACAAAACACAAGACTTTTAGCTCTTTGGGTTTTTTTGATTGTGTTCACAGATTTTTATAAAATTGAGTTTTGATTTATGGGGACTCGAAAAATGTCCCCACAAAGCAAAAATGTCAGGTTTTTATTACCTTGTGGGGACATTTTATCCCCACAACGCAAGATAAATGTGGCCACACACACACACACACACACACACACACACACACACACACACACACACACACACTCTCTTTGACCTTTGAACTCCAGGCAAACTCAGCAGGTGGTGCTACCGTGTTCAAGGTCCATAGAGGTCTAGCCAGGCGTTCTCCCAGCTGTTGTTGCCGTAGCTACAGTACCGCTGCATCTCCTGAGCGACGGTGAGAAGGGAGCATTTACCGGCCTGCTGAGAGCCAAGAACAATACAGAAAGCCCTTTCCCAGCATGCACTGTGGCAAACCAAAAAGGGACTACTGCTCATCAGAACATACTTAACGCTTCACTGCCTGTCCAAATTTGTTTCCACCTCATATAGATAAAATTACACAACAAGAGTGATTCCTGGGGAGAAACAAAACAAAATAAAAAATAAACACAGAAATGGAATGTTCCAGGCTTCACATCACCTTGGCCCCTTCCACGATCACTGGTGATTTCTGAGTGGACTTGGTTCAAATCTCAGATGGCTCTCAGCATACGATATTTCATGACTGAGTTTTGGGCCCTTGGCCAAATCCCCCCTCCGATTCCCCTTCTCAACAGGCGTCTTCATTCAGACCCCCAACACCCCATAACAACCTATCCAAGCCCCACGCCAGGCCTAAGAAGTAGTGTATAGGCCTCCTCAGCTAAAATGCCCCAGTGCTAATAAAAAACATTTAATAACAAAAAAAAAAATCCTCATTTACAACACTGAAGCTTTTAAAAAAGGAAAACCTCAAATTATCACGGTGCTACCATAACCAGACTGAAAGTGCTGTGTCGTTAACTACGTAGTTCATAACAATCCCCAAGTATCAAAGGTCCCAATTCCATACCCAAATGTCCATAGGCTTAAGAACAATAAATCACCACACTAAATGAAAGTAGCAATTCGTTTACAGTGAGGTTAGTATTAAAGCAGGAATTACAGTTCTGTCAGACTGGAGATACAGCTGAGTGTCAGATGAAAGCAAAACAGCACACTGTGTCACCCCCATACGAGATGGTGAGATGGTACACCCCCCATCTGCCAGATACCGATTAATCCCTCAGGGATAAGGGTTCGACAAGGCATCAGTCTTTGGAATAAATAAATGTGAGGTAGAATAAGATCAACGTGGGCAGCATGGGGTAGCCTCAAATATGTAGAGGGCGCACTTGCAGTCCACGCTCAGGTTAAAAGGAAGTAAATCCGGTAAAACTGTCTTGGGGGGGTGGGGGGTGGGCCCACATTACATATCATTTTGTGGTGAACACACTCAGCGGGTGCAGACAAAAGGGACCCCGTGTACAACCAAGAGTGATACAGAACTTAAACCATCCAGAAGGGACTGCCGGACAGCGCCGGATTCCATCTTCGGCCCACCTCTTTCCATCCTGAGCTGATGGGGACCAGGAACTTCGCTGCGACTCGAAAGTTTATGGCACTCAAAAGGCCATTAAAACGCCAGCCCTGGAGAAGAGTTGTTTGGAGGAGAGCGATCTCAAGGCGCATCATCCACCTTTCTTCAAATATCACAGTGCCTCACATGGGGGGAGTAAAGAAAAGAAAAAAGATTGAAATGAATCGTATGCTTGAGTTTCCACCTGGGCCTTAGTCGCCCAGACTGTCTTGGTGGTGGTGCCACCTAGTGGATTATAAAATGAACTGCATCCTCCTGAGTCAGGCCATTACCTTGAAGGAATTGGCCCATGTGTCAGGGGAGACACCCATGGCCTCTTAGCGTGACCTGCCCGTTAAAAGAAACACCTGGCAGTTAAGTCCCCCCCCCCATTTGGCAAAGCGGCAGGTGGACAGACTCTGCCGGATGAATCGATATGGCAGAGAATGATGTATCCAGCTGGTCAGCGATGCAAAATACAGGGTGAAAGTGGGCAGGCGGTGAGGGAGAGGAACTGAGGACATTCGTCCTGATCCAAAATGGCCTCCTCGGCTCAAAGACAAAAGGACGGGGGTGTGTCATCACTCAGGTGTACCTAGACGGGATCTTTCAACAACTAATCAGAGGACATCGTCTCACGGGACGTTTTAGGTACCCCCATATATACTATGAACTTGGATATTCACGGGAATATCCAACTGTATAAATGTTAAGTAGCACGGCTTACATGGTATACAAATTGTTCACGCAATCAGAAACACAGCGAAGAGAATCAAGGTCTGACTGGGCTAATCGTGTGCGGTGGTCAGGGAAATTTCGAATCTACGCTGCAATTCTCAACACTGCAGGCTGCTTTGGTTTTAATTTGTGGATTAACTGGATTATTATTTCCCAGCTGATGCGAACACAGATTGATGAGGGGAAGCAGGTGAATTGAACAGAGCAAAGTAGTAGTACATTCAGGGCTAAATGTTTAGAAAGATGTACACATGCTCCTGGACACTGTTTCAAGGAATCAAAGCGTAGTTCCGTTTTCTGCATAAAAGAAGCCTCGTGCTGCCCCCTGCTGGACAATACATGCCTGTGCAGCATATGAAACGGAACCAGTGGAAGCTCTCCTGAACTTGGGGGAGAGGAGGGGGAAACTGATAGGCGTCAGTCCGGCAAGGACTCACCAACGCAATGCTATCACACGTTACTCACAGAAATTTCATGGCCTAAGCGTGATGCGGTGCGGGCCGTATAGTCCTGCTTTTACACACGCATGCAGTCCCTTTCAAGTTTGTACAACCACATAGAGCGCACTCAGCCAGGCAACAAAAACCTCAACACAAACACTCGCAGCTGGGCGCTAGCGGCAACCAGGAGTGAAGCCATGTGAGGTACTAGGACAGAGAGACCCCCCATGCACAGCACCACCCTCAGCTAGAGGAAAGCTGCGACACGAACACCAGGATCATAAAGGAGTGGTTAGTCTGCAGAACAGCGTGACACAGGAGGACCACTCCAACTAAGAGAAGCCCCCGAGGCCCTTGGGAGAGAAGATCATCTTCACCACCACCACTACACCTCTTGAGCCCCCCAGCACATAATACCTTGGAGTGCCTCCCACCAGCCTGGAAGGAAAGCAATGGCTGCAAGATGTTAGCATTTACCCCAGAACAAATCCTGCTCCCTGTTTAATTAACACATGCCTTCTCCTTTTTACAGTACAAACCAGGATCAGCCCCAGATACACCAGCCCCGCCCCCACTCCCATCCCCACCGTCATCATCCTAAATTAATCACACAAATGCCCAGACAGGTCAGAGGACAAATAAATGTTAGATCCATGTTGGAAAAATCATCAGGATTGCAGAAATTATTCCGCTGGCCTTGGGATTAGCCTGCTCAGCTCGTGGAAAACGCTGTGTTGAATAAAAGGCTTCTTTCGTGCCATCATTCCTGCCAAAACCCGCCACTCATTAGTGTGCCGAACCACTGCAGCTGACGGATTAGAGGTTGTTTACAAGAACGTGCCAAAAGCCTGCTGTTCATACTTGTTCATCTGACACAAGAATCAGAAATCGCCGCTCCTAAACAAGTCCACAGAACGGGTGCAGAACCACACTCTGGGTTCAGCACAGGGCAGTTAGGTAGCGGGACCACCTGGACCGAACCCCAGCGTGAGGGGCCTGGCGACAGTAGGGTTCTACGGGGGCTATCAGGGATATCAATATCCACCTCGTCACCCTGACATCTTTGACTGAAGATACAGATCCAAGCAGGACAGGGCAACAGAATGAAGCTGGCAAGGAATGCGGCTTGGGAAGCAGACCAGTATTAAGAAGAACTAGACTGGGAAACACGCTATGCAAAGATGCAAGGAAGGACAGCATGGACAATCAGGCATCCCATGGAGGAACCCTACTAGTTCTGGTGTCTCAGCATTACTTTATGATGACACTCCATGACACTCGTGAACCCATTTTACTTGCAACAATTTAGTTTTAAACCAGTTTCAAAAAGCAAATCAAAGCAGTTTCGGGAAGACAAAGAACAGACTATATGAACCTGTACCGTCCGGTGGCGGCCAGTGGATGGACTTCCCCTTTGAGTCTGGTATCTCCCAATGTTTCTTCTCTCTGAGGGAAATTCCTTGCCAACGTTGCCTTTGGCTTATTCTCTGCGGACCTCGGGCACAGGACTATTCAAAGCACTTTGTGACAATGCTACTTCTTAAAAGGACTATATAGCCTAAATCAAATTGAGAATCAGAATATCTTTATTGTCATTGTAACGGGTACAACGAAATTAAGTGCAGTTTAATTAACTTAATTTGAACTGCCATTCCACACTGATGTCACCCCACATTTGTTTTTAAACAAATGGCCAACTCCTATTTGTAGTGCTTTCTCATGATTGACTTGATTTACTGTGTCTAAACATTTAAATGCTGCTTTAAAGGGATCGCACAGAAGGGCACAACCCAACAACATTTAGATTACAAGTCAACAGTTCCTAACCACTATGCCATCTGCTGGCTCAGTTCATTTCCTCACACTTTTTAATTCAGCTTGAAAAATGGCAACCATGAGGTAAACCTCGACAGTAACACATATATAGCATCATAGACATTAAATGTAAGTCTGTTGATGTGTATCTAATAAAGAGTCCTTAATAAAAAGGAGGAAGTAGGGGGAATTAAAACCACTAAAAGCCACAGCTTGCTTAGAATAACAAACAGTCATTGAGCTTGCAACATAAACCACTTTGAGTCGGAGGGAGACATTTATCTGATTTTTGGCAGTTAAGGTTTCAGTCAAGACAATTCCACAAACAAGCACACAGAGCAGCCTTCGACGTTTAGGCTGACGTTAACCTAAACCAGTTAGCATCACGGGCATTTCCTTTCTGGCGTTTTCTGCCACCATGAGCAGACAGATATGAAACACATTCCGGAACATGTGCGTTTAAATCGACACGGTCATGAAACGTGATGACATATTATAAGCATGCCATGGACAGGAATCATTAAGACAGAATTTTAATAAATCTGGAACACAGCAGTTTCGAAAAGCGACGACGGCCAAAAGATGGCCGTGGGACAGACGGAGCACCCGGGGAAGCTCTGATCGACCAGATGGCAACCAAACATGTCAGGGACGCATCCCAGCTCACTCGACAGGTCCCTGCCAAGCGACCATCTGCTCTAGTGTCACAAACATCTCACTGCTGGGGGGGCAGCAGTGGCTAGACACTGAAGGACACAAAACGTGTCAGGATGATGACACACATGCCCCCCCAGCCCGCGAGGCTCCAACATACCACATCAAAGTGGGGGGGGGGTCAAACCAAGGAGAAAGTTCCAGCATGACTTTCCAGTTCCTAAAATATTCTCATATCTGGCATCCTACATACTAGTTATCAGTATTACATAATTCACTAGTAAGCATTAGTCACTTGCTGGCCCGAGTTACTAATATTAGCAGTACCGCACTGACCAGTAGATGTACTAGTTAGTCATCGTGACCTGGCCAGCTGTCTCATTCAAATATAAAATGGCCCATTAACATGAAAATGGAAGAGAAAGTGAGGGAGATTAAAGGACAGCCTCACCCACAAAATCATCACTACACTTACTCTTGAACTGCCTGAATTCAGAGCACAGACAAAAAGGTCAAAGGTCAGGGTGCTCTGCTAGACCAGTCTCTTTGTTAATCCACAAAGACATCTTGCCTAAAAAAAAAAAAAAAAAAAAACTGGAAAACACTTTTTTGACCACATCACCCTTCAGTTTTATACGCAACATCCCACAATTAAATTTGTCATGGAGATATCAACTTATCCATTTATTTATCCATTTTCTAAACCTCAATCTGATTCAGGGTTGCATTGGTGGGGGCAAATCAAATTATCCTTATTTAAAATTCAAGTGTGAGAGAGCTGATACATAGCTGCAGAAAACCACAAGGGGGCACCAACTGAATACAAACGCTTGAGAATGCCACGCACTAGATGTACTAGGGGCACTAAAGTCTGGGGTTTGTTTAACCAGGCATGAGTACACCATTAGACTCCTATTCCCTGCATAATCACAGACAGACACAACACAGGTGCAGTACAGCAACTTGTAACCGACGGCAGAGGAGGAGTGGTTGGAGCGGCAGATGTGAGCAGTGGGATTTCACACCCTTTACACCAGACCAAAACACCCCTACCCCAACAATTTGGCACCCTCTCCATGGAGCATGTCCCACCCCCTCACTAAGCACTTTGTTGCTCAAAGTGAGTTGGGACACAGACGAACGAGTGACCTGGAAATTGTCAGGGAATAGCTAGAGTTGCGGGGCCCTTGCAGGGGGTGAGGACCCAGCTCTATTCCTGAGGCCTCTCGCCTCGTCACCATGGCAGAGTAAACGGTAGTTAATGAAGAGGAGCCGAAAACAGGCAGAGCCATCAGGAGTGTCACATTCATCTGCGAAGGATCTGCCGCTAAACTGCCTGCAGGGAGATTAATTTTAGACTTTAGCACCCCCCACCTCCCCCCAAACTAGGGCCCCAAGAGTAGGGTCCATCTCTGACTCTCCGTCATATCTAATGGGAACAGGATTGACTGGTCTGTTTTTTGTCTGCTTCAATGCCCCATCCCAACCCCTGAATCCACTAGCGCCCTTGGCCATCCGCTACTGATGAACACCATGTTGCCAGGTAACCTGCGGACTCCCACCCAAACTCTCTTCCACCATTTCCGGTTGTGGAAAAGACAAAAAAAAATAAAAAATCTACCCTCTAGCGCAGTGCTGTGGGGTCAGACGGGGTCAATTGCAGTGGAAACCCCATGGCTGCTTTCAGAACACCACTGTGACCCTCGCTAACTCCCCCCCCCAACCCTGCAGTCAGTTTCCATTGCACTGCTTAACTGGGCTGATGGGGGGGGGGTGCTTGGCCTGGAGGCTCAAAGGGGAAGTCACTGAGCCAGACAGATTTGTGAAATTCTTGCTGGGGAGAAAGCGCTGCTGTGTGCTGAACTGGCCCACAAGGCCTGGGCCAAAGGTGGCAGCAGAGCTGACATTGAGTGGAAGACAGGGAGAGGCAGCAACAGAGACAGAAAGCAGGAGAGACAGGGAGAACAAGAAACAGGGAGAGACACATTGTCACAAGGAACAACAATTCACCTGACGCTCAGGAAAAGTAGCCAAGACTCCAACATAAAGTACCACAAACAGGAATCAGGATCCAACAGGGAGGTTCCTCGTTACTTTGAAACGGCTTCTTTCTCAGGCAAACAAGGGTGGGGGGCTGAAAAATAGGCTTGGGTTTTAGAAGTATGGCTGCACAGTTGTGCGATAGCCAAACGAGATCTGTCCGCAGTTCAGACGCTCATTTGAATGTCTTTTGGTTGGGCTGGCTGCTCCTAGTACAAGCCCCTTTTCTTGTCCTTGAAGAAGGAGGACATGAAAAAAAAAAAAAAAAAAAAAAGATGACTGTAAATTCCCTGCAATCTTAAGCCCATACAGAAGGCCATTGTTCTCCCCTGGATACCAACAAAAAGGCAAAGTTATTTATTGTCAGGCTTCATCCATGGGACCAATCAGCAGACGACAAACACTCAGTTTGTAATGAGAACTCCTCAATGTGTGTGAAGGCGTGCGTCCTTGTCGTAAAGGTTCCCCCGAGAATGCCCAGACGTCGCCACGATACCTACCTTCGTTTCCTTGCAGGGCCCCTTGGCTTTCATTCCTATACCAGTAGCTGTTGTTTGATCTCAACAGACGCCAATACGTGTGTCTTGTTAGGGTTGATTCTTCTTGCCAGAGTCCGCAGGTCTTAAATGCAGCATGTAGTAGCAATAATCACTGCAAGTTTAGCGTGACCAACACGGGCCCAAGTGTGTGAATATGCATGGTCAGGTTCAAAGAGAGGAACTAAAATTCACAGCCGGTCCGCTAAACTGGTGGATGGAGGGGGAGATCAAAAGGTAATACCAGAGCAGACCTTAGGCCTCCAACCGGTAGACTTCCGTGCGACCGTTTCAAAGCCTTTCAAATGTATCAAGCACTATGTCACATGAAATGTTCATAAACCCCCAGGCATTCCCAGATCCCACAGACGTTGCAGTCAACACGACAGCACTACGCATCTGCGGTCTTTTCCCCGTTCTGACTTTATCCGGACCTTTAACCGGATGAAACACTACCCCCTACCTCCTGCTCCCGCCGGGATGAAACACGATAAGCTGGTTTGCAGGAATACCCTGAAAGCAATTGTCAGAGCAAAGTAACCATGAATATATAATGAGGACAGGTGGAGGAAGGATGGATCTTGAACACACAGCCGGCAAGGCTTCAGGGTGCTGCATCACCAGTGCTGCAGAGGCATTCCTCAAGACACGAGAACAGGGGGACAAGAGCCAGACGAGGCTGTGGAGTCCCACAGCCGGTTGAAGAGACGCGCATCAACCCAGGATGAGTGGATTGTTTTGACACCCTAGCAACCCCTCCCACATAAAGCAATGACTGATGCAAGCCTCAGCCAAACCTCTGTGCCAGAATTACGCAGCAGCCAAACCACTGAATAAGTTTCTGCTGGCTGTAACTCAAAGGTTCTCACACACACACACACACAGAATTGTTGCAGCGGCTGAATAATGAGGTACCACCCCTGCGCTCACTCACAGATTCTCACCGGCTAGACGAAGCACTGCCCTTCCAGTGAAACCGCCGACAAGGTAATGACCCAGGCCGGCGTGCACCTGCATGCATGGGATAGTGAGCCACGTCATTTACTCAAAGGCCACTTACTTGCTCCGTGACAAAGTGCGTCACCACCCCCCACCATTCCGCTCACTGGTGGCCCCAAGGACATCCAGTACCTCGCTGACCTTGAGGTCCCACAGTGGTCCTGATACGTGTGGGCCAGAGCAGACTTCCTCAGCAAGCAAACTGTGGACATTATGAGAAACCACAAGACGACAACTGTACAAAAAATAAAAATCTTTACCTCTCGGACATAACCTTGTCGTTACCCAGTGGGCTGATATATACACACATGTATTAATTCATTTCAAGGGTAATTTATGGCACAGTTTTATCCAAAACCACACAAGCATCCAAGAACTTGTATGCAAATAAACCGTCTGTCAACAGCCCGACATTCGTAACATGGGGATGAGCCAGACAAACAATGTTAGGAACCTCATTCCAGAGTCTCGAGGATAAAAATCTGCTCTCTAAAGAACTGAGGTTTCTTTCCAGAATGAAGAATGGATCCTGTTATTATTCCCATAGAAAAAAGGCTTGCCAGCAAGAAGCCAAGACTACACAAGGAAGAATTATAACTTGGGACTCTAGTAAACTGATACGTAACAACAAAAACGATAATCTTGACTCTTCAAGGTCATCAACTGAACAACAGTTTTTAGGTCACAATTACTCATAAGGCAAGAACTAAAATATACCTTTAGAATCAACAATCCAACCCTCTGGCATTTTTAGGAAAAATCCAACAAGATTTTCCATCAGTACTGGTGTCCTATTATACATCATACAAGAGGTCTTAAGAGAAACAGAACTCGACTGTACACTGGTAATATCACTCAAAAATGCCGAAATTGCAATAAAGCAAATAGACCCCACATTCACCAGTGGAATCAGTCCAAGTGAGTGATGTGAGAAATGCTTCAACTGTGAAACAATTCAATAACAAAGCCCAGAAAAACTAAAGCAAACGAGATGGCCCACGTTTCCTGGCGAGGATCTGTGTTCATGTATTCAAAATGCTGGTTCGCTGAACGGCACAAAATAATTGCAAGTAAAAACAAGGTTTTGAGGAGCACCACTGTACCAAGACGACCCAGAAAGGCTGAACACAAGACCTGTAAACATGTTACTATCAAGCCTGTATTCTGAGGGGTATGAGCATCCAGTGTATACCCCCTGACCTATACCCTATTCTGCTGGGACAGGCTTCGAGCTCCCCCTAAGAGCCTTACTAGAGTCAGCCATCACAAGACAGATGGATTAACAAGGGGTGTGATATTGACTAACAAATAAAGTATCCGCACATCTCACCATAGATTCATTGAGGGACCACGAAGAGATGGGGGGGGGGGTGTTCACCCACCCCCAGGGCCTAAGCCTCAGCCAGCATGAAACATGAGAAAAATAGCTGGCGGGGGAAAGAGTGCTTCTAAAATTAAAATCAGGCTGGGGCTGCTTGTTGAAGGGTCTGCAAACGTGGTTGGAAATGGGATCATGTCCAGGAGGAGTTCCTTAAAGGGTTAGGTGAGGGGGATTAGAACCCAAACAGAGAGGGCTGTACTTTCAGCCCTGCATGTCTCAGGGGGCACATCGTGGGGGTGATTCAAGGGTCATGTTAATTCCCTTCAGCCATCACAACGTATCCGTGACACACTTCCAAGTGAGCCAGCCCCTAGGTTTTCCTCTGTTTCCCCCGCTCAAGCCTCCGTGACCGTGGTAATGTGAGCATGAGGCGTTGTTTAATAACTCGGGTTAGCAGGCTGATGGCATTCAGGTTTCAGGGATTAAGCTTGAGAAGCATCTGACAAAAGGTCATGGAGTTCATTTAGCAGAACCTTTTAATTTTGGCAAAAAGCTCTTATTTAGAGCCCCTGTCAAGGCTGTTACCCTGAGGAGGAGGTTTCAGCTGGGACAACAGGGCCCTGAAAGGCAGCACCCGTAACCCCTCCCCTTCAAAAGCCCTGGTGTCCTCCATTACGTGGGACGAGATGCTTCAGAGCCTGTCAGAACAGGAAATGGAGCAGGTTCAGGAGTGTTAAGGCATCTGTTTAAATTTTTGGAGGGAAAGCAAGTCAGAGACGATTCCCTAGAATGGCGGCATTCCAAAGATTTGTGAAGGAGGGATATGGGAAAAAGAAATGTAAGCTTAAGATTATAAGTATGGTTACACTTGTATCAATCAGCTTTTTGGAAAGAACCACAGAAATTCACTGGGGGGGGGCTTAGTACGTTGTTTCCAGTTAACATTTTATAGAAGCAGGCTTACAGCCAAGCTCGTCACCTCTGCATGGCCCGAATTCACAGCTCCACCCTTCTGTTCAGGGGACCCTCCGAAAGTGAATTAATGTCATATTTCGACAACAGGAGTGGCAAAAACGAGGCCCTCTTCACTGAAGGTCGAATGCCAAAGAGCTGCTGGGGCACGGTGGGGCAGCCTCTCGTCTATTTGGCTTGCTGTCTGTATTGGTCGGCCCTTAATCAGAACTTCTCACAGTAACAAGTCCGTATGGAGTCTCTCCAGAACACTAATGGCCTCAAAGCCTAGTTACCAATACTCTTATTCAGTTGTATCAACAGTCCCGGGTGAGGACAGCTGCGGGAATGGTTAAATACGCAGAATGCTGCACAGCCACCGCAGCCTCTCCCCTGCATCCATCAGCCTAGCTCACATATATTTTTAAAAGTCCAGATGTCTAATGTTGGAATTTATACTTAACTTTTATCGTATGACTGGTAACAGCTTCCCCTGAAATGATCAGGACCACCAACCGGCCCACGATGACAAGGCCTGGAAGACAGCCAACCCAACCCAGAGCAGCTGCTTCACGGAAGCTAGGGAGGAGAACCCGGAGTGCCTCCAGTCCCCATTAGTCACCTAATTACTTCTCACTGGAATCAGAGACTAGAAAGATTACTTGTTGTTGTTTAGTCATGCGGTCGTGTCCGACTCTTCGCGACTCCATGGACCACAGCACGCCAGGCCGCCCTGTCCTCCACCGCCTCTCGAAGC
>JAACJT020000001.1:14498017-14536069 GCA_009936485.2 Gymnarchus niloticus
AAATGGGGATACTGGCAGCCTGCCGCCCAGGCCTTAGCGACCGAACCCAATCCCCCGCCCCCCCCGGGCTACTCGCCGCCCGCCGCCCAGGCCCCGCGGCCAGAACCCCCCCCCCCGCCCCACCCCGGGCCCCCCCCCCCCCCCCCCCCAAGACCACCGGACAAACACGTTGCCCGGTTGCCGCAAATCGACCGCAGTCAAGTGACCAGTCATTCAAACTACAGAGGTGGCAAATTACCCTTTGTTTTAAAACTACTTCAGGAGAAAACCAAAAAGGAACATTAAACGCACGCTTATTGATTTGTTAACGTATAAACAACCGGCTCTAAACATTCTTCCATCCCATAATAAATAGGTAGGAGCAATATGTCGCATATATATACATACACAGTATGTTTATACACAATACTGTAATCCAGCACTTCGGGACTGTCATTAAGATACTGGTTAGTAAATTGGGGGAAGTTAAACAATCACAAGGACCATGAGGACTTGTGACTGCTGTCCTGCGGGGCCTGCATGTGCGAGTCCTAAGCCGTCGCCTCTATCGCACCGTGTCCACGGAGCCATGAACACAAGCAACGGAGTGTCCCTTTCGGAGCTCCCGTGTGATGGGGGGAGTTTCAGACACGCCGTACCGTTTGGGGATTCCCTTTTCAGGGGGTTACAGGAGTACGGAAGAAGGTGAATAAACCCATACGAAAACAAAAAAACCTAAACTTCTTTTTCGGTGCAAAAGATGCAAACACCGAACATACAAATACGACGATGAAGTCCCTCGTAAAGACAGTGAGGTTATCGTTAACATAACAAAACAATACATGGGGACACTGGGGACCAAAAACAGGTGGGTAATTGTTCAACGATGACTGTAACCTGACTCAGCGTCCCAGTCCCCATTTATCACACACAAAAAAAATAAATAAATGCGACGTCTGCTGCAGGGTTTGGAAAAATAGCAAAGCGACAACAGACGAGCGGGTCCTTCTAAAGATCATGAAAACGGCCTTCAACGGAAGGAATACTGCTTACATCGACGTTAAAGAGCTTCATTTCTGTCTTGTTTTCCACCCGAATTAAACATCTTACGTTGCCACCTAAATATTCGGAACAGCACTACTGTCCCAGTCTGCCGAGTGGGCACTGACATCACCGACCTGGGTGGCAAAACCAAGCAATCACTTTAAAAGGTCGAGCTGACGCTTTTTACACTATTACGCCACACATAGCCATAAGTTTAATAGCCGGAGCGGGTGGGGATGGCATGCAAAAACTCGGCGGACCGTTCCAGAGCAAAGCCTGCATCTCGGCCAAAGCGTCTGAAACAACATAAAGCCGAAAGCCAAGCAGTCCAGAGGGCTGAAGTAGTGGAAAGATCAGGCGTCAAAACAGATTGTCGGCTATCCGAGGTCGGAACGAGCGTGGTGCCAATGTTAGTGTGAGTAGGTGAAAGAAGGGTAAAAAGCACAGAGACTGGCACACATTAAATCGTAAGCACTGCCCTTATACTACCTATATCCCCAAGCAATTACTGCAGCCGTGTCACCATTCTGTTAATAGACACGGAGCCTGGGGGAGAGCGTGGACATCTCTGAAAGGAGCTGGATACAAAGTTCTCCACGGCTCTTACCGATACGCCTCTCGCTGTGCCCACATCGCAGGTTATTCCCCCCACCCCCCCAAGTCCGATCGCTGACGTCGCTTTACTTAGGAGGATCTCCGGCGTTATGTATATTTATACCTCGCTAAGGTGCTGTAAAGCAACAATTTCCAAGTAAGCAGTCCTTTCACCTGGTTTGTGTGACACACCCCCACCCAGGTGGGAGATGGAAAGAAACAGTCTTTTTATAAAAGTTGCTAAACTCGCCAAACTACATGCATGTCGCGGATGTGTGCTCGAAGGTTTTAAAAAAAAGCGGCAAGCGACAGAGCAGAAAACAATTAAAAACTAATTGTTTCAAGAAAATAAAACGGTGGATTGTTACTTTACCAGCGATAAGACATTTCAAGTTTAACTATACTTTCTAATAGTAACATAAATGTGGAAAGCAGCTAATTTTCCCAGGCAAAATGAAACAACACCTACAGTAGCGACCTGTTTCATTCTCCAATTTGAAAGGAATTTAACATCCGTGATCCTTAATTTAACTCGTAATACTACATCAAAAGTAAACTAGATGCACGACTAATTTCACTTCGACAACAAAAGAAACCGACTGCAATTTAGTACGTGATAATCTAACTGAGATAGCTGCCAAATATTACTGGAGAAACGGGTTATATCATATTATGCAGCCAGCTCAGACGCATGCTATGTCGTGTCGTATCGTATCTGCGCTGTGTGCATGCAGTAGTTGCGATCACACATCCAGGCTTCTTTAAGTGCTTTTAAGAGCCGGCGCTGTCAGTGTCAGGCTCCGTGTTAACCCGCTTCACTACTGAGAGCTGTACGTATCGCCAAGGTAATAAGAAGCTCATGCAATGGCAAACCCTGCACATCCGCAAGCGGATCATTGCAACAGATCCGAAGGCAAACTAAGAAAATAGCAACGAAAAAAAGCCAAGTGAATTGATGCCTAGTTCAAATGTGTGCGCAAAGAAACAGAAAGATAACTACTGAGTGTTATATTTAACAGCTACAGCCGTACTTACTCTATACAGTATGCTTGGTGGGTCACTGATCACTTCCCTGGAAACCTTTACTCGACAGAGTTGACTTGTTCAAATGTACGATTATTACGTTCAACTCATAAACGAGTCTGATTCCCAGGTGAGTAAGTTCAGATCTTCCGCCTTGAGAATCCACATTATCTACCCGACTGCATCCTTGTATGTCCAACGATCTCCTTTCCAAAACGGGGACGCTCCGCACGATACTCATTCAGCGAATTAGCCTACCGGAAGTAAGAACCGAAAGCCCGTCTTTGATTGGCCCAGACTCGACCAATGGGCGGTGCTCGTTCCCAGTCCGGATCGGCGGTGGTCGCGGTTTAATAGCGCCTTTTAAGTACCTACGTAGTTTAGTCAACACGAAGTCATTTAATCAGAAGGTTAAACGCCGAACGAGAAGGTTCACGTTTTTTTGTATATATATTTTCTCTTACATTATCATAAAGTGCAAATGACTCAACCATAAGTCATACCAAACTAAATTTGTATAGTACTTTCCCGTTAGCCGACAATCTACAGACAATGTACATAAGTTGCCTGTATTTAAACTAAGTGCAAAAATATTTGTTTCTTGGATAGAATACTAGCTGGGCGCACGGACACACACATACCACCATACGCACACAATTTCGAGACACCAATCTACCTATACACGTTATCTTTGGACTGTAGAGGACATTATTTAATTCCTGTTTGATTCATTCACCGAATAACAGCATTTAAAACTCATGTTGTAATATTTTTGTTGAAATACAGAACCATGCATCACAATCAAAAATGTAATGAAGTGACACGAAAGTTAATTTAAATTCTTGACTGCGTGTGTATATATACTGTATATACTGTATACATGTATATTTGTATTGTTCGTAAAATATTTTGATTTGATTTTTATTTTGCCGTGTATATTTCAAGTTAACATTTAAATTAAATTTCCTTAGGGGAGTTGTTCAGACAAAATGTAAAATAATTACACCCGAGAACACCTATGATGTGGGTATACAGCGCCCCCTCGTGCCGGAAATAAAAATTAAATGGTTCCGTCTGGTAATGTGTCGACATGTTTCGTTTAGGTCTTAGGCTCATGCATTTGTGCAACTTATCAGAAGTTCACCATAATTACTGTGATTTGAAATTTACACATGACGTCAAAACTATTTCCACCTTATTATAAACTTTGGGATGTTTCAGTTTTTGTGTTGTCCATAAACCGGATCGTCAAACAATGCAGCCTTCAGCGGCACTATGCACTTAAGTTTAAAATGTTACTCTACGCTATGCGCATGCGGTGTATTCGATGCATTGCATTCCCTTTCATTTCACATTGAATATGTTGTTTATTGAGTTTGGGGCATTAAGGCGGCACTCGGTCCCACCGAGGGAAATAGGGCCTTACAACAAAGTAAAATTTTATTAATCAACATTCCCTCTGTAAGCGATTTCAACTGTCACATTAGGTTAGCTAAGTGACAAGCAATTATTCAAAGCTCCCAAGACAAATAACAAAACAAAACAGGAATATGACAGATATCGTAAAGCACGAATAAGAATTATGACGGAACAAGATTTTAATACTTCAGAAACGAAATCCTCAGTGACAATAGAAATATTAGGAGAGAAAAGGCATTGTTACACTATTAATAATTAAAGGGGGATACACCTGACTTACGCCATCATTTTTAACACTTGACAAGGGTCAGCACTGACTTAGACGCCGGTGTCGCTTTACATTCAGCTGCACCAAGAAAAAAAAAAATTAAATTAAATGACCATGTCCACAAGATGGCATAGTCGTTTACTATGGTTACTTTGGCAAAAGAATAACCATCATGCAAAGAGCATATTACAACAACAAATCTTATTCCTAAAAAAGGCATATTTCGACCTGTCTAATACGCATGTCCAATGAAAACAATCCATGGCCGAGTTGATGTTTATCACTGCATTGTTTTACTAAATGTTAAAGAAGTACCCCGTATATTAGTAGCGGTGGTGTTGTAACTACAGAGCTTGCGGTGTTAAGATAAACGCAATACGCAATCACTGCATGTTATATGAAATATTCTTTAATTATCATTCTTATAGTTATTGCTAGTACTTGTGTGTAATTGCATATATCAAAAACATATATTCTCTCTCACACACACACACTGTGTTTTCTATATCCAGGTATTTAAAGACTCCCCGCATTTTTTGTCCAACTTTGGCAAGAGAATCGTTACATATTATCACGCGTTTCTCTTGGTCTGGAGTGCCTTACGCTTTGGAGAAGGCGATGATGCTGATGATCATGATGATGACGATGATGATTATTATAATAATTATAATAGAGGCGGAGCCGAGCGGATCGGAGGTGTCCCGGATGTGATCGTGGGTGGGGGCGGGGCGGGGCTGAGCCTCCCTCCTCGACAGATAGTCACTCGGCTCAGTGTGTGCGAGTGTGGGATGGATCGAGGGTGCTCTTTCGAGTAGATGAGTGTGTTTTAGACGCTTTGAAATAGATGCGATCCGTTTAAGAAAAAAGCAGTAGAAATTTAAAAAAAAAGCCAAAAATATATAAATAATTAAGTAGCCCATCTTTCACATCCACTTCACACACACAAACACGGCATTGATGGTAATGTATGCAAGGAAACAGCCGAGACTCAGTGATGGGTAAACAGCTCGATGTTTTATATTCAGATTTCCCCCTTCCCCTGCTTTTCCGCTATGACAATGTACCATTTAAGTTGAAATCTAAATAAGCTTAGATTTCAGAGCGCTTCTCCGGTTTATTTTAACTGTTTTCCTCGACTGCCGTCGTTTCTTGGCCGCGTCTGATCATCGATGCCTGCCTGCTTTAAAGTCTCTAAATGTGCTTCTTTCTTTCTTGCTTTTTCCATAGGTGCAACGACAGAAGGGATTCCCAGTCCTATCAGGTATACCCGAGGAGTGGTGTTAAGTTGTGGGGCTTTTCCCCGGTGCAGGCTTGGGTGAGCCTACAGGCCTCGGTGCGGAAAAACACAGCTACATACCGAAAAGTTGGCTTTTTCCCTCGTACACAAACGCCAGAATAGCTTCGTTCGTACATGTCCACTCGCATGTTGTGCTTTTGCGGTCTCGGGGAAACATTTCGGGCGCTTGGACTCGACTTTATTCAGTTTTTTCTTTTTTTGTTGTTGTTGCGAGCTGCTGCTAACTCAGTTAGCCAGCTAGCTGAAGGCCTGTCACCGGAAGAGTTAGCGCCCAAGCTAACGCATATAAATAAATACCGTTCACCCCCGGCAAAAAACATCTGTGCTGGCGTTTGTGCCGTTCTTTATTATAATTCGGCGTTAATTTCAGAAAATGAGCCCTTAGCTGGGTAGTTGTGTCGTGTTTATATTATGGGGGTATGTTTGAATGCTTGGTAAACAGTACGCCGACAGGGAACGTTAACCAGTGCGTTTAATGTCAGCCAGACCGGTCCAGTGGTCCAAGTCCAAACCTGTTTTCATATCAGTCTATGGCATGGGGGAATTCTGTTTAGGCTGAAGATTTTCTTACCGTTAAAACCCTGTATTTACAGTATATTACATGCTCTGTACTATGATGATGAGCCAAGTTGACTTTCAAAATGTTGGTTGACTCGGTTGATCTCTGCCCCAGTGTCTTGAAGGCTCTAAATGTGTGTTGCAGACTCTTAAATACCCATCAAAGAGTCACCCAGGCAACGATCCCCGCCATGAGAAGATGCGGGGTGACTCAGACCCCACACCACCCTGCAAAGTGCTCCGCCGATCTGACAGTCCCGAGAACAGGCATGGAGACGGTGTGGGGCAGAATCGGGCAAAGCCTGTCCAGTCACATCGGGCAAGGGACAGAGATGGAGGTATGGCCGGTCTGGATCGAAACTCATTACGTAAATTCATAGCCGCACGTTCGGGTTGTAGCAGAGTACATCTGTTGACCCTTTACCTGTGTCCAACTCAATGAATGTCAGTGTTGCCTTTTTACATCCTTGACATTTCACGTCACTTTTCCCTGCCATAGCTGTAAATGTTGAGGTTGCATGTTGGGTAGTTCATAGCTTTCCTTGTACAGGTGTAATCTGTAATGTGTTTCCTCCATTTAAAAAAGGCCTGTAAGTCTTCTACCAGAGCACAATGCATGCATCTAATTTGTTGAATCCAAAAAGCTGCAGTATAAAATTCTCCAAATTTAATTACTTGTATGTGTAGTTTAGCGATACGTATCAAGTTATGGAAAGCCACTTGGTCCTGTGTTTCCCAAGATGGTGCTGTTTAAACTGACCACGCTTTTACAGTCGGGGGAAAAAGTCAACATCTCCCAACCATTCATTTTTTAATTCCTAATTATATAATTGAGGATTCATTCAGAATAATGTAATAGTGTGGTTTCATATTGTTAGATTTGCAGGACTTGTACATACATGTGAGCTGGAAGTAGTATTATTTCTTTGAATTCATATTTAGAATGTCAGTAGCTTAATAACATTGCATGACAGAAAGTAGTTTCAGAAGCACTGTATGTGAGAATTGTTCCAGATTTTAGCCTGCATTCCTGCAGTGTTCCCCCCATTTCTTGGGGTCATTTTTATGTGGTGCTCAGTAATCATAATCACATATATTTGCTCCTTTGATTAGTAAAAGTGAAGGAACATGCACCTGTGTTCTTCATAGCTTCTGTGACGGGGGTGCATGGCATGTAAAAATGCAGGTTATGATGCAGTAACATGTTATGGAAAATATACTTGCCATATCCATCATCAGCAATATATGAAGTCCCATAAAGTTTCTGGCACTGTTTTCAGTATTGCTTCTAGAGTTCAGATTGTCGTGCTGCAGCCTCTGAGAACCTTTTTTCTATGGGAGGGCTTAATGTGGTGCAGAGAAGTGGTGCTAGGACACAAGGTTTCGTCTGTGACTCGGAACATGGCCTTTTATCGCTGACCTCTCTGTGGAACACCGGCTTTTGAATCATCTGCCCTTTCAGATGGTTATCGCATGGGATTTTTTTTCGGTTCCATGTGAAAAAAAATTAAATCTTCCTAGTGTTAGGTCCTCCATGACGCTGACCCTTCTTGGCCTGCTGGGTCTGCATCATCCCCCTGATGTTGTTGAGGCTTCTAAAACTCTTGGTTGTGTATGTGTGCCTTGTTAAAGTGCCTTAATGAGTTATAACCCTGAAACGTTGGATGTTTTCTGCCTCCCTGTTAAGTTATAGTCCGTTGTATTGATTGTGCACAGCCCCAGGACTCAGGCTTTTGGTTCACAGGAGATTACGTTCTTGAGACTGTTTTGGATACATGTCACCCCAGCCGTGTAAGAATCCAGACCATTTCCTAAGGCCAGTGAACCCGTCTTTCATTAGACTGGTCCTTCGTAGAATTTTCCCCAGCCAAATTTTGAAAGCTAAGCTTGAAATTTCACTCGCCTCTGTCCATTCTTTGACTGACTTTGCGAGGCTTCCTCACGCTGTTCAAGCCAGCCCTGGGTAAATCTGCCGTGCTGCAGTGACAGCTCCCTGAAGCGTTCCACAGCTTCGAAGTTTTGAAATTACTTCTTTTTGAAGGACTAGTACAGCCAGTGATGATTCACTTTTTTTTTTTAAAATCTTTAAGCTGATCTTACCTAGAGTGACACTTTTGGCAGAATGTATTGAGATGGTTTCTAGAGGACTGGAGAAGGTATAGCTTTTTCATATTAGGGCATGTGCAATGTTGATTTTCTTTCTGTGGAATATGGTACATGTACTGGGAATTGGTGTTGGATTTTTTAAGTGTGTACTGATCCTCAGTTATGAGTTGTTAACTAATTGCCCCAATTGTGAGGTCTAGATAACTTAGCTCCCAAAGCATGGAAAGAAGAGAGAAATTCCGAGCTGGGCTTGTATACCGAAGAACCCACCTGCACTCTGTTTAGTGATGGCCCGAATCTCTAGTGTTAAACCCGATATATGCTGTTATCAAGAGAGTGGCTGGAGGTAGAAGGTGTCTTGCACATTTAGAGTGGTGAAAATCAGTCTTAGGTAAGCTGAAGCGATCAGGTTTGCCACGCAAATAATCCAGGAGGATGCTGACCAGAAACTGGGTAAGGGTTAACTGAGTGACCACCTGATGTTGCAGAGGAAGAATCCACAGATGCAGTTGCCAGAGGGTACCACAAGCATATGCCACATGACGCTTTGGAGAAAAGCGTCTGCCAAGTAGAATGCAAGTCACCTGAGGTGGTGTGGTGGTCACTTCCTCCACAAAGGTAGCTAAGTTGATGGGCCTGAGGAGTTTGCCATTGCCAGGGGAATGGAAGTGAAGCAGCGGTGTTCTGGCTGCTTCCATCAGAACCAAAGTGGGTGGAAATTAGGCTTGAGTCCTCAACAAGAACTGCTGGGTTGCTTGGACCTTTGTAAAGATCTTAACTGTCCTGTTAGCTTTGATTCTCTCAAAACTGGAAGGTGATAGACCTTTGGCCAGCTGACAGTACTGCAAGACCAGGTCTTGCCTTAGCTTTAATTTCTGTCCTAATTTGTCATCTCTCATCAGGAAGTCTGTGATTCATTATTCAACTTATTCATTTTCTTTAATCTCCAATGAATTTTTTCTTAAAAATCCAACATGAATGCAATGTGCTGTCTTGTTGGAGGGTGTTAAAGTGTGCTGCCCTTGGCTTGTCAGTGTGCTCTCGTATTGGTATTCATTTTGTCCACTAATACCCAGTAGTACTTAATTGGAGGTAGGCCATGGGACAGGTTCAGACTGGAATCGAGTCTTATTGAGCATTGGGAATTGTTTCTTTCCTTTTCCTGGCAGGATTGGTTTTCAGATTGTGCACCTTTAACCAGAGCAACTGACAAGACTGACATGGATTTGAAAGACTTAGTTTTACTTTATCGGGAGATACTGTCAACGCTTCTGATCTGTCAGCCTCTGTCCTCGGCTGGTATTCCATTGTAGGAAGATGAGGTGTTGTGAGAAAAGATCGATATTAACCACAGGGAGTGGTTAATATGGTTTTAACAAACAAACTTGGGATTGGGCTGGTAGCTTATTCTTTAGCCTCTCATGTCACTGTTCAGCACCACAACCCAGGGTGCTAGCTGGGGCTGTACATGCAGGTTCTGTTGTGTGTAATACTTGTTTCTTGCCGGAGAACACCATGCATTTGTCTGCAGTCCTGGCAGCAGCAGTGTACATCTGGGTTAACGTGAGATTGACATGAACGACACTGCATAACAGCCTAGCCATCTTGGGAACCTCAGGAGCATCCCCTCTTGCTGTGTGGAAGTAATTCAGTTTTGGTACTTGCTTAATTTTTGGTGATATTTTCCAGTCTTCTACCCTCTGCCATTGTTCTCTTCTGATGTCATTGATGCATCAGGAAAAAAAAGCACAGTAACCACATTGAACTGACTTAAAGAGGGTAACTGGTACTTTTTCCCTTTATATAGTCGTGACTGAGGCTGTAGTGTATTATTATTATTATTATTAATATTATTATTATTTATTGTTCTCTAAAGGTTTGGTGTTAAATTGTCAGCTGTTAGTAAGTTGGGTAACGGCTTTGAGGTGATGCTTGTGCTCCCAGTGTAAGTTGCCATAGTTATCAGGCTCCCGTGGCGACCCGGCATATTGCCCTCCGTCGGCGGTGGGTTTCAAGTGGCAGGTGCGAGCTGTCTTCTGCCCTGCAGCCTCCTGGGAGGCAGGTCCCAGCACGTAACCCCGCCCTTCTCCACATCACCCACACCGTGCCAGTGTCGCCGTCCTCTTGCCCGTCTGTTGTGGTGATCAGTGTATTTTTCTAGTTTGTTCTGCTGTACACAAACCTGGATGCTGTTGTTTTTAACTTCTCCCCCTCTGGTTGTTTTGTTTTTGCTTTGGCTGAGCTGTTACCTGAATGAATTGCATGGTTTTAAATTAAGCTGAATGTCTTGGTTGACCTGCTATATTTGTTACAAAACTTGGTGCAATGCCTTTAAATTATGCCCCCTTTAATTTTTTTGCCTAAATGAAATTTTTTTCCAAGTTTTAGTAGATGTCTAATGGTAAATTTGGTGCTAAGACGTAATGTGTGCTTGTTCACTCAAGGTGCAAGAATAGCGAACATCTCATCGCTAGCTGTCCAGGTTCACTTGTCAGTTCTTAAACAGCTATGTTAATGACTTTTCAGCTAATGGGTTTAATGTGATTTGTGGTGTGAGGGTTTTTTTTTTTTTTTCCCTTCCAGTTGACACCTCAGTCAGGGTAAAAGGGTAAATTAAAAGCACAGGCCAACCTCAATACCCTGCAGCCTGCCAGAATTAAGTCTGGGTCTCCAGGTGTGCATGCGTTCTCTGCCGAATGGCTATAAAGGACACTTCAGCTTGACCAGTGGAGGCTCTCCCTCACCTGTCCAGCATGTGGTAGTAACAAGGTTTTGGTGGTGTGCGTTTGTTTCTGGGTGATCCCAGCTTTCAGTGTAACCCCCCCCACAGCTTTTGGTCTTAGTCGGGGGGGCTGTGAAGCTGCTTACCAAAAAGCTGACACTGAAGGCAGACCCGCTTAGATTTATGTTGAACCCGTAAAGTATACGGCTGTTTGACAACATGGCAGATGAGTGCACATGTTCTGATTTCGTGCTGTTTTTAATGCCAATTTCCTCTCCTTTTTCTTCCAGGGACCAGCTATTCTCCTCAAGAAAATTCACACAATCATAGTGCTCTTAGCTCAAATTCACACTCTAATCCAAGCAAAATGTCAGATGGCGTAAGTATTTTGGTTTTATTAGAATCTAAATTACCAATGAAGCTGCTTGTGCTTTTGAATGTCTCTGGACTACAATTCTCTGTTGGTAATTGTGTGGTTAACTATTAGCAATGCAAAATGCTCTAATGGGTGGTCCCACTGTAAACTTTTTTTTTTTTTTGAAGTTGACACAAATGGGTGGCTGCTGACTGAATGAGTTTTTATATTGTTTATGCCATTCCGTCGTGAATATCCAATTCTTCCTGAGTTAAAAAAAAGATGGGCAAATCTCTTGGCCAATCACAAGGCATGGCTAAACTGTATAATAAAGATTGTGTATCGGAATGACGAAGCCTTAAAGTCATATGTTGCACATGACTCATTTATTGGCCCTTTGATGTTTGCGTTAGTGTAATCAGCTTGCTGCCCTGGTCACACCAGCTCTCCTAGGGCTTTGGATGTCACCAGTCCAGTTGTTTTCTCTGCTGCTGCATGCTGTTTCATTGCTTAGTCCAGTTGGGTCTCACCGGGAGGTTTTAGCAGCTCCTCTGCTGGCCTCCTGCCCTGGCATTGAGACGGAACGCTGGCTCCATTCAGTCTGTGTAATAATGGCCCAGTGACACTGGGGTGCCCTGTGAGCCTGGACATTTCCTGCAGCCAGACCCCAGATTCTGGTGCTTGAAAGGCACGTTCCCTGTGGTCTCAGCGCTGAACTTGATGGATTGTTGATTGGAAGATGGGTAGATGGATTAAAACGGCGAGATTTGGTCCCTAACAGCCGTCTTTTTTTTTTTTTTTTTTTTTTGAAAGTTAGTTGCAGCTGGAAGTTTAT
This sequence comes from Gymnarchus niloticus, assembly GCA_009936485.2. Lineage (NCBI taxonomy): Eukaryota > Metazoa > Chordata > Actinopteri > Osteoglossiformes > Gymnarchidae > Gymnarchus > Gymnarchus niloticus. Next base: position 14,510,218 of record JAACJT020000001.1, read on the forward strand.
AGATGAAATTTAGATTTATAGAACTTCTGCTTGATTCTGTTCTTTAAATACTTCATTGCCTGTTTGCTTGTCAGTGTTCTTGGAGAGAGGGAGAGATGTGCCTTGTAGCTGTTAACAGCCTTTAAACATTCAGCCTGCCTTTACTTCCAGATCTTTAATGAAAAAGACTTCAGTCATGCAGTGCTGGAAATTTTTGTAGATTTAGTATTTAGCCTTCTGAAATGGATTTTTTAGGTTTATTCCCATCAAGTATTTGGTCTTTGTTGTATCAATACTTTGGATTGAGGATTTAATTAAATTAGTCTGTAGTTTTTATGGAATAACGATTGCATTGGAGGGGTAAGGCCCTGAACAGATGATTAGCTGTGGAGTGACCATTACAGCCCCAGGTAGCTGTAACACACAGGGCCCCTGTACTTTAAGTGAATTTAACTTCGTCCCATTTTCATCACGTCAGTGAGCTATAAGTGTTGGTGTTGCCATAGAATACCAAAGCCCTTCAAAATGTGGTGCAGTTAATGAAGCCACCTATTTAAGCATTCTTTCTTTGAAGAAAGTTATCTCTAACCATTCTGCAGTATAATTAACTTTAGAGGTTAACACGCTCATTCCTGCTGCTTCACAGTATATTTGAAACACAGTTGCTGAGGGACAAAGATCTTATAGCTGTTTTTCTGAAGATCTTTTTGCTGGCCCACTCGTCCAGCTCGCTTTGGCAAACGTGCAGCAGCACTCGCCTTCTGGCCCAGCGGCCGCGGAGGAAGACTCGCATGCCTGCTTCTCGCTTCCCTGAGATTGCAGGGCTCTTGCATCATGCTGGATCTGCGCCTCCATATCCCTCTGCCGTCTGAGATGGTGTGATGTGAGCACCACCTTTTTAACCGGGACCCCCTTCCCTCTCCCCCTCTGCAGCCTTACGAACCTCCAGACGACTGGTCTGAGCACATTAGCTCCTCCGGGAAGAAGTACTATTACAACTGCAAGACTGAGGTCTCCCAGTGGGAAAAGCCCAAAGAGTGGCTGGAGAGGTACTGAGGCGCTCACTGGCCCCCTGGCTGCACAGATCGGGGGGAATAGCCCCTTATAATGAGTCTCCTCTCTTGTCCTCAGAGAACAGAGGCAGAAAGAAGCGACCAAGATGGCCGTGGTCAACAGCTTTCCCAAAGACAGGGACTACAGGCGAGAGGCCATGCAGGCCACGTCTGGCGGGGGCTTTGGTAGCACTAGTAAGTACAGACAACCGAACCCCCCCCCCCCGCGCACACACACGTTATGTTTTCCTAACGTCTGCTTCCTCTGTGTTTTGACTCCGCTCTTTAAAAACAAAGAAATGATGAGGTAAATCTGTGAGAGTGCGGCCTGCAGACTGCAGACTCCGGTCATGCTTGAATGCAGTGGGGCCGACATTAGAATTAATGTTGAGGATTGCTGTGTGCCTGCCTGTGTCACATGATGGTGATCCATCCTGCAGAGAGAGAACGTGGGCTTAGGGGGAGTAGAGGGTGTGGTTTTCTTGGAGAGGACAGTGGGGGCTGAGGCCCATGGTAACAGGGGACCATGCATATAGTCGGCCAGACAGGTACTTTGTCATATTTCTGATTTGAATCAGATGTAACTCCCACTTATTTTTTTACTTGTTGCTTTTTACGTTGTTGTTTTTTTTTTTTTTTTTTTTTTTTTAATGTTGCCGTTGGTTGGTTGCGTTGCTCTTTCGACCAAGTTAGACACTGAAGTTGGTCTAACATTGGAGTGGAACCTTACAGCTACCACTTGTCAGGCTGTGGTTTGCCAATACACCCTTGATTAGGATGTGAAATAATCCATAAGAAAAAAGGAATTTAGTAGCATTATGGGTTGAATGATTCAGTTTGCATCAGGACTGCACCTTCAGGGACTATAAAATGTTATGTGATGGCCAGTAACTGGATTTGATCATTGGGTCACTATTAATTTTGCTGAGCCCCCTAGTGCCTTGTGGGTCATGGTCTTGTGACTGGTGACCTACGTGGTTGAAGTACAGCTGCCCTGTTGGTGGCTGCCCCCCAGGTAATTCTGTCACCATGGGCAAGCCTCCTGCGGCATTGTACCTAAGAGGTGCCAATCTCTGCTCTTCAATGCCCTGGTCCTGCAGGCTTTGGGACATGCATTTAAATTATTGCCTGACTGACATTTGGATCACCTACTGGGGTGACCTGAAACATGACTTGAAATGCCTGCTGAGGTCAATCTTTAATTCAAGAGAGCTGCTTTCTTTGGCTTCACTGTGATTCAGTAGTTTCATTCAGTCAGAAATATCTGAGAATGTTTATCTGGGATCATCTGAGACTTTTTTTGGAAATGAAAGAATCATGGAGTTTTGTTTGGTAGAACTGGTCCTTGCAATGGACTGTGGGTAATTAAGAGCTCAGCAGGTGTTTACTCGAAGTGCCAGCCCTTTAAAGGTTATTAAATTGAAGGGTGCTGTGATGGTGACCCCCCTCCCTTCTGTATCATTTTGTGTTGTCCTTACTGAAAGGTGAAACTCCACTTTGAGCTGGGGGCAATCTTGACATTTAATTAACCACGAAAGGGGAGCTTTCTGGTCCCCCTCCCGTCCCCCTCCCCCCCCCCTTCCCTTAACAGCATTCAAAGCGTCCTGCTGTCTGCAAAATGTTAATATTCTGCCGATTCCTGCCACCCCCCCCCCGCCCCCCGGGATACTGTCACCCAGCTGACAAACACCCTCTCCACCTCTGTCCCAGAATCTGTTCCAGCAGATAAGCCCGTGGCCCACCCCTGCAGCGCTCAGCCCTCCTCCACTTCGGGTCTGAACACGTCGGCCGGCCCCCAGGGCTCGTCGGCCTCCACCGTGCCCGTGTCCCCTGTCCCTCAGTCCCCAGCGGCGCCCCCACCACTGCTGCAGGACCCCAACCTGTTGCGGCAGCTCCTCCCAGCACTTCAGGCCACTCTGCAGCTCAACAATGCCAGCATAGACATGTCCAAGATCAATGAAGGTAGGGCCTCCTCCAGCCTGGCCCTCCAGTGCTCTGCATGGGTTTATCTGCTCCATATCACTTGGGTGCCTAATAGACTGAATGCTGAAGGACATGCTGAAACAAATTGGGCTGAAGGATCTATTAAAACAGGGTTTCCTGGTCCTAGTCCTCAGGGGCCACTGCTTAACCTTGCTGTCCAAATGGTTAGGCTTGCCTGGGTTGTGTTGAATTGCTCATCTAGGTGTCCAAATGGTACCTATGAAAGTGTGAGTCCCTCATATTTAAAGGTTTTGGAAGGTGAGATCAGTTGGTGGACTTCGCAATCTGTGAACCCTTGGTCATTGCTGTTGGACATGCTTGCTTTGAGCAGTGCTTCTTTGGGAAGGTCCGGATCGCTCTGGTTATAATTCCCTCACATTTTGCGAGAGGATCGTCAAAGCAGCTGAATGTGTGGGTTTTCTCCTCAGGTCAATGAGGTTGCTCGGCTGCTTTGCCCAACATGGCTGTGTCCAAGTGCTAGTTTCTCTGCGTGATTCTAAGTTTCTATGCTCTTCCTAATAGCTGGGTATGACTCACCATCAGCTGCCGACTGCTGCTGTTCTGCTAGCATTCTGCTGTTTGTGGGAATAAGAGGAGGGGGTGGGGTTTCCTGGGAAGTGGGTCCCTCCAGCCAATGATCTTAAACTCCAGTCCCCAGCTGCTCCTTCCCCTGTTCTTGTAGGGCTGATTGCCCCACCCTCCCAGTGTCTGGCTCGCCATAACACGACTCAAAAACCACGCCTTGCACCTGCGAGTCGTCCTGTAGATCAGCTACAGTGTCTATCCAGACTGAACTGATTACATGAGGAGGGAGGGAAAGGGTTAAGGCACATGCCGAATGAAGGGCCGGTGTTGTGTCTCTGGGTCCTGGTGAACCTCCTGAGAAAAGAGCTGCAGTTGAGCATTTCACTGTCTGCATGAGCTTTCATCATTCTTATAGAAGCCACCTTAAGTGATGTGATTAAAATGCTGTGCGTGAAATGCGTCCTTCATCTATAATGTGTAAATTGATGTTGTGGAGGTTCCAAAACTTGCTGCTTCTGCACCGACTGCTAACCCTGTGCTGGTGAATCACTGCAGCGAAACTCATTATGCGGTTTGAGAAAGCCCGACTGTGGCATCGAGGCGGTTCGGCTCGATGGACAAATGGTCTCATTTTCTGTCTGCTTTGTCTGGTGAAGAATCTGGGTGGCACTTCGTCAGCGGTCCATGTTTGACACTTAGGAAGCATTTGCTTTTCCTGCCATAATGCTCCCTGCTTTGAGTTCTTCGCTCAGGCTTCTGCAAAGCCATGAAATGGGTTTCTCCTGGATAACTGTTGCTGTCTTTCCAGTATCGTATAAAGCAAGATCAAGACTGACCAGTTTGGTTTGTTTTCAGTGAGCAATCTGGACTTGGGTGTTGACTATAAGGTGGTGGTGATCTTTTGTTAAGATTGAAGCCTGGTCTGACCTGGTTTAATTAACTGTGATGCCAACTAATCACATGGAATAGCATCTGCACTGTTGTATATCAACAAAACAACAAAAAGGAAATGCAAAAATACTGGCTAGATGGCTTTATGGTAAAGCAGCCTAATTAGTCTGTTCCCTGGGCTTATCATAAAAGTGAGTTTTCATTTACTATTACACCTCTAGCATGAGTCTGGGGGTGTGCAATGTTAATGGCTGTACACCTGAAATGAGAATCACTTATCTTTGGATGGGTGTCTGTATGTGTTCTCTAGTATGGAGCAGAGCTGGGGACTTCGAAAGTGAGACCCAACACAGTGACTTATGATGGAAAAGGACATTTTAGGATTCTTGAACATTTGATTTGGAATCTGATCTGAATTTTCATTATTAATCCTTTGCAGCATGGGGTTATACTTGGAGTCAGTAGAGTCCAGGCTATCTGTGTGCTTGTGATGTTTGGGATGAGTTGTCTTCATGAGTCTTACTTGGTTAGATGACCAATTACCTGTTTGTACTTATTGACCCCTTTGTTGAACCAAACAAACAGTGGCTTGACATTTGAGTGCTCTGGTGAGCCTTGCTGGTTTTTTAGTGCCTTCATAGTGTTTATCTCATTGTTATGATACGAGAATGGAAGTCAATATGCTGTAGAGCGATATGGCCTTAAACTAGAAGGTTCCTGGTTCAAGTGCTGGGAAGGGTCTTTTTGCTGGTGTGCCACTATCTTTGGCTGCATAGAGCATCTGCTCAGTTGGTTTAAACATCTGCTGTTCATACTCTACTGTGGTGTGTTTGAGGCTCTGCCCTCCGACCCTCTCTGCCCCTAAATAAAGGGCAGAGCTCTAAAAATTGGGGTGAAGCCACAAGAGATGTGGGACTGTCAGTTGCTGTAGGGAGGAGAGCTCGGCTGCCCATGATGCATGGCAGCGGGACTTAGCTTCCTGAGGTCCCCTTGTCCTTGACAAGGCACTGCTCTCCAGCTGCTTTCTGCGTTATGTATCTTCTGGCCTGTTTCCCCCCTGAGAGTGCAGGCCAGTGGACCCAGAGCAATGCGCCAGTATTGCATTACGTGGTGATGACAGGTCGAGCAAGAACCCATCTGTGCTATTGGCCAGATTGACGCCGCGAGGCCAACAGAACCTTGGGCGGTGTGGACCGCTTTGGAAGTATCTACGCGAGGTGGGTCCGTGCTTCTGCCAGGCAAGCGCTGCGAAGCTGCCTCTGATCCGGATGTCAGTCTAAAACCGAAACAGGTGTGGGACCAGAGCAGATCAGCACAAAAACACAGGGATGTTAACCCCTTCTACGGTCCATACCAATTAGTTGAGGGGGGTGTCTTTAGTGGTAATGATGCCCCTCTGGTTCAGTCTAATTTCATCACCAGCCTCATGATGCAAAATGTCACCTGAAGCAGTGACTCGCATGGTTCTTTCTCCCTCCCTCCTCCTCTCCCCCCTCCCCCTCGGTCCCTATAGTTCTCACAGCTGCTGTCACACAAGCTTCGTTACAGTCTATACTTCATAAGATCCTCACAGCTGGACCGTCTGCTTTCAACATCACTCCTTTACTTTCACAAGCTGCACAGCTGTCTACACAAGGTATGGCATGTAATTCAAACTACCCCTTAACGTTTCGGTGTTGGACTGTGGCGCTGTGAGTCTGTCCCGAAGTGCCACCCTGCTATAACACTATCAGAGTTGTAAGTTTAGCCCTAGTGTGCTCAGGCTTTAGCAACACATGTTTAAGGCTTTTTATGATCTTAATTATCAGAACAGCCTCTACGTTTAACTCTTGGGTAAACTGAAACAGTGAAACCCCATTGCATCCTTTAAGAATTCATTCCAAGCAAATCTTCTAGGATGGGTTCCTGAGGTGGAGTTTAGCCCTGGTTTAGAGCTTACGGCTACTTAAACTAAGCCTTTCTCCTCATCATAGCATTTGAAAAGAAAAATGTTCATTCTTCAATTTTGGTGCAAGATGACCTTGTAAATGGGGAAAAATGCTCTGAAATTTGACAACTAGTCCTATGGTGTTTGTTCTTATTTATTCACTCCTGGCCTAACTTTGCACCCCAAATTTTTCTGCCTGGGCCCACAAAACAGCCCAGCAGTCCAGTCAGTCCCCGATGTCGCTAACATCAGATGCCTCCTCGCCACGGTCATACGTCTCTCCAAGAATAAGCACGCCCCAGACGAATGCTGTCCCGAAGCCTGTGCTCAGCACACCTCCCATGTCCTCACAGCCGAAGGTGAGGTCCACCGCACGGGGCGGGCCGGTGCTTCCTCCCCACGTCAGCGTGAAGTTGCACTTGACCTTCAGGCCGGCTTGAGGAGCTGGTTTAATAATAGTGTGCCCCCTGGTGGCTCTCCAGGTCAGCATACCGGCAGCAAAGTCAGGACCCGTTCTGCAGGCAGTGCCGCAGCAGCCTGTCAGCGTGGAGAAACCAGGGCATGAGGCGGCCTCCCCACGCACGTTTCCAAGACAGAGGTAAACCGCTACCGTGAGATTCACCACCTAAACCTGTTTATACTATTCCTCTAAATTTGTAGCATGTCCTCTGTGTGGATTTTATGATGCAATGGTAGGAACCTTGGATTTTATGGTTTTGATTATGTAGTATTTTTATATCATGTATGTAGGCTGCTTTGGTAAGCATTTTCATGCAAATGCTCAAGGATGATGCAAGGTAGCCTATTGCATTTCCTCATGCCTTACATTACAGTGCCATCTGCTGGCGAATTGTAGAATGACAATCAAGTCCAGATGTTAAAGTTGCTAGGTCTGTCTGCTCCTTTGTGAGTTGAAGCCTGTCTGTTTTACACCTAGCTGCCAGAGGAGTCCATCCCCGGGCCCAGACCTAATCACTAGCAACAGCAGCGTGACCACTGTGGCCTCTGCTGCCACAGACACACCTGTGAAGCCTGCTTGCTCGCTCACGCCTTCGCTGGTGGCACACTTCAACGAAAGCCTCATCAGACATGTACAGGGCTGGCCGGCAGACCTTGCAGAGAAGCAGGTGAGAACTCCACCCATTGTAGTCAGGACCACGCTACACGCTAGTTCTATTTCATTGTCATTTGCTGTCTCTTCAGGCATCCAGGTTGCGTGAAGAGGCCCACAACATGGGCAGCATCTACATGTCAGAAAACTGCACGGAGCTGAAAAATTTACGGTCCTTAGTTCGGGTTTGTGAAATCCAAGCTACTCTACGCGAGCAAAGGTAGGCCTTTGTGATGGACCGGTGGTGGATGCAGCAGCTGTCTATGTGGTTGGGATTTCTGTTGGTCAGTACCGCGAGCAGTTCCTAGTCTTGATTTAGCAGAAAGGTTTAGCATGGGGGTAACTATTAAATACCTCAAGCAATGCCTCTTAAATACCACTAGATTTTCAAAGTCAGTAGTATGCTGCTGTTTTTCTTCACTTGACGCTTTATGTGGAAGGTAAATTGTTACTTCTAGTAAAGGGTTTCATATTATTTACTGCACATACTTGAGTATATGCTTACTGCATATGCCTCTGGAAGTGTGTTATTTGGACATACTCACGGATGAAATCTGCTTCTACTCCTCATACCTATTCACTGTTTCCCTCCCCTACAGGATATTATTTTTGAGACAGCAAATTAAGGAATTAGAAAAGTTGAAGAATCAGAATTCCTTCATGGTGTGAGGCCGTGGAGGGATGGAAGACATTGCACACGGTGTTTGAACCCCACAAACTGGCGTTCCAAGCCTCAGAAACTGGCGTTCTGAGCCCGGTCTTAACACATTTGAGCTGCCGTTGTGTCGGCTTTGGACCGTTGGACTGGGAGGTGAGGCCTGGTGTAGAGGAGAAAGGGCAGGTTAGAGGAAAGGGTCAGTGATGTGCTTCATCAAGCCCTCCATGTAGGTTTTTTTTTTTTTTTTTTCTCTTCCTCCCCCCCCCAGATGTATTCATGTTGTAAATATGTTTTGTAGAGTGAAGCCATGGAAAGCCATTGGGATTCAGCTTTGACACCCAAACTAATCTGCGCTGTGGTGGCTAAATGCATAGCCTTTTCTACATGTTAACTTGTCTGCAGGTGTTGCGCTTTCGTCAGTAGATCTGTGAACCACTGCCTCAAATCTGCGTGACGGCTGCATGCGAGCTCTGCATGCTTGCTGTGCAGCAGGTATGGACGTCTGAAACTTATTTTTAAAACGCCATTAAACTATCTTCCTGCATCTCACAGAACTGTAATGGTTGTTTTTGCTTTGGGTTTTACTTCTTAAATGCCCCTCCCCATAATTTGTCTTGGTATGACCCCAACTTGATTCCTGATTGCAATGGTTCAGAGATCTGTCCACGCACCAAGCCTGCATTTCCTAGAACTAAAACTGGTGCCTGATGGTTTGGGGTCATGGGACCTGCCCCCCCCCTTTCAGGACTCGGGAGTGAAGGTCATTCCTGAAGCTGCCCCTGCTCTCACCTGTGTTGAACACTGTCAAATCCCAGTGCTGCTTTAGTCTTTCCAGCCATCTTCAGACCATGATTTGTTTTGAGACACACTCAATTTTATTTTCTGTAAAGTTGTTTCAGGCTCCCTTGGGTCAAGTGAAATTTCATTCCTATGTACAGTTGCTACAGCTGAGTAAGATGTTAAAATTTTGCCTTGATTACTGCTTTATGACGAATGTCATGATGATAAATCGTTGCAGCACATCATCCCTTGCACCCTGTTTCAGTGTAATGGAGTCACTCGTGGACAGTGGCGCTCGGGCTGGTGCTGACAATCCAGCACGAGCCCGGTCGTGGAAGGCAGCTTTGTGAAGATGCAAATGTGAAGCTTATGTATTGTAACGAACAAGGTGAACTCAAGTGAGCTTTTTTCTTTTTGGTCCGTTTTGTAATGTAGAGCCCATGTCGAATTTGATTCGCCCATGTTTATGTGTCTTAATTTTGTACCTTTTTTTTTTTTTGTACTCAACATTAGGGTGGGATGAAACAATGCCCGTCCTATTGTCATCGCCCTGTTTTGTGTTTTAGCTTTATCGTCCTGCTAAAAATCTCTTCCTCGAATGGGGAATTTGTAAATGTCACTCAAGATTCAGCTGACCTGAGATCAGCATCAAACACACGAGTAGCCTACGTCTGGTTCGACTGTACACCGCTGTTCAGAAATTAATGGAGAAGCTCGGCTTTGTATATTGTTTCCTAAAGTATATTAAAAATAAAAAGTTATGCTACCATGTGGTTCATTTTTATTCCCTTACCACATTTTTTCATGCATAGCAGATTCCAAATACGTACAATAATAGTGACATTGTGCAGCCATTCTGAGTTTTTGTGATTGGACAAATGAGGCATCAAAACCTGTGGTTGGTAGGAGTATGCATCCTGAATCACCAATCAATCCTAACAAGCATTGATTGGTTATTTTGGCATACTCCCACCCACCTCTGATTATGTAGCTTTATTTGTCTAATCACCTGTAAATTTAAAGTGGAATACAACTGGAGTTAAACCATGCCTTACATGTCAAATCTTGAGCTTACATGCAAAGTGTCTTAAGGGATACTGGTTTTAACCTGGCAACTGTCACCTTCCGGTGCTGCATTTAATAATCGCTAACCAAGCTCAATGGTAGTGGGAATCCTCCTGGAGGTGTTTTTTCAGTATAGTAAGGTGGACGCAATGTGCTTTTATAGATGTCTTCTAAAACTTTAGGGGCCAGTTTCTAAAACAGATTAAACCTAATCTTAGACTAAATTACTCTCCTAAAGGCATAGTCTGGTGAAAACTGAAATTTTCACATACAGTTGATCACCCAGTAAATGTCTGGTGTAGAAATGTAGGTATTTTCTACCAAGAGCCACAGAAAAAATGTAAAGATGATCTCAAATTTCATTTTTCACCAGATTGACTTTAAAAGGGTGATTTAATCTAGATTTAATCAGTTTTTATAAACCTGCCCTTGGTGTTTATTCTGACAAGCAAATGATCCTGATTCGCTCAAGTGCCAGCTATAAAAAGATATGAATATAATTTGCTTTCTTATACAACTGTGTAGACCAGGTGTAAGTCCTTTAGGGCCATGTAAAGACAATACAGACACATTAGCGATGTTCCAAGGAAGATATCCCTGTATCTCTAGACGGGATTTAAACTATTCAACTACGGTTTTGCTTATAATAAATCCTTTATTACTTTGCTTAACTAGTAATCTGGACCATTGATCTATTTAAACTGATGTCGCCTTCCACAAAGCGATCACGGTAAAGGCAGAACGCTAGTGTGCGCTGCCGAGTCGTGGAGCCGGATTGTCTATTTTGAGCTGGCCTTTGGACATTTTATGGTGGTCGTCTTTCAACTTTTGATTGTTTTTCAAAGAGTAAACTGTACAGCAAGTTTTATCTCCGAGTTACAGTTGTACGAGTTTGCAGATGATGTGAAAACTTTCCACAACTTAAGCTATGGTTGTTGATTAATCGTGTCGTTTAATTACATTTTACAGGTTAGCAATTATGAAAAGTGGATACATAGCCCTATATAAAGTTTTATTAAATAGGAGCAAGTCTTCCTCGTTTTTACTCGCGTATTCTGAACTAAGAATAATGACAGGGTATTCTCGCAGTAGTTTTAGGTCCTCTATTTTTAGGATACTATAACATTTTAATTTTTGATGTTTATTTCATTAATGAATATACTTAACATTGCTTTCCGAGTAAGCTGCTTTGAACGGTGAAAGCCAAGCTGAAAATCGGTCGGCCAATGGGGCAATTTTAATATTCCACTTCGAAGTTAAAGGAGAAGAAAAGATGTGTAGAGGCTGCCTGCTGTCGCCTGGGCTGTTGGAGCTGTCTCTATGCCCTGGTTTGAGTGGGGATCGGACCGTCGCTCTCCTCCGTGCAGGATCCCCTCTTTCAGCTGATGTCCTCTTATGTACGTCCGTTCGGTGCGTCTCGTCCACGGACGCTAATTTCCTCGCTGAGTACCGATCGTTCTCAGCAGCGATTCTCCCCTCTTCAGTAAGGCTTTGAAGTGGTCTTACGACGGCGATCACACTCCGTATAGCGACAACGGCCTTTCTCAATACGAGTGCCCCGCTAACACCTCCGACAACGATGAGCCGACTCATGTGCGAAGGTTCACCCTCCCGTGGAAAAAGCACCAACCGGCAAAAATTCACTCTGCATTAAGTTTGGATATGCCCTGATTAAATCTTTTTTTTAAATGACACTGCGCACGTCTACTTCGTGATGAAAAGGTTTTCTAATTTAAAGCTGATACGAGATGTTTTGACAAAAGTAACATGCGCGTTTCCGCTTTGTGCCTCTAGGTGTCAGTATTTAGTCGTATCATAGTTAGGCAGTCCAGAATACAAGACTGAAGAATTCAGGAGTAAATGGCCCTTTTATTACCGCGTGTATATTCATGTATACAGACACCGTATGAACAAATACAGAAATACGTTTAAATACAAATTAACATGCAAATACAATGGGCTTACAGTCATAACTGGTTATATAGTCAATGCATTAAAACTGGATAACTGGCTTTCAAGTGGTGAACGTGTATGAATAAGTTTTAACTCATTTGGTGACAGCTAGCATTTTACGAACGCAGTTTAAAAGGCACATGATCATTCTGGGAGGGAAGACATGCCATTTCGGGCAGGAATCTCGTGCTTGCTCTGTCGGGATGTGACATTACTGCTGATAACAAGTAGGCCTAGTTCAGCATTTGTTTGCCCCCGCGTCGCGAAGAGCGGAGGAAGCAACGTACACGCAAACAAGTTCTTAAAGGCGGCCGTTTGCCACAGCCCGACAAAAAATATGCTTTAGCTAGTGGAGCTGGGCGGATGATGCAAAGCAGATTCTTGGCTGGCGCCTGAGCGTCATTACATGCAATTACAATAATTGCCGCCTATCCCGTGTTATTTCTGTATGCCTGCTTCCCCAGGAGTGGGATCGTTGTCTTCGACCCAGCTGACATCACGGTGATGACCGTTCATCTATGATGCATAACTGAAGCCGTCCGATACTTCATCATAATAATGAAAAACAAAGCACACGAGGGGGAAAAAAACAATTAGCAATAAAAGCGCAATAATTTATGGAACAACTCAGAAAAGTATCGATGTGCTTATTTCTGTGAGAAACTGGTTATACAAAGGGCTTCAGGGCTGTATGTTTTTCTCTTGTTTATTACATATACGTACAGAACATTAGCCTCCTTGAACGAATTTCAGAATTTCTAAATGTTCCCTCAGTATGATAATAGGAACCATAACAAGCAAGAATTGTAGGCCTACTCTTTAAATGACAGTGGTTGGCGGTTGTAATTTTTTCTTACATTACAGACTTCATATTATTATTACATACAGAATGTTAAAATGTATCTTTAATTGTCATTTTGATATTGGAAATATTTGTTAATGTAAGATTCACATATATGAATAAAAAAGTGATTTCCAATTTATAAGCCCGAAATTACAAAACCGAACATTGTTTGAATATAACAAACTGCATTGACTTCGATTTCACGTTTATTTTGCTGCCACTGTTAATGCATAGCTAGACGATTTTTGACCACAGATAAACTAAATGAAAGTCTCGTTTCGTTGTGGCTTCCACCTTGGCTCTTTACAAGCTTTCAGACATTACTTTAACAAAGTAATCAACATATCACTGAGCAGATCGGATTGTGTTTTGATATCGATCAGACTGTGTCGCGTTTTACATTGGATTGCTCTAGGGATAACTGAGTGACAGTCTCTGTCTGTGTCGTCTCGGTGGCGCCATGTGCTGTTTTGGATTGCTAATTTCACTAACCGCCCGCCTGCTCCGCCTACAACATCCTTTCGTGAAAACCCTAGTTCAATCGGGATCGTACGCAGACACAGAAAAGCACTTACCTTCGCCCAAGGCTCTTCAACAATACAGATGCTCAATAGACGCAACGACAAAATACCAAACAGATGTAGTCATTATCTTGATGCTGGCGCATTCTAAAGTCAGAAAGTACCCACAATACGGTCATTTAAAAATGTGCCTGTCACCTGTTGCTCGAGACAGAATTACCAAAAAATGTAATTAATATAGAAATGCAGACGTACTGCCGTAGTATATGTCCCCACCGTACGCATGGCAAACTGAAATCTGCTACACAGCTTTACCCACGAGTTTGTTAAAGTTGGTAGGGAATTCGGGGCAGCCGAATCTGAACAGTAATGATGTGCACTGCAGCTGCAGGAATCATTTTTGTACCTGGCATCACACTGCATAATTCGTCCAGTCGGCCTTTCTAATGCAAAAGAAGTGGACGATGAGCTGCCTGACTGCATCGATAGCCAATCCCCGTCATAGTTGTCCTGCTCGTCTAAATTTACACACAAAAGTATCCAATGGGTTAATCGGGGGGCGGGGCCATAGCTAGGTTGCGAAGTGAGACGCAGCTATTTCTTTAGCAGTGAAGTGTCCGCTGCGTGGAGTGCGCTGTTGATGGGTTCGCTCGCTTCCCAACTTGGATTATTACATCGCTAAATGCAGATTAATGTCACTCCTGGCGACAGTTCAGTCTTTATTCATCACTTACGCATGGGATGCATTTTTGTAGCATCCAGCAGCGCTGGGTTTCTCAATAGCGAAGACGCTTGGATTATGTAAACTTAGATGTAGTTTTGCATGCAAAAATATTAAGCGTTCATTTTTTGTTTTTTGTTTTTGTTTGTTTGTTTTTTAGCCATCTGGAGATTTGTGCCAGCGGGAACTCCAAAATTAGTACCGCTGATATTAATGTAACGTCAACTAATAGGTGAGCGCTAGAAAGCAGGCTGCCAAAAGCGGAATAGGAGGCATATTTGATCTTAAATGGATCGCCATTCCAGCTTCATTTCTGTTTGGCTTCAGCTGGAACTTTGCGCCATGGCTGTTCTCCTAACTAAAGGTAAAGGGCTTCCCTGCGTGCCGTTTATCGTGAGATCGGAATCTCCAGGAATTTTTCATTTGTGGTGCTGGGATACGCGTCGATTTGGCTATATTGTCACATGTATTTGTCACAAATGCGCATGTAAGTCATTAAAGTTTTACTTGGGGAAAGAACCAGGTTAATTAAATGTTTCCCCATTCAAGCACAGTTCTTAAGGCAATATTTAGTATCGGAGTTAAAATATTCATTGTGATGCAGTTTCATTCACCACTTGTGTCATTCAAGTAATTCAAAATGTTTCATTTCGTTAGGATACATTCGACCTCCACATTAAAGCGCAAGTTTTCACCCCGAAACGATTTCCTATGCTTTTTCAAAGACATGCAGAGAAACATGCTCGAAAAGCTTTGCTGGGACTTTCTCAAAATTGTCCAGATGTGCTTGCAACAAAACTAAACTAAAGACTGCGTGAAGGTCTGTCGCGACACGTTCAATTTTATCTTCAGCTTGATCTAAGTTCATTTTTTCCCTAAGTCAATGGTAACCGCGCGTCCTGAAAGCAGACATGGCCGGATTTATTAGAAAGAGAGTGGCCAAGTCGTTTAGATGTCATAGTTATATAATTATTTCATTGAAGTACCTTCGGCCCAAACCCAGCGTCCAGTCGTGGTGTAACCCTAATCTCTATAAGTGCACAAATGATAACTAAAACACCCTTTCACCCATTAAATGGCCCGTGTCGTGGTCTCAGGCTACGTGGAAACATAGCAATGAGATCACTTCAAATCAGTGGCAGATCTATAATACTAGGAAGATTCACTTACGGATACGAAAGCGTGCATCTTTAATCCTGCATTTTAATTACGGATGACTGGCGAACACACGCCCGGCTAAGCCTCGGAAAGCGTCGCCCCGGTAACTGTGTGGCAGTGTGTGGGTGCAACAACGCGTAACTGTTTAATCCTATAATTAATAAAAGTGTTCCGGGACGCAGCCCACCCCCCCGGTCCCACCTCGACTGAGAGGTAGCTGGCGTGCCGGCCGAAGACGGGGAGTCCTGAGTCGCTCCACTTTTACGAGTTTCCATCTGGGTTGAAAGAAATTGACTTTGGCAAGCAAACCACTAATTATAAGCTTCAGTTTTATAATAGTGAATAAATAAGCCTTTTTTGCACAGAAGAGGGCTTAAAGTAATACTTCGCCTTCTCTGTAGATCTCTTTTGCTTCAGATGTATTTTCAGTTACGAAGCTTTTTTTATGGTCGAGCTTTTTCGGCCCATGTAGTTTTGTCTGGCCAGTTGACAACCGCAAGCGAATAATCTGGGACACTGGGATTATTAGATTTCCGATTCCACGGTTTGGGTTAAGGTTTTGTTTTTTTTTAACCTAATCTGTCTGGAGATGCAGCCTTGGATATTACACTTCGAAAAGTTTAACTACTTTTTCGTTAAACGAATGGAAATGAATTGCAGGTGTATTTGAAACGACACACCAGAATTACACAACGCCACAATACAATGATGCCGCTTGCTCAGGAATGAGCATATTGTAATTAAGGCATACGGCACACCGAATGTTGTATAAAATTCCACTATTACATCCACGATTTCTCCAGGTCTGGATTTAGGCTTAGAGTTAAAAAAAAAAAAAAAAGAGAAGTATAGTAGATATAGTGTACTTCATTAAAGACATGGCATAATCCAAGAAGGTACTTCGGATTACTATTCGTAAGTGGTGTGACTTCTGTTCCACTCTGGAATTCTTTCATTCACAGGTGAAATACGGTGTTATTGCGATGCGCCGCATTGCGTAGCCACCGGTTACATGTGCAAATCGGAAATGAACGCTTGCTACACCCGGGTATTGGATCCCCAAAATACGAACTCGCCGCTGACCCACGGCTGTGTGGACCCAAAGGCGAACCAGGCCGACAGCTGCGGCTCCAGAACGGACGATATTACCGGAGGCTCATCGACTCTGGACTGCTGTCATGAGGACATGTGCAATTACAGAGGTCTCCACGATCTGGCGCACGGCAGAGACGCTTCAGGTGGAACGTCGTGGCTTAATCTCTTAACCTGCCTTTTAAATGCTTAAGTAACTACAACACTGCAGCGTGTTTGCTCTGATGGCCGGCCTAACATTAGCTTCTTTAAGAAATGCCATTCCAGAGTTAAGTCGCCCGTTTTAATCTCCCCCTGCCCTCATTTCGAACTTTAAACGTATGAATCTGTTATTCAGAGCACTCCTATTTATTAACTGCTACTTTTGCTGTGGGGGTAATCCCCTGGGCACGAACTCTGTTGACATTGGTATAATAATATATCAAAATCCCGCAGTTTGACAGACTGTTTATATATTTGTGTGTGTATCGGGTAGTGTTTATAATTCTTACTGTATGTGTACTGTGCGTTTTCTGGACTGTAAGGCATTTTTTCCCCAGAATGAAAATCCGGTATAAAATTATTGGGTATTATAATACATGAGCAGCAGAGTGAACATAACTTTGGTGAGGTGTGCTCTCTGAGATCGTTGAACCTGATCAAGCTCCTTTTTTCTCTTTAAAGAACATGGTAGCAGGTACCAGTCAGACAGCAGCAGGAACCTGATTACCAGGGTGCAGGACCTGGCATCAGCTAAGGAGGTCTGGTTCCGGGCGGCAGTCATTGCAGTGCCCATTGCGGGCGGCCTCATCCTGGTGTTGCTGATAATGCTGGCGTTGCGCATGCTGCGCAGTGAGAACAAGCGTCTGCGTGCCCAGCGGCTGCAGATGCTCTCCCGGCTGCACTACAGTTTCCATGGTCACCACGCCAAGAAGGGACACATGGCCAAGCTGGACCTTGAGTGCATGGTGCCGGTGACAGGACACGAGAATTGCTGCCTATCCTGTGACAAGATGAGGCAGTCTGAGCCGGGCGATGACAGGGTGCTGTCGCTGGTCCACTGGGGGATGTACAGTGGGCAAGGCAAGCTGGAGTTTGTATGATCCTCACTTTGGACTGCTCTGCCACTGTGTCAAATGACTCAATTTTTCAAAAATATTCAAATAATGGCAGCAGCCCTGGTGGGTTTCTGTGCAGCACTTTACTTGAATTAAAGACTCAAATCAACGAGAAGCTGTAATTTAACTTGAGAATGGCGCAAGGGTTTTTTTGTTTTGGACCCAGAATGAATCCTGGACCTTACTGATTACCGAAGGATTCCGAGTGTCTCTTGTTTGCACATTTTGTATAAAAATGAACAGTGTAGGTTTTTGTTTTAAGAGAAGCTAGATAGAAGAAAATTCACACTGAGACCAGGGTACAGACTTTGAGGAGTTAAATATATTCAGTGTTAACTGTAGATGTACCACACTCCTCTGGGTGTCTCGATTCTGTTTAATGTCAAGATTTAAAATATATTTTTGTCAAATAAGACTTGTTTGTGGCATTCTGAAAATTTGGCATGGGTGTGGTTGCGGAAGAGGAATTATAATAGTAAGGTAGCTTCTGAATAGCTATTCCAGGCCAGAACTGCAATTAAAGGGAATGTGACAGACTCCAGTGGTACAGTTCTAATTGATGTTTTGATTTGCTTTAACTCTCATTAATTTATTTGGCTTTCTTTTTGTACAGTAGAATATTTTAATTCCTATGAATTGAAGTGGTTCTGACTCTGTTCTGTGTTAAAACTCAGGCAGCCTGAGATCTTTGGTCTCTGAACCCCCCCCCATTTTCCTGCTGCTTTTAGCAATGCCTGAGTGTTGCACAGAGTTCGGTTCTCTGTGCCATTTTACACTGTCGCCTCTCTGCCAACTGACTCACCCTCTCCGCTCCCTGGCCGCCACAGCGCCAAGCTCAAGACGACATTTTACAGCTGCCTGCCGGCTCCAGCCCGCTAGTTACTAAGTGCTCTTCGTCGTCTCCTCCCCCAATGACTCTGGGCCTCGCCCCATATGCCCTGCTACTGGGTTTTCCCACTCTGTGTTTCCAGATATGGCCTCATCCACATGGGTGTGTAGAGGCTCCAGCTTCCATACTCATCCAGGAACATAGAGGACCAAATGGATTTGTGTTTGTGTGTGTGTGTGTGTGTGGGTTTTTTTTTTTAATTAAATGTTTATTTGCCATTTGCACCAATACAGCTACATTGGAATGTGGTTCTTTCACATATCCCATCTTGCTCTGAGTGAGACACACACACACAGAGGTGAGAGGGAAGCTTTGGATCAGAGCACAGGTTCAGCTATTTTTTCTGTGCCCCTGGAGCAGTTTTGGGGTTAAAAGCCTTGCTCAGGGGCCCAATGGTATTATGAGCACTTTTGTTGGTTGTGGGATTTGAGCCAGCAACCTTCTGGTCACAGACATTATGCCACACGTGTGGCTGTGCCCAAAGCTGACCTGACCCAAATCTGGGCTGACACTATCTTGCTGGCCTCTGCCACCTTTGTGTTTGGTTGAGGGTGTGGTGTCCACCCTATTTTTACACAAAACCAGATCCTCACCTTTGCTGCAGATTGCTGGGCTTGTTAGGGAATTTTATGGGAGAGGCCTGGGAGAAATGCTGCACTTGTGTCGGGTTAAATATGGTTTTCTTTAAAACACGTTTTCCTTTATAAGGCTGTTCTGTTTTTTCAGCTTAATACTTGCTATTAATGATGAGATGATGGGTAAAACTGACTTTTCACAAGCCTATAGGTAGGGTAGTACAAGGTAAGTTATTCAACAAAATGGAAACTATTCAAATCGGTCACCTGAGTATCATACTCGCTTCAATGTAAAAGGCCAATAATATTGTCTTCGCAACAAAAATGGGTGATATTGATTACAGACAAATTCTGAAAATGCTCCCCTGTCAGGACCAGTGGTTATTTTGGGCTCTTCGTTAAGACAGTCAATGTGTTAGGCAGTATTTTGAAGAAGTCTTGCCTGTGCTGGGTTAAACTCACAGTGAGAGCCTGCATGGCATGGGGCATTTAGTGTCTCCCCCATCCATACTCCCTCTAAACACCACCTCAGACGTCCCAGAACTATTATCCTTTAATGATAACAAACTCCAGAGTTAAACACTAATGTGGTCAGTGTTTTCTTAGCCTAGGTTTTGCCTGCTTGACCAGATCACCTGTGGACAATACCACGGTGTGTCTGTCTGAGTGTGTGCACGAGCTGAGCAGACCATCTCGAGGCCTCTGGGCCGTGGTGGTCACCTCCCGCCATGTTTGAGTGGGGTCCTTTGTTTCGTCACCACAATGGATGGCCAGCCGTGCCTGGTTTGCATCTGCCATTTTGTCAGGTGGCGGGTGGTCAGACTGTTTGTATTGACATGTAAATGCAGGTCGCTCGCTCACTGTCCATCTCCAAAGCACAATTTGTTTTGAAGAGACTTCAAGCTGTCTTTTTAGTCAGGACTTAAATGTTTTATTTTTTATTCTGACTGCACATCATGAACAGGGAATTTAGTGCCGTCTCTGACACGCAATGATAGAATATGCTAATGCTGCTAACCTTGGTCAATTTCACAATATTGTTTACACAGGGAATTTTTACCAATTTGTTAATGTTTTTTTACTGTTTTTCTGAATTAGTGCCTTTATGTACTCCAGCAAAAAAGCAATCTATCATCTGAACAACTTTATCTTGTCTAAGTTTGTGGGGGGTCTAGAGCCTATCCCAGGCAGCCTAGAGCATGGCCTGGATGGGGTGCCAACCTATCACAAGGCACAATCACTACAGGCAATTTTGACACACCGATTAGCCTACAATGTATGTCTTTGGACTGCAGCAGGAAGCAACAAAGCTCAGGCATAACTTGTTAGCTGTACCCCCACAGAGCCAAAGCAGAATTTGAACCTGCAATTCTGGAGCAACAAGACAACTGTACTAACCACTGAGCTACTGCACACACCATCTTATGTATCATCTATTTATTAATTACACTGCTTCTCTTTTACGTTTTCATTAATATACCAATTGCAAATGTGTGTATTGAGGAGGATGCTTAAAATGTTCATCAATCTTCCAGGTGCTTCAAGGTCAAGGGTGTCTTGGATCTGAAAATGCAAATAAATTTTAAACACTGGTAAATGTTAATTTTTCTAAAACAATGCACTGACATGGACCTCATAAACCTGAGATATATCAATATTTAAGTCAATTAATACATTAATTTAAAATATACTATGATCTGAATGTGCAGGATGCTACAATCCAGTATCAAGAATGCAGTTGCTGGAGGAAACCTTTGAAACTCAGAGTGGCTGGGATTACTGTGACCTGTCAATCACTGTCAGGTTTAAGCAACCCAAAAAAGCATCCAATGGGAAGAAAGCAAAACCAGTCTTGACTGACAACATGAAGTAATCCCACCAGCCAGTCAGTGTGTCATTCTAAAGCTTCTGGCTCGTATTTAATCATACTATAGAACTGCAGCAGTCACAGCCCCAGTTATTCAAGTACAAATGCTGGCCAGTTTTTTAAGTCCTGCAATATAACCTCAGGGTGAAACAGGGTTATGCTCTGAGCCACTCTGCCATTCACGATGATTCTGTTAAACCTTTCATCACATTTTTTTTAATTACGATTAATTTATTTAATTAATTACTCACTTTATTTAATTACTGAAAATTCTTTTAGCAGCCTTGAAATCCTCATACATTTGTTTAGCATTTACCCTCAAAAAACTACATAATTGAATCCTTAACATAGCAAGCTACATGAATCATTTAAATCTCTGCCTTCAAAGACCATTAGTTGAGTAATGTTTCTCTTTCCCATGATGGACGTCAGTTAAAACGAGACTGTAAATATTTAGACGACAGAACAGTATAATTTCCTCCAAAACATAACATAAGAGCAGGCATCATTCACCATCTGCAGCCAAACATTTATCCTTGTGAGTTGTTAAAATTTACATATAAATCTTCCTAAAACAAAATAATAAAGGCCAGAATGTTAATGGATCTGATTCTCGGCACTTCAAGTTAAATGTCATCATCCATAAACAGGTTTTTGTTTCAAAAGAGGGACCACAAGTGTATTTCCACATGTTGCAACAGATTATTTCAGAATTGCTGAACATAGAGAACCTCTGAGAAAACTGAGGAGAAAATGACTCTGGTGAGCAAGAGGAGAAAGATGAGAGCTACTTCTGGATTTCTATCAGGTTTAGACCAATTCATGTCCCAGGAAGCCATGGACCCCGTCGCAGTAGCCTTGAGCAAGGCACTTAACCTGACTAACGCCAATAGAATGTGCAAATAGTTAAAACTCTTGGCATAAAAGCATCAGCTAAGTGACTGAAACATGGGAATGAAAATGACATCAATAATGTGGATGAATTAAAGTCTGCGGTGCCAAGTACTGGAGGATGTTGCAAAAGGAATACCTTTAATCAACCTGCAGAAAGGAGGGAGGAAGGAAAGAGGTGATCCATGAAAGCTATAATAGGAAATATTAAGATTGCGTGCATGCTAAAGATTAATAATGGATTTTCCTCAGCAGCCTGGATCCACGCCAGGATTAAACAACATGGTGTGCCTTGAATTGCAAGTATAGCCCAAGGACTCCCGTGAAGTGCTGAGGTATCTGCATTGTGAAGGCAGCCATGGATTAGCCAGCCTGAAAGGAGAGATCTCTTTGTTGGTCAGACGGCATTCTTGCTCATGCCGAATCTAAAAGGAGAAGCACATTGATGTAACTCGTGGTCTATATACCTTAGCCACAGATGGACCATTTACACCGTAAGTGAATAGACTGGACCCTTTTGTCAGTTGTCATCCTCACAGCATGTCAGGTTGATTAGGTCAGTACTGGCAAGTTACAATGTGACATCAAGGACAGCTGTGGTTATCTGGTGAGTTTGATTTGGGCAATATAGTATGGAAACAAGTAAGTTATACGTATTGTAGAAACTGATGAGCTGATGAGGCAGAGCATATATGTATACATATATTGGGTTATTTTTAGCAAGTTAGGCTTCAAAATCAAGCACGCAGAATATTGCTGCAGGGCACGGCCATGCTGAATGTATCTATTGAGCTTGATGTGCCATAATACTTAAAAGCTTGGTAATGACTCTCTTCCTCTGTGTTAAGGCAATGGAGAAAATTACTTTGGAATGACAAAAGAAGAAGAGAAACAGCTCAAAAATATCTTTAATGCCAGATTGCGATCTGTTTTGTTTTACTCTGAGGTATTGTCAGTGTCTGGCCTAGCAAAACATCATCAAAGAGAACCTAGGAGAACACTGATGTGGGCTGCAGCCATTTGAGTGAATGTGTTCCTTCTCTGTTGGACCAGCGTGTTCCTCAGACCTGCCACTGCTGTCCAGGAGATCCGCTGCCTCTTCATCTCAGAAAGTGCCTCATTGGCTATGTAACAGGGCGTTTGGTGGTGGTGGTGGTTATAGGATAGGGGATGAAAGAGGGTGTCTAGGGCGGCAACTGCTGGAAAAGGCACATGAAAAATCCAACAGATTTCCTCTGCTCCATACTGAGCATTAAACTTAAATAGAGCTTGTTGTTGTCCAAAATGATGTCGTTCTCAGTGGCGGTGTGGCAGTCAAAGTGAAAGAAACCCCTTCATCTGCAGCTTTCTCCCTGCTGATGTGATGTAGCATTTCAGGAGCGAAGTTCACTTCCAAAGAAAAATATGTTCTGAACTCCAGACTGGGCTGGTGGGGTCACAGAGGTCAGGCAGGAAAAATAAATACGAGGCCAGCCCCATGTAGCTTGCCTTCATTTCCACCAAGAAAGACGGAGGTCCCCCCTGGCTGGAAACACGACACTCCTTTAATTAGCCCTGGAGGTCCAAAGAGGATTTACAGTAATCTAAGATTACCACTGTACTCCCCTTGTTTTCAAAGCCAGAAAACAGCAGAGTGTTGAGAATTGGCCTTTTTTCCTCATCCCGCCCCCTTTACAAAAGACCAGCCCTGCCATTTATCAACGGGGGAAGAAAACTGTTTACTGCTATGGGTCAAAGTTCCATTCCTTGTTTATAGGCCTGCACTGGAGAGGGTTGCCTGTTAAACTTTACCCACTGTGCTGGACATACTCAACCCTGTCCCCGTCAGCCTAATTCCCTGAGGCGGTCCCAAAGCCTGCTTCGAATACGACAGGCAGTGCTGGCGTCCGCAAAGGGAGACTCTGTTTCAGCATTGAAAGTGTCTCACTGATTAGTTTGTGTGCCTCTGTTTTGTTGCAAAGGTGCCAACAATGAAATGCATTCTGGGAATTAAGGTTTTCTCCGAACGAGGTGCTGGCATGCAGGTATAGGGGATACCTGTGCCCTCTGCGGGTCAACTTTAAGAAGTATTTATGGAGGGATTTTAAACTTGATTGCCAAATTTCAATCGTTTTTAACTGTTCCCGCCTCCTATATCAAAGTTCTTCAGAGAGTTTTTCGCTTTACCGTGTGACTCAAGGCAAATTCGTCCCCGAGCCACAGTCATCGTGGAACCTCCAACATAGTCTGTGCCGTATTAAGATCCAAAAGAACATTCACCACCTTTTTTGTAGGATACCACTTGAGGTGAATGGAGTGGATAGGGATGTGGGTTGAGCTGGGGGGGGGGGGGGGGCCCGACGGGGCTAATTCAAACCAGAGTCCACGACGACGGAGCGCAACTTTGGAAGCCCACAGACAAACAAGGAGTGCCGTTAACTCCTTCCCCCCCCCTTTTAAGCCAGGAGCTTCAATGGCGCATGCTTACCTAAAGGTCTACCCCATAGTTTCTTCTCCAAAATGGTCAGGGCCTGATAACATCTAGAGGAGACGGCCTGTCTTTGTGCGTGAAGACAAGGCCCCGTTGTTAGACGGTCGCAAGGTATATTCCATCCAACCCCCCTTCGTAACCGCCGTCCTGCTGCCCCCCAGCCATTCTTTACACATGTATGTCATTACTGTATGAATCAGGCGCATTTGGGGGGGCGTGATATTTAGAGGCCACTGCCATAAACTTAAAAGAACAAACTCAAACATGGCTGCCTTTTAATGTCTTGGCTTTGAGGGCTGGCTGAAAAACTCGCCAGCTCTTCAAAAATACAAAAAAAGCAGTATGGATAGAGCTACTACCAGCCTCACTTTTCCTACCAGAAAATTCATGTTGGATTTAATCCTATAAAGTTTTCTTGTAAATGTTCTCACTATTACATCACTGCAGAGAGACAGCCAACGCAGCAGGCCTCAAAAAGTAGTTTGAGTCAGTGGTGCACTGAGAGTTTACAGTTAGCCTCTCACCATTTATATGTGTAGCTTTCAAAAGTGTCACATGGTCAATAGTACATATACAGTCTTTCACTATATCAAGTATAGCACATATCTGTCCTAATAAGGTCACGAGAATGCTGTGTTTCATCTGGCTGCTAGATAAACATGTCTTACCAGCAGCTCTGGTAGCCTGCTAATAGCCTGATCATAGCCCACTTTTAGCCTGTTCATAGCCCACTTTTAGCCTGGTAGTGACTCGCTCTGAGCCCACTGGTGGCCCACTTGTAGCCCCCTCATAGCCCATCTATCAGTGATGAGAGATGCCGAGTTCGCTGTTCTGCATACGTCCTACTCCAGTCTCATCTGAGCATTCTTTTTGCTTGGTGTTTCCCAGCAGTCGGGTAATACCAACAAAAATTCGGGCATTAACTGCATTATATCAGTTAATAACGCCTCCATTTATGGTAAAACACGTCAGTCTCTTCAATGGAAAAGCACTGGATGCAGTTCTAATAGCTAAATGTTCAAATATAGTAGCAAGAGTGAGGTGGCACCGAAACAGGCATAGTTTGTTCACACGACCTGAGATAGAGTTACTTCTAGTAAACAACATACTAGGAAATGTCTAGTAACCTCTGTAGTCTGGAAGTGATTTGAGATTGACCGAGATTGTTCTTTCTCGTCGAGTGATCAATGTGCAGGTTTATATCATCATTAATACAACCGTAAACACCCAGAGTGCGATTGCTTACAGATTGGCATGATGCTGCAGCCCTGCTGGCACGCAGGGAAATGTGTTTTTGTGCTTTTTAAGAGGTTCTGGTTTTAATATCTTTCCTTGAGAGGCAGGGCCTTTTGCTCCTGTAAAGAGTCCTTGGTATGCTGCCATTTCCTTGCCTTCTCAAAATGAGTCCATGGCCACATTACCAAGCGAGGGTTAGTAACTTTTTTGCAAAACAGCATTTGCCTGTGTCCAGGAGTTTGCCTGGAGTCAAGCTGTATGTTCTTTGCAGTAGTGTTGGCTGACTCAGCTTATATAAATACATTATAATAAGTATTATGTAGAATAATAAGTATTATATACATATCAGTAATTAGATATGGGGCTGTTTTATTCGGTTCTATAGCCTCTATATGTAGAAGGCACACAGAGGAAATCTCAGCTATTCCCATTGTCTGAGAAGCGAGTTTCTGCTCCTAAATTCAGCTAAGCTGTCTGTGTGTTTCTATTTGTGTGTGTGTGGGGGGGGGGGGGGGGGGGTGGGTTTGTTTTTGTTTGTGAGTGCGTTGTTCTTGTGGCGGGACCTAC
>JAACJT020000001.1:14536169-14552432 GCA_009936485.2 Gymnarchus niloticus
CACGTCTGCGCCAGCTGCTGCCTCACTCTGCGGCTGTAGACGTGAAAATTGATTGGTGGGGATGACCTTAAAGTGAGTCGATATGACTTGGGCATGAAATTGATTTTGGAGGCCAATGGGAAGAATAAAGGACACAAAAGGTCAATACATAGATAGAACACAGGACTGTTCTGTGTTAATCATTTTCTGGACTGCTGATAAAGTGACTTGGGAGATGCCGATTTCGTTCATAAAGCACATGAAACATGCCAAAAATATTCATCATAAGATTGTTTGTTGCTTGAAATCCATTTCACAGTATAGCGTTGATGCACAAAAAATTGGTTTCATTTTAATGCCAACATGGGGACCTCATACCTCCAAATGTGGGGGTTCAGATTCTGCCCCTGCACTGTGCATGTGCTATGATCTCCCTGTGTTTACATGGGTTGCATCTGGCTAGGCAGATTTTCTCCCACAGTCCAAAAATCTGTAGTTGGGTGAATCCATGGCTATAAATTGTCTGTAGTGTGTGCATGTATGTATGCCCAACGATGGGCTGTCATCCCATCCAATGATCCTAGGACCAGCTCCAGGCCCCAGCCTCTTGTGGACTTAAGGTACCATACTGTGGACTGAAGAGCTACAGGTTTGTATGATGTTTAAGCCAAGTCGTATCTATCCCAACAGGAAGTGCAATGTTTAAATATTCCTTGCCTAATGAATCAAACTAGAATAAATAAATGCTGAAGTCTGGAAAGAAAAACCTTTTAGTCAAGAGGTTGTTGTATGTCAACAGTCCTGTTATACCAACAGTTTTGTTATTTCTTCACAAGACTTTGTTGGGTTTATTAGATGTCGCTTGCAGTTCCTGTAAACAATCAGCTTCGTCAAACGAAACTGCCCGGCTGATTTCAGTGGCTCATTTTGGGCAGTATGTTTCATAAACGAAAAAGCCACCAGACTGAAAGCTCCTCTTATGTGGTTGTGAGCCAACCACAGACCAGATGGCTGGAGGGAAGCCCTTCCGGGTCAGATAGATGTCCTTCCTGTGAAGATATAAATATCAGGGGTTTTCCTTAGAAGCACCATCAGATCAAGAAAGGAAGCAAGAAGTGCTTTATCAATGGCAGGTTGAATGTTTATGCTGGGACAACTTTGTGATTTATAGGTCAAAATAAACATATTCTTCCTCAAGCAGTCCTCTTGACTTCCTGTCTACTCACCTGATGATGACGCAGATATGCGAACATCCAAAATTACACTGATTCATGTACACAACTCACAATGTTTTAATTGTTTTTTTTAGTGTTTTACACAATTAGTAGCTCACATTTATAATAAAACCTCAAGGAAAGCAACAGATTTTCCTAAGGGACTTTTGAGGCAGCATTTACTGTAAACAAAGGGAAAGATTCCTTAATGCTTTCAGATATTTTCATAGCCTTTAAGCTTATCAGCAGTTGCACATTTGTATATGAGTATCAGATGAGACTAAACATCCATTTACTAATAACAGAAGTTGGCAGAAGACCGGCATGGAGATGCTGAAACTGCATTGTCTTCCTCCTAATGGCTTTTCTCATGACCCAACATGGTTTCATAGTTTCTTTGACATCAGCCAAGTTAAAGGCAGCACATTGTGCCAACTAGATGCTTCCCAACACCTGCTTCTTTTGTGAAGGGGAGCACCTGTTGCTTGCTCTCTCCTGAATGTTTTGCCTTCACATTCTGTGGACCTTATAACAATTCAAACATTGATTTGCAAACATATGTTAATGTTCAGTTCATGTTTCTACAACAGCAGAACCACCTGGAGTGCTTGTCCCAAAAGAGGTCACCACCTTTTGCTCACAAATAGCAGGGGGTCACGCTGGAGTTTCCCTGTAAATTCAGCTTCCACACCTTGGACCAATTCCAACCTCTATCAGTTAATCCATCTTCCTTAACTGGTACAGGGTCATACTGGGAGAGTCATGAAGCATGGGGATCCCCTGGACAGGACAACAGTCCAAGAAAAACAAGTACTCCTTATATGAACCTTAGGGCGGCACACTGTGAAGCCTCCCATGGTGCAACGTGACTCGGCTGTAAGGAGAGATGCCCTGAAACGTGGCTGCACAGCACGTGTCATGTTTGCTCATTTCCGAGTAGAGAAACAGCAGTGTGGGTTAGCCACAAGAACAACCCACTGGCAGACCCCAGAGAGAGAGAAGACATCCCTCTCGAAGGCAGCTTGGGGCAGCCCTACTGTCGGCCATTTTCTTGCACGCCTGGCTCCAGCCAAATTAAATTCAGAATCAGAAAACCAAGTTAGGCCGTTCCAGTTTGAGCGTGATAAGAGTATGAGGGGTGAATGTATGCATCGTAGGAGATTAGATAAGGTCATCCTGGAGAGATGTCTGTGAGTTCTGGAGACACGTGCGACGCTAATGTCTGCAATAACTCAATTGAACAAGAGACATTCTGCTGCCGTCCTGACCAGTGGAGGTCTGCATAATTGGTGAGCACTTTTCCCCAGTCGTGTGAGAGCAAAGCAAACAATGGAAAGATATACACGTTTTTAGCTGCGAGTAATATCTCGGCTGGATCATCTCTTCATACTAATGTGTCATCCTCGCAGCATTAAGAAAAAAAATCCACCCAAGGGTTGGATTACCTCCAGAGAAACATAAATAAAGTAAATCCTCTTTGCCTAACTTCGAAGCTCCTTGCTCACTGTGCTGCATAAAGGGGCTGCAATACATAATCTAGTGGATGGCTAAGGCAAAGAGAGAGGTTCAACGCCCTCTCCCTATCATCCACCTGACAGGACATCACGGGTAAAAATTGGAGGGTAAAGAGCAGGCTTGTAATGGAGGTTAAATAGGCTGGAGCCATTGTGTACTTTAGACAGGCCTAAGAAAATAACCTGTCATCCCAGTCACCCCAGCCCCCTGCTTCTGAGTTTCTGTGTCCTCTGGAGGGGGGTTCACAAGACAACCTGATGTTGAACCAATGGGACAAATGCAATAATAGGATAATGGCAGGAAATGCACAGGAAGCCAATATTTTCCAACCTAGGAAAAGGGTTCTTAGTGTTAAGAAAGAGGGATGTATGTAAATGAATTCTTTCTCTGTCTGTTAACTTCAAAATTCTGCAAAGTTAACACATCCATTAAGTCCTACATATGCCCTGGCATCAACTTCCACACAGATTTCTTCAACTTTTTTGCAGCAGAGAATGTATTTTCTATACACTTGCCAAATGTCAACCAATGTATCCAAAGTAACAGCTTTCGAAAAACATTCCCTTTAG
Organism: Gymnarchus niloticus; assembly: GCA_009936485.2. NCBI lineage: Eukaryota > Metazoa > Chordata > Actinopteri > Osteoglossiformes > Gymnarchidae > Gymnarchus > Gymnarchus niloticus. The sequence goes on from JAACJT020000001.1 coordinate 14,539,447, forward strand.
TCCCCGACCGTGTCCACCTTACAGGCTGGTCTAGAAAAGACCACACCTCAATGTAGTTCATCATGAAAACAGTAAGGAATTATTATTACCAGGAGAAAATGTTTACCAGAATCATTCCACCAGTGGTACTGTTACCTCACACCTCCATAGCTGGAGGTTCAAATCCGGCCTCCAGTCAATATGTGTGGAGATTGCTTGTCCTTCACGTATCTTCTGGGTTTCCTCCAAGGTCTTTGGTTTCGCCCTGTAGCCCAAAAACATGCATTTAGGCTAATTAGCATCTCAAAATTTCCCACAGTGAATGACTGTGTACTCCTGCCTTGTCTCTTACGCTCCCTGGGATAGACTCCAGACCTGCTACCTTGACTAGGATAAGTTGTAAGAAGACGGATGGATGGATTATTCCTCCAGATCACCTGACTGAAGCTTTGCTGTCTCTCATCTTGAATCACATTACATACAACAGAGAGTTAGAATGAGAGAAGATTAATAATCAAAAGAATGTGGAACGACTGCGTGAGTCTTAATGGTGAGATTTTGTTAGCTACAGCATTGGCTCACTAGAGAAGTCTGGTTTTCAACATTTGAGGAGATTTCCAGTGATGGAGAATGTTTATACGGGATTGTGTGGGCATTGGTGTTTCAGGGGAATGGGCGAGGCCCTCTTCTCATCGTAATCGGCTGCTCACTGGGGTTTTCCAGTTTATTGGTATGCAGTTACAGAGACAAATGATTGTTTTGTATGTTTGCTCTGCTTGCTTGCCTCATTGTGCCAGTAAAATCTAAGCTGTCCCATTCTCTGGTCCTCATGTCTCGAATCTGTTTGTTGTCCCGATGAAGGACTTATTCTAAGGAAAGGAATGTAATGTTGGCTGCAGCTAGACACACCCACACACACGAACACATGCACACTGAGGCCTAAGACTCCCATGTGAGTCCAGACGCATTGAGACCTGTGACTCCCGTGTGAGTCCAGGCCCACAGCACCCCCCCAGGCAGAAATTCCGGACTGCCCCCGGGAGCAGCTTAGTGGTTTTGACCTCTGTGACCTCAAGGTGGCATTTCCTCTCCGGCTATGTCTAAAAATGAAGGGAGTGTTTATTAAGTGAGAGTCTGCCGCATTATCTCACCAAATGGGCTGGGGGGCGCCAGCCACTGGTGTGTCTGTCCACCGAGGTCTGACTCCAGATGTAATTAATGTATTGGAAGAACAGGCCGGCATGCGGGTCATGTGACTGTGATTGTCGGCTATATTTTTTGCATCCCTTGTTTCCTGTCAGTGCCAATGCCCTGACCTGAGTATAGATACCTAACACCATACCACAGCATGTCAGCCTTGGTCTCCTCGGTCTCCAAGGCTTGGTTTGTGCTTATTTTGCCTTCCCCTGCTTTCTTCAGTGTTGTCCCTGTCCTGTGGGTAAAAATCCCAATAAAGCCCCCAGAATCACCTGGGCTGCCTTAGTCACCCTGCCTGGAAACCTCTCACTTGCAGTATGTAGGTATATATACCGCCATACTGTGTTTTAAAATTTAACAGTAGATTCTGACAAATGTGATGCCATATTATTAAGTTGTGTTTCTTCGTTGACCTGCTGGTGGCTAAGGATGTCCAGATATGACTGCTGTTCTGTGTATTTTAAATGGGGATTTCCCTTTGTGATGTGCTGTCCTTCAGTCCAGGATCTGCCCTAACTTTTGACCTTTGCTTCCTGGTTCAGGTACCGGATTGCTGAGGTTGTCACTGGCTAAGTGGTTATTGTAAATTACTAAAAGGAGGGCTGTACCTTTAAATAAGCCCTCACTAGCTGTGATTCTGGACTGCATTGCCAGTCCTTTACGGCTCATGTGGTCTTCTGCACCAGGATGCATAGAGCCTCGCACGCATGCACACAAACGCGAGCATACACCCAAACCGCATCTTTAATTCTTTTCCTGGCAGTTTATTTTAAAGGCCTTCCCTGTGCTCAAAGCCTCATCCCTGAGTACATCTCATACTCATCCTTTAGTCTGCCTTTTCATTCCCGAGACAAAGGAAACAGTTTTCTCCAGGAGGACGCGACACTCCTACTGGACAAGCTGGTGCCAGGAAGAACCGCACGGGCAGGCCTGGGGGCCCGAGGCCGTGACCATAGCCCAGCCCAACCCGCGCCGGGCCTTGGGCTGTGACACCAGGCCCCTCACAAAACAATCCGCCTGTTGTGAAACATCTGTGCTGGGTCATTAAGCGTCTGTGGCTTCCTCTGCCTGGCCAGCTCAAAAAAAACCCATCTCTTGTTTTCGATGCGCCGAGTACCAACACCCGTACTGAAGTTTTCATTTCCACTCAGAAGGAACCTGAGGTTGTTCTGGAGAGCCTTCCTCGTTTTTTACGCTGCGAGACTAAATAATGGAAAAACTTGACTGGAGACCACCAACAGAGGGGTAAGAAGTTCGAACCGTCTCTCGAAAAGGAAGAAACAGCGATGGGAAATCGCCATGCGCTAAGCATGTTCTTAACAATCCCAGCAGTACACTCGGCATCCAGGCTTTAAGGCTTCACGTGTAGGCCTGTGCTTGGCACACATAGGTATCCAAACACCTCCTCAGCTTCCAAACAGCCCCTCTGCAGCCATGACAGCCAGCTTTAATACATCGCGCACGGTTGTGCTATTATTGCCTGTAATTATCTGAAAACTACTTGGAACAGGAATGTTGCAGCAAGCAGTGATTAACTGTGACTCAGGTGGTAATTAATAAGAATTATGCCTGACAGCCTTTCAACACCCCGTATACGTAAAAGAGTACACAACCCAGGGGAGGCCGTTTCACTCTGCTAGCATCCAGGTTTAAACCCCCAATGGTAGAGGGGCTAATCGATCCTCACTGACAACCATTGAACCCCACCACCCACCCAAAAAAGGACCCAGCAGCCCTGGAAACATCCCAGCTGTTTAATGCTACCGTCAAACTCTCCTGCCTCACACCTGACTAAGCTACAGGATTCTGAGGACCGAGCGGAGCTTGAGGGTGGAGCCTGCGTGCGTGGGAAGCCCCAAAGGGCAAATGGTGGCCCCAGTTGGGGAGGCATTGCCCGACTCCCATCCCCTCTCCACCCTTCCGCCGCCATGTACTGGCGCCCAGCAAAGACAAGAATCGTACCTTCCCTTCAAATCCAGAGTCCTGGAGCTCGAAGAGGAATTTTCACTTCGCTTGTTCTGTGAAGCATTTAATGTGTATCCCAGCCAAATGTAAGATGAGTATAATTCATACTCCAAATAATGCTGCCAGGAGCTGAAAAGAAAAGCAGGATCCGTGGACGTGTCAACGGTTTAACTCAGCAGAGCAGAGCTGCTTGTAGAGCCCGATGAGATATTGTATATCCAAAGCTCATATTCAAAAGTGTACTATTCTGGGTCATGTTTCTGACTGAATATTGAGTTCAGATCTGAGATTAAACTAGAAGCTGGTTATAATTTTTGATGTAGTTTAATGGATGGATTATTGGATGCTTTAAGCCTGTGTTGCTTTGCAGTCGTTACACCTGCTATAACTGCATGGCAGAAACACACATTATCAACTGATTTCCTATCCCCGCAGTGATTTCTAATGTTGTATATGTGTCTTCAGTTTTTTTATGGAATTTGGCAATGGCATTGTGTAATCAGTTCTATCCACTATGTAACTATCTGCTTTCTGTGAGGCATCAGTACATAACTGTTACAATGGATAGTAATACATTTCTAATAATATCAAGACAATTTTGCAAATATCAAAATTCAGAAACTGGGACTTTGGATGGTTGGGGCCAAAACAGGCCGGCTTTCAGCCATCCCATCTGCAAAAAGCCCTGTCAACAGGATTGTATTGGGATGTTTTATATTAAGGCTGCCCTATAAAGTGTTTTCTCACAACATGCCAAATTGGAACCAGTGGGATAGAGTATTTTTCTGCAAATTGACTATGAATGATTCTGAGATAGTATCGCTGTGAGCCTGTCATACAGTTATATCACACTCTAGCTGCATAGACATGACACTCAGACAACAGCCAATAAAAAAACAGACTTCTCAGCATCTGCCTATGAGTTTTGCCTAAGGGAATTTCTGTTAACAAGCTCCATCTATATTAAGAGTACAGTATTCCACCATAAACTGGACAGCAGATGCAGTTTGTTGATTGATGGATCTGACATGGTAGCCAATGTGCACCCCAGTGATGAAAATTTTATTTTTTACAAATACAGATACAGGTAACGGAGCAGAGTTATTTCTCCCATTTTTTAAATTTTGGTAGTAACTCAAAGTCATCTGTGTCTTCAATGAGCATGAAATTCAACAGGGCTAGGAGAACAATTATGTGGTAGCCCTTTCTGAGCACTGACATGAACTGAGGTTGTGTGCTGGTCCTCACAGCCAGGGACGGACCCCGCTGGGCCTGCTTTTAGACGTCGCTCACACGATACCACTAAAAGCCCATTAACAGTGGCTGCTGGCATCCTCCTGAGCCGGGCCTTGGGGCTGAGGTGGCCCAGGTTATCAGATGACTCCGTTAAAAGAGGTCTTCTCCTGTCCAACCCAACCCCCAGCTCACATCTTCGACACGACCCAAACAAGACCTATGAGGCCAAAACTTGGCTCCTCTGAGTTAAAGGTAAGATAAGAAATCAGACACTGACTTTTTTCAGGAAGAAAACCCTCAGGCAGAGGGGGCAGGAAAGATGAGATGAAGACTTTGCCCAGCAGGCTCCTCACATGCAAAAAACAACAACTACAACAAAATGTGTTTTGGTTTTTATTCATTTTGGTGAAACAGCAGTCCTTCGCGCCGTCCTCTAAATAGAAAATGAGGCTAGTGGACAGCAACTGTGGGAAAAAAAAATATGAAAACACGAATAGTAATATATTTTCATGCTCCATGTTTTTTGAGAAAAAAAAAGACAATACAAACTGTTACAGTAAACCAGCACTAAAGAGAAAATGGAAGAAGCTATGAGACAAAGTGGCAGCGATGCGGAAGGAGAGAGAGAGAGGGAAAGAGAGACAGCAAACTACTTGTACAGCAAAGGTTCACAGAGTGCAAGTAATTGCATGTAAATTTCAGGCTCCAGTAGCCATTAGCCGCAGCCTAAAAGCTAACTGGAAGGACAATTAATTGGAACTGTTGAGAGAAGGTACAGAGGGAAAGGAATGTAACAGTTATCCTATCTTATCCTGTTTGACTGGTCACCATGGCACCAGCATTATTACGACACCCGAGGATGACGAGCTATCAGACGCCACCCGGCTGAATGAGTGATATCTGTGAAATGTTTATAGCTGGTGTGCAGGGCTATTAGCGAATGCTGTATTTATCTAACGATAAAGTTTATTGCTTTCATGGCGATGACTAAAGCAATTATTTATCGGAAGGCCGTAACCAAGTTTTACTAGTTCTTCAGTCTGCTTCGTTCTGCCCAGCCTCGTTAAGGTAATCGTGCATTTGAGATTGGGCCATTTTCCTTGACTCCAGGCTGGCTGCCAGTGAATTCTGTCACCCAGCAGGGAGGAGTTGCAAACGTTCTGGGTACCAGGAGGTGGCCTCATGTCGGAGAGGTGGCCTGCAGTGATGAAGGCAGAAAGGGGGGAGGTGAGTGACGTGGGAGCGTGGGAATGGTGTGGGGGGGCACTTGGGGGGGGCAGCTTGTAGCATAAGGGCAGAGGCGCTGAGCCAAGACCTCTTTTGGTCAAGTGCAAGGATGATCTGTGCTGTTGTACCCTTTAGCTTTGGGATAAAAACTTTAGCTGGATACAGTATGTGAGATCACAAGGTATGGTATCTAAAAGTCATTAGTATGAATTATGACTAGCTGATACAACATTTTTTAAAAGACTTTTTTATTCTTCTTCCAGGGCTAAATATTCTGAAATGAGTTTTTTCAGTTGTTCTTTTTAAAAAGATGCATCTGTTTTGCTGCATGTATTTGAGTACTTCAATACAAGTAACATAGATCAAATTACTAATAAGAACGACAAGTGAAAAACAATCACAACTGAAATCTTTTAGGACAACATCCACTAAAGAGGATTTCATGCAATTTTTGAGAAAAAAAAAACACTGTACATGAAAGGGTTAAAAAGGCTTGTCAGTGGAATACTCACTAAAAATGAAAACAACAAACCGATAAGTTAAACATGATAATTAATTATCTTAAACCATTTAGTATAAATTAAAACTTTTGCTGGGATGAGCTAACCTGGTACAACCAAAGAATAATATGCAATCAGAACAAATTGCAGCGAAAAAAACACGTAAACTGACTGCATGCAGTATCATATTAACCATTTCTTTATAATTTTTTTTTTCACAATGTGATTTTCTGTTAAAAAATGATATGGTCCAATGTAAAGCATATGATTCCCCCCAGACAGCATAAAATAGTTTAATGGCACCAAGTATTTTCCATTTAATCTGCTTCAGTCTGTTTTTTCAGTGACCTACTGTCTGTGTTTATGTTACAACCACAGTCGGACCCAACGTGAGTTTGGTCTCTGGGGAAGGGGCCCAAACATTAGCTTTAAGTCCAGTGCCCGACTTTCGTGGTGAAGGGAGAGGTCCATTTTTGCTCTAAGTGGCTCGGACCACACTCACGGACTGAAAAGCAGATAAAGGCAATTTTAATGTAAATATGACCAACACAGTACTTAAAAATACAGGAAGACTCTTACTGTCAAAAAATTCTACCTTTGTTTTTTTATTTACATAATAAATCGACAGTTTCCATATATGGTCTTACAGCATTCATTTCTAAAAAAACGATTGTCCAGAATAACTTTATATGCCACACGTTTGAATGACACATGATTTAACCTGGTAAGGCTTTCCACTGGGTTTTCTGTGCTCTGTTAGTCTTTCACTATCGCAAACCTCGGTAACAAGTGTGATGTCCAGCTGAGGGCCATGGTTATCAGCAGTTGGATTTCTGAGTCACCCTCTGTGTTTGGGCGTGTGTCCCTGTCTGGCCGGTCCACTTAGAAGTGTGTGTGTGTGTGTGTGTGTGTGTGTGTGTGTGTGTGTGTGTGTGTGTGTGTGTTTATGTGGGGAGGAGGGGGGCAGTCCATTCACACCTACTACTCCCCATCCAACCCTCGAAGCAGACGACCCCAGCGTCTGCTTCTCTTATCTCCTGCTTCCTATCTGGATTCCCCCCTTAGCTCAGAGCCCCCCTCCCCCACCTTCAAAGGGTTTTCCATCTGTCCCAACCAAGCAGGCAGGGGCCCAGAGGGGGGTCTCCGGGAGACGGCTGCCAGGCGCCGGTGGGTCCGTCCACAGTCCAACCACCCCCCTCTCCCCTACTTATGCATCTGTCTCTCTCACTCAGGCGAGGTCAGCTGGTGCGTCACATTAACGCTTATTCAACGTGCTCTCACTTCCTCTCCGGCCACCGAGTTCATCCAGTAAAACAGAGATTTAATGAAGGGGCGACATTAGCCGCAATGGAGGCTAATCTTCATGGCTGTCCCTCACTAGAGATCCATAAAGGGGCCTGTCAGGCCTAGGTAGAGTATCTGAACAGACACTGAGATTCATACTTTGGAGCTTCGGGAAAACAAATATTCAGTAATAAGTATATGAGGCAGGGTACAGCTACCTTCTTCTGCTTTAGGCATATTTTTGGGCTCGGCAGTTGGAAATTTACAGTGCCATCTGAGCATTTGAAGTGTGAATTTGCTTTTAAAGCAGAGCTTATGTTGACAAAGTTAGCTGCCACCCTTCTGCCTGCAAATTATTAACCAAAACCCTAAAAAGCTTTGTCAGAGAAGCTTTGATAAGGAATGCTAGGATAAGTCTGCCTGAATGCACAGGGCAATCAGAAAAATGGTTCTGGGCATATTTAAGTTTAAATTAATAAAGGAAACTGTAAAGCAAATGTGTGTGCACTTACCTTTAAACGGTTTATCCAGCATTTTATATAGTCACAGCGCAAATCGTAAAGCTTTATTTGTTTTGTTTCTGCCAGATCCTTATGAATCCCGGATGTTTAAACTCAACAAGGAGGCAGCAGCTTGGCATGAACATGTTAACCCTCGCCTACCCCCCCCAGTCACACTCTAGCTTAGGAGGGGACACAGGGAGTTGACAAAGAAGCTTACCTCAAGACCGGACATGTCATTCTGTTCTTCATGATGACTTCTTCTTAAACTACCCAGAGTAAGTCTGAGTCATTTCATTGAAAGCCCCCACCCACTCTAAGGTGAACTGCCCCACAGGTGAAAAGGGTTAGCTGGTATCTATTTAGACGTCAGTCTCAGGGGAACTGACCCATTACCCTACCAGCTCTCATTTTAAGAATAAGAAAAGTGCCCCCCCATCCCCACCACCCTTTAGGACCACGGTCCAAGGCTTACCCAAGAGGAGTTGTCTGTCTCGCCTGCCAAGTGACCTCTGGAGTGTGAGGTCAAAGGTCACCAAGATAGTCATCTTAGACAGCAGAGGAGCATCCCGAGACTGGTGATGGTGACTGGAGAGAGAACAGAGCTGATATTCACTGTATTTTGGAACAGCAGTGGGCATGTCAGTTTGGCACAATTTGGTGTTTGGTGAGGTACCTTGGACTCCAAAACTGGGTGCCTTTTGTTGGTTTTCCTCCAACCTGCAATCTCCATCTGGCATTGAGGCACCGGATTGTGATATTTTTCTTTGCTTTGCTCAGTGAGATGGCCAGTTTCAGAAGCTGGTCAGAGTCTTCTGGTAGAACCAGCAGCAGCTTCTTCATCAGGCCGTGAGATTGTGAGATGGGGCAGCCACAGACAGCCATACAGCCTTACACACTCATCCCATCCATAAAGCTCAAGTGTGCTGGGATATAAACCCTGTCTCCAGGCCTAAAGTTGACAATTGAGAGGCATCGCCAAAATGGGGGGGGTGTCGGGTCAAGTCCATCTGCCACCTAGGCTTTGAGGGATTCAGTGCAACTTGCACAAAAGTGTGTCAAAGTGTCACATTCCACATAACCCCCTCCCTCCATACTCCTTTGGGGTTACATGGAGCCTGTCTGTTGGGAACACAAAGCCATCTGGGGTATTTTCAAGGGAATCGATGATTTTAGCTAAGCCCCCAATCCCCAGACCTGCACTGCCTCCCATGCCACCTCCTCAGAGGACGCCTTATCTCCAGATTCAGAGTATAGGCTTCATGCACCTCCTTCAGCTGCCACACACACACATACACGTGCACACACAAACTTCCACAGCACAGACGTGTATCCAGTTGCACCTTCAGGCTAAACTACAGTCCCTTTGGGGACCCGCGAGGAAAACGCTGAGGTGAAATAACACAAAACCGGCACTTTCGCTGCCACTTCAGCTCCTGACCAGCACCTCCCAGGAGCCGAATATAGAATATGAGGTCTGGCAGAAGCAGGCATGCAATCAGAGTCCAGTGAGCATTGCCATACATCTCCAATAAGCCATAACACACATCTTTGTAGATTTGTTATCATAGTATGGGACGCCAGTTGACCAACAAGAGTGTATTTCCTTATTGTCATGTACAGCTAGTTTTAGTTCTCTGTTGTCAGCCTTAATAAGTCAATAAGGTTGTGTTTTCACAGGGAATCGAGCCTAGAGGAAGCCCTGTACCAGTGGAACTCACATCGAGTCCTGGCCTCTCCTCCCAGCCAATCCGATGCTTATATTACAACACTAACACGCCTGATTTAACAACTCGGTTCATTATCAAGCTACAGTATAGCGAGCTCACGGTCACAAGCAACCACCATTAGCAAAGGTGTTTTTCTGCTTCCCTGTTAGCTGAGCCAATCTGTAACGCTGCATGGAAAACCATCCACATCAGGGGGTTTCCTAGGAACATCCTGGTTTGTAGGCAGAGGATTGTGGCCAGCAATGAAACGAACTGTTTCCGCACCACTGCTGTTTTTTATGCCATTTGCTGTATTGTGTTTTCCCTTACTGTGTACATTTTCCTTAATTGCTTCACAGTGACAAATTAAGTTTTTTAATTCAACTGAAAATGAAAACAAAACCTTTAAAGAACGTCAAGAAAGCCTGTTTCTGTTAAAAATTGCCTGTAATTTATTAAGCAATGGTTCACGTTCTGGAGAGCCAAGATACTCAGTTAAAAAGAAAATGCACAATTTGCTGATGTATTTTTTTAATGCATGCCTGGATACTGAAACCCAAGTCAGTAAAAGATTATGGCCTGGTGTCAAGTTTCACGAAAAGGATTTCTGTTGGTATCCATGACAACATTTGGTGTGCAAACCAGACGTTCATGTGGGTCCGCTGTGGTTCAGAACCCTTCGAGTCACAATGCAACCAGGGGCCAAGCATTGGGGGGTCCTCATCGTAAGCATGCTGTCTCTCAAGCCCCCTCTTGTAAGTGTCCTATGGGATAACAAGCAGAGAGAACTGAAGTTGGTGCTACTAACAGCCATGTGTTTCACTCATTGACCTCTTTCTTCCTTGTGTTGAGTTTCATTTCAGAGCCTCTTAAATATGTTTGAATGACTGTACATTTTCCCCAAGCATGTGAAATGCACCAGATGATGAACACAAGGAGTAAGAGTCAAAGACGACCTATATTTCTATCGTAGATGCGATTAGTACTTTTTTGAGAAAATTTGCCTTTTGCATGACATAAGGAGTGTGTCAGGCTTACAAATGTGTACTTTTTGAGGACCTTGTCTTTTCTGATTCAGTATATGAATAAGCTGCCTTTTATACTGAGATAGACAAAAAACAGAATGTGGAGAGATGTAATTATTTACCCTTCATTTGTGAGTTTTGGTCACAGTAGATCTTGTAGAAGGAGATTCAAAATATGCAAAGGATTACAGGCTCAAAGAAAGGTTGAATTTAATAAGCACCTGTCAGGGATTATGTGCAATAACTTCTAATCTACAAAAAATATTTTAATGGTTTTGAATGTTTCGTAATTTCTAAAGAGAACAGGAAAGCTGGACAAACTAATTGAACCGTGCACAGAAAATGCCAAATGTCATTCATCTGCTTGATGATTATCTCTCTTCAACTGGGAGCCTGTAGGCATGTTTGTTTTTGATGAGAATAATGGGACATGACTGTGAACTAAAAGCTTCATGTAACATCAATTAGAGGGCTGTATTGAAATTATGGGATGCCCATCAGTGCATCCATGGTAACCACGGCTCAGCCCGAGACTGACAGAGGGACCTGGCCAATGGGAGACAGACACACACAGCACTGACCCGCACATCTAGGCCCCATTTCAGTTGCATTTTAGATTCACATAGATTATATTTCATGATCTCATGATTGAAACGTAAACTGTTTGTTTTGAAGACTTTAAATGAAATGAAGATGTAATAGCTTATCACTAATGACAAGCTAGCAAAAGACACAAGCCTCCAAAAACAATTATTGACGAGAAATTCCTCACGATAGATAGATAAATACTTTATTGATCCTGGCAGAGAAACTCAGGATATATAAATACTGTAAAAATAACATTTAAAAAATAGCATATAATTAATTCTTCACCTGTCATCTTGAAATCACACATCTCAATTCATTTAGTGAAGGACTAGAGTACATACAGGCTCAGCCCTGGTTACACTATTTAATTAGGAGAATGTATTGACACTAATGTTGAAGCAACAAAAATATGCAGATGCCACATCACGGTTTGGGGGGTTGACGGTCTGATAATGGAGGTCTAGTCTGGAGTAGAGGGAATCATCGAGAATTTTGAACCGATGCAAGGCCATGGTTCGGAGGGTTAGGGTAAACTCAAGGTAAGCTGCTGCAAGACTTCTGGCATCATCAGGATTGGCATCATAGATCTGAACCAGGAGTCCTATACAATATCCTGACCAAGGGTACATTTGCTTTAAAGTCTTAAAAGGTTGGTTCTTACAATATGCATGATCTCCATGTAAAGCCCTAAAGATCAGCATATATTTTATTTTTCCAAGTAGATGTCATAGTCTGCCTCGACACTCTAACAGATTCCATGAACTTCGTCCAAGACAAACGAGACGAGTTATGTGGATCTCCAAGCCGTAGGGATGCTCCGTGGCCCTCCCCTGTAAGATCCTGGGCCTTTAAGAGACTTGGTAGCCAAGGTGTGTTTGGTGAGTGCCTGTACACTGTCCCGTTGCTTCAATGGGCCCTTTGTCCGACCTTCAGGGTGGTTACTCTTACCGAGTAGCAAGGGAGTTGGGGGGGTTCCTGATGACTCCACAGAGAAGACATGTGTCTTTCCCACCCGTGCACCGCACCTAGCCCCCCCAAGCCAGCAGCTTAAAGCCCTCAGCCATGATACTCCGATAACAATGCCCCCCCAAAAACAAGCACAAATGGCTTGTTATCCATGTTATCCTTCTGCTTCTTCCTCTTGGAGCTCACCTCTTCCCCCCAGAACTGCACTTCCAGTGAAGAGACTTGGCAGATGTCCACCTTTGCAAGTTGTGTCCGCCCATCATCCACCAGCACAGCCACACACAATGCACCAGGGTTCCCATTCGACTTCCACACACCGCTTTTTGCTGCACCATCCAGAACATTAGGCCATTAAAATCCTCCTTCCTAAATTAATAACAACACAACCGTTGTTTCATGAGGCTAATTTTTATGCTGTCCTGGATCTCGTTCTAGGTATGACAGAAAAAAAAAACAAAAAGCAATGTGCTACACTTGAAGACAATGGTTTTCTGGTAACGAATCAGAGTACAATTCGGGCATTTCTACAGAATCACATGCTGATTCAGCATGATATCCTTTCATGAATGATATTTGACAGCATTACAGACACACGAAGATGTGGATAAATGAAGCGCTTGGGCAATATCAGACTGTACTGTGTAAAGTCATCATCATCATTCACTTTCGGCTGCTCTCATCAGGGGTGGCTACAGCGGATCAACCTTCTCCATCTCCTCCTGTCCGCCATATTCCACTCTGTCACACCAACCACCTGCATGTCCTCTCTCACTACATCCATAAACCTCCTCTTTGGCCTTCCTCTTTTCC